>CALNHX010000950.1:135618-266281 GCA_940337035.1 Agriotes lineatus
CGTCATTGTGTAAAATTTTTCATTCTTTGGATACATGAGGGGGGTTGTTTTTCCGTCAATCAGGTAATAGCTGATGAACCTACTTTAGTTCGGTCATTAGCAAATCATCACCGCTTAATCATCTCTTATCGGCTTAATCACTTAACGACTTCGCCCCGGACTCGACTCAACTATCTACATTTTTGCAACGTAATTAAAACAGCTTATCGGGACTCTACTCGCATCTGCCCAAAAAATTTCATCTGTTGAAAAGGCCACGGCTACTGCTGGCGCCTATTTTGCAGACCTTGAGTAATGCACCTTTCGTCATGGGATCAAAGCCTTCGAGCATCGCTGAACAAAATGTATTGAGCGTCTAAAAGGCTATGTTAAAAAATAAAAGTAATTTTGAAATCATAAAACCGGTCTTTCATTGTTAGGCTAAGCAATCATCATCGCGCCCTCGTATATTGGTTGGAATAAATCTCCATACTATTTCTATCGGGTTATACGTAGTGTCTCTTGTCATCGAATCCAATCTAAAGAATTGTATTAAGATCCACAGTAACGTTTTTGAAAAAATAAGTAATTTCGACGTAGTGGTTAACAAGCTAATATTTTACGTCGTTTCTTACCACCACACACTTAACCGCCACTCCTACGTCGCTCACCCTGCAAATTATCCTACTCGCCCATAAAGGCTAATATACTAAGCTTAGCACGTAAACAACTATAAGAAGCCAAAATTGCATTCAGCATTCAAAACTGTAAACCCATTATTTAATTATAGCAAAATCAAATTTTAGCTTTTAGTATATCCAATGCCTATTATTCCCCGATATTGCAGTAGTTCGTCGCAGCTATTTCTGTACAGTCTCTAACGGGGTTCTGTAAAGTTTCAGTAAACTCTCAACTACAAAATAGAGACCTGTCACAACAACTCACAAGTTCTGGCAGTGAGTCAGGTGTCCTGCCATCGCAAGCATTACAGCTGTGTCATGAAACATTAACCCCGGTTTAAATTGTTACATTTACTATTAATTTGAAACCTTAACAATTTCCTTTCATATGACTTATAAATGTAGGATAGTTAAATTTTTTTTGTATTTAATCTACAAGCGGAATTAGGATCAGGATATTCTGCGGTTTGGACACCTTCCAGAATGTTTATTTTCTACCACCATTATTTACTATTTTTCTTGTGTGGGTTAAGTACGTGGTTCTTAAATAGACTCATCAATTGTCAAAAAAAATAATAACGAGCTTTAATCAAACGTCAGTTGCTGAATACGTGCTTTTACCCAACACTTCAGTGTTGGAACTTGTGCTAAAGCGAATATATTCAGGAATTCGAAAATTCAATTCCAAAACTTCTTATATTTTTGCATCATGTTTTAATAACAACCAAAGCGATTTATTTGCTTTTGGTTTCAAGTTTCAGGTACTATCTTCAAGATTTAGCAACCAAGAAATGATTGCAAAACAAGAAGCAGATAGATTTTCTTAAAAAATGACGGGGTTTAATTTCATACAGAAATATGTACCTTACAGGGAATTTTACTGAACGCAACTCGTGCAAGTCGATTCAAGCACATTAAAACTTTCAAAAGATGGTCGACATTTATTGCGTATTCAAGACTGCACTGCATTAAACTAGAATTCTAAGTATAAGAGCTAAAAAACAAAATAATTTTACATTGACCTTTGAGAATACGCCGAAAAATACAGAACTCCCGAGTTTTTTCAACAAATAGGAAAGTGTTACACCTAATTTAGGAATTGTATAATTTTCGACTTGATTTGACGATATTACACAGCTTCAAAAGGCAACGGGAAGCAACACATTTCCCAGGAACATGACCTGAGAAGATATACGACACTAAGAGAAATAAAAAATGTTGCTTTGAACCTCACCCCAACATTCGATATGGGACACGTCACACGAAGAAGAAGAAGAAGATAGTTCTCGGCAGGAGGTCGTATGCACTTATTGTCGCATTTTTTATTTCCGTCGGCAACTAGCCCGTTTAAGGGTAAATTTCGAATAGTATATCAGAGTCGAGTACGAGCAGTGGATCGGAGCGGATGTCCCGCATCCCGCCGATAACAGTGCGATATCCTTGACACAAACGACATTAATACCAAACGCAGTGAGTCCAATTTTAACTATTTCTATTAATTGCCTCCAACAATAAATACCCATGAAACCAAAATGGATCATCAAGCCCCTAATAAGCGCAAATCAGAAAGTCTATCTCCACCAATTAATGAAGTTCAAAAGCGGTACGCATGGTCCGCTCAAGATCTCTTAACCAGCAATAAATACTATCTACCGCCACACCTGGAAACCGCTGTGGTAGATACGCAATCTCCCAACGAGCCGCAAGAAACAGAATCTGCAACTCCAAAAATAACAATTCCACCAATTTACCTGCATAATGCAGTTAATCACAATGCGCTGATAGCCGACATACAAACTATTACAAAAGGAACATTCACCACAAATTACAATACATCTACTATACGCATCAATTTAACAAAAGACGAAGACTTTCGCGCCTTAACTAAGTTTTTCACCGAAAATAAAATTGAATTTCATACATACCAAAATCCAAATGACAAACCTTTATCCGTAGTCATTAAAAATGTGCCGCTTTCCCTAACAGACCAGGAAATAAAAGACGAACTAGCAAGAAATGTACCAGTTACAAAAGTAACACGTTTATATACAAAAGAAAGAAAGCCTCTGCCAGTTTGCGCAGTGCAACTGACAAAGAATGAACAATCAAAACGTATATTCTCACTAAAATCATTAAACCATTCCATAGTAACTGTTGAGATAAGACGGAAATCTAAAAACATACCCCAATGCCACCGATGCCAGCAGTATGGCCATACAAAAAATTATTGTAGCCAAAAACCAGCTTGCGTCAAATGCGCAGGTGACCACCTACATACCGTATGTAAAAAAAAAAACCACCGACTCACCAAAATGCGCAAATTGCGGAGGAGAACATAGTGCAAATTATCGTGGCTGTCCTCATCACATTAAACTTTTACAGCAACGAGCGAAAACCCAGACAACCACCCCAAAAGTCAACAATGTTAGAAATTCACAGGTGAACAGCGCACAGACCTTTGCAGACATTCTCAAAAGCGGTATTAATCAAAGTGGAAATGAGTCAACCTCACCTAATGAACCTATGCTGTCCAACAATCTCATACAACTTCTTTTAGATTTAATCAAACCTTATATTAACCAAATTAAATCCTTCATCACAACAACCCTCTTACCTTTGCTTATCAATGGACCATAAACGGAAGAAAACAATACAATGCCTAACGATCCTAAACTGGAATGCTAATGGAATAAAGAATCAACGCTCCTTAGTAATTGCTTTTCTAGCGAGATATGATGTCGATGTAGCATGTATCACCGAGACTCATCTGGATGAAACAATTAACTTTAAAATTCCTGGCTACCACGTTTACCGCAAAGACCGTAACTCCGAAATTGCATCAGGGGGAGTAGCGATCCTTATTAAGAGGAGATTCGTACACACACGACTTCCTGAAATCCCCAATTTGAGCATTGAAATAACATCAATCAAAGTTAAACTCGACGACAACAGCAGTGTAACAATTGCAAGTGCATATAGGCAGCCAAATAAAAAGTTAGTAGCACAAGATATTACAAAGATATTTGACACGACGGAACCGCTGCTGGTTATCGGTGACATAAATTCCAAACACACCCTGTGGGGCTGTAGAACTTCAAACCCTGAGGGTATTAAACTAGAAAATTTCGCGATAACAAATTCATTCCAAATCCTGGCACCAGATGAATATACGTATTATCCCTATCGAATAGACCATCAACCTGACACACTCGACATTATTTTGCAGAAAAATTTCAACAGGCCAGTTTATCAGAGGGTTATAACTGAGCTTAATTCAGATCATCTACCAGTGCTAGTGTCTTTCACCAATAAATTATCAATAAAACAACCAACGCCAAAACTTATAAACGGCAAGATGGACTGGAATCGCTTTGAAGGCTCACTCGACAGTATATTAACCTGCCCTACAAACCTTAAGACTATACCGGACATTGATGCAGCGATCGACCAACTCACTACTACAATTGAAGTCAGTATTAAACAAGCCTGCAAACCAACTAACAAGATCTTTCCAGTCGATTACAACTACCCTCCGAGACATATAATTAATCTAATCAAAGAAAAAAGCCAACTTCGACGAGAATGGCAAAGGACAAGAAACGCATTAATCAAAAACCGACTAAATAACCTTACACACCGAATTAAAAGAGAACTCGACAACCTCAGAATCAACAGTTACAAACAACACATAGCCAACTTTAGTCCAGGAGACAGAGGCCTGTGGAGAACCACCAAAAAGATTTTAAATCACAGGGAAGAACTACCCACACTTTCATCAGAATCTGGTAGCGAGAATTACAGCTCAGATGAAGAAAAAGCTACAGCATTTGCCGAACACTTAGAAAAGACCTTTACTCCCATCATCACCAGCACACCTACACACTTCAAACATGTGATAGATCACATTGAAAGAAATGCACCGAGCCCAGACAGAATTAAACCAACCTCGCCCAGAGAACTTAAAGACATTATAGACGCATTTTCAACGAAAAAGTCTCCAGGCCACGATCTTATCACAAACACAATTCTTAAACATCTATCCAAAAAAGCACTAGCTTACTTAAGCACAACCTATAACGCATGTTTGAGAATAGGGTACTTTCCACAGTCATGGAAACATGCCCATATTCTAATGTTTGCAAAACCAGGCAAAAATAAAACAAAATTAAACAACTACAGACCAATAAGTTTGCTGACTACTCTATCTAAAGTGCTAGAAAAAGTTATTCATAAGAGATTAACCGATATTACGGAAAACCAGAACATACTACCAACATACCAATTTGGATTCAGAAAAGGCCATTCGACACATCATCAACTTCAAAGGATAAGTGAACTCATCGAGTGCGGTTTTGAAAACAAGCAATACACCGCAACCATATTTCTAGATGTCGCACAGGCCTTCGACAGAGTGTGGCTTGAAGGTCTAAAAAAGAAAATCCTGGATATAGATGTACCTCTTTATCTCAAATCAATAATATTCTCGTTCCTAGAAAATCGAACATTTTCTGTTCGAGTTAACACAGCACTTTCAGAACCCAAAAATATCAAGGCCGGTGTCCCACAAGGCAGCATCTTGGGTCCAATTCTTTTCTGTATATATACATCCGATTTACCAGACATTAATGCCACATTAGCCACATTTGCCGATGATACGGCCATATTTTCCCAGGCAGCAACGCTGGATAATGCAGTACTAGCATTACAAAAAGCCATAAACCAGCTTTCTCGATGGTTCCAGCAATGGAATATTCATGTAAATTCCGAAAAATGTCAAGCCAAGATATTCACGCTCCGTAGGTTCCACAATCCAACCTGTATACATGTCAATAATGAAATTGTACCTTGGAAACCAAATGACACAGCAGTCAAATATTTAGGCATCTATCTGGACACCCGGCTAAGTTGGAATTTCCATATAAATCAAAAACTAACCGAAAGCTATCACAGGCTCAGACAACTTTATCCTTTGATAAATAGGAAATCTGCCTTAAAAATTGAATGTGCTGTGTTATTATATAAAAGCTTGCTACGACCCTTGCTCTTATATGCATCTTCTATATGGTGTCACACATCAAAAACTAACCTACTAAAACTGCAACGTTTCCAGAATAAAGTGTTGCGGACTGCTGTCAACGCTCCGTGGTACTTCCGTAACTCTCAGTTGCATCACGAGTTAGGCATTCTACCCATTGACGAATATATTAAAATAAGTGCTAAAAAATTTATAATGAACTCAAGTGCGTGTAGCGGTGCAGTTTATTATGAACTATTTCGAATCAACATCCACACAAGACTGAAACGAAAACTACCGCAGGACATTGTTTTAACTGACCATGAAGATGGCTGAAAGTACCATTGTAATATTTCACTGAGATAATTAAGTAGTCTCTTTATGTCACGTCTGGTACATGTATATGTATAATGTATGTGTATGTATATTTAATTATAGTTATCATCTATGCTATGTATAACAAACAAGATTTGTTGATCTGGCAATAAATTATATAGTTAAAAAAAAAAAAAAAGGGTAAATTTCATACACGCTGGGCTGATGGAAGACTGAAGAAGCTAAATTTGCCTCAATCATCCACTAACGTGAAAAGGACTTTGAAAGCAGCATTTAAAACTAACGAAGAACTAAACACTAAATTCAAAAAAATCTTGCACATACGAGGTTCAAGCTGAATTCATGAGAATAAGGATTACTGTTACGTTTTGAAAAAACTTTATTCTAAATATGCTTTATGCTGTATGCAAAGATGCATGGTCGTGCAGTAGCTACATTCACTGCTTTAGAAGGTTCTTGAACACTTCTATTAGAACGGTTTTCCTACTTACATTATTACTTCCTTTTACCGTAAAGGAAGTATTGGATTCACCCCAAAAATTCGAAATTGAGTTTTCAACAGATCTTCACGTTTTAGAGTCCCCTGATCCCAAAAAACATATTTTTTTTCATTGGTCTGTGTGTCTGTCTGTCTGTCTGTCTGTGTGTCTGTCTGTCTGTGTGTCTGTCTGTCTGTGTGTCTGTGAACAGAATATCTCAAAAACGAAAAGAGGTATGGCGTTGAAACTTCATATATAAGTTTTGTGTACTATGTAGATGAGACAGCAAGCTTTTTAAAAAAAATCGCATAACCGGAAGTAGGTGTTTACTCTTGTGATTTTTTAGTTTTTTTCGATTTTTTCAAAAACGGCTCTAACGATTTTTTTCAGACTTTACATTTTTATTACATTTTTAATGTGCATTAACGTGAGATAGGTGATTTTCCAGTTGAATACTTCTAAAGTGGGTTTCTTTTGTTTTTTTTTCTATTTTTTTTATTAACTCCTATTTTAAATAGAACACCCGGTATATTATTACATTTTTGAATTCTGCTTAAGATTTTAGAGAAAATTTGTCTCTTCAACTAACGCTCTATTTTGTACCGTTTTTGTAGAATTCGTAATTTTTGAAAATTTTTGACAAATGCTTAAAAATTAAAAATTAAATATTTAACTAATTATAAGATCACTGTAAAAGGAAGTTGTGTGAGTGTATCACACCAGATTTTTTCCTTCTTAACCATTCTCCACTACGTATTTTTGGGTTTGCTAAGCCTTATTTTTGTGGGTCTTCTAATGTCTTCTAAGTGCATGTCCTATCCAACCATTCTTTCTTCTTTTAATGGTTGCTGCTATTTGTTCTTGTACAAACTTTTTTCGCAGTTTTTCCTTGGTCACCCTTTCTGTCCAATGTATGTTAAGCAATCTCCTTGAAAAAGACTTACAGTTATTTTCCATGTTTGTCAGCCATATAATAGCAAAGATTTTCCAAAAAAATCCTTAACATCGTTTTCTTCTAATATGTTGGGTCCAATCTGAGTTGTGCAAAGACACCTTTTGCTTTCCTGTTGTCACATTATGTCTTCATCTGTCTTACCTTCTTTCGAAATTAGACTGCCCAGTTATTTTAACTGTTTAACTTGCTGTATCGCTATGTCTTAACTATTAGCTTTTCCATGTTTCTGCCATTTAGTTTCACATGTCCTTTGTTTTGTCTTTATTGATCTTCAGGCTTATTTTTTTCCTTCCATGCTAAGTTCTTTTCTAATTTCTGTGTGTGCGCATCTAGATTTCTTCCCAACCTTCTTCATCACTTCATCCAGTACTATTAGAAGTAGTATCGGTAACAGTAAGCATTCCTGCCTTACCCTCTTGATCTTAATGGGGTTTGTCACTTTTCATGGTAAATATTTTAGTTGCCACCGACAACAAGGTGATGCCTGTCCATTTGTTACATAATGAAAGGCTTCGTTTCTTGGGAGCTTCCCAAATAACTCTTTCTTCCAATTTTCGGAAAGGGTCTCTTGATCCCCGATCCGCTTGAGTAAACCCTAAAAAATGTTTGCTGTAGATTCTGAATTTGCTTTAAGTATTTCTGGGCCAATATTATATACACCAGGGGATTCCCAATTTTCAAACTATTGGGTGGTTCTGTTTCGATACCAGAGTCTCCTTGGTAAGCACCATTTTCAGCTGGTTTCCCGTCATTATCCCCTATTTTTCTATATAGCGGTTCCTCAAAGCACTCCTTCTATCTTTTCAGCTGTTTCTTTTCGCTCCCTATCTGCCTTTAACCTCTTTAAGGCCGTAGCTAAAAACTTAGCTTTTCTCCATACCCTTTTACCACTCTCCTACAGCTCCGCTTTACTTCTCTGTGTTCTGAATTGTATTCTTCGGTAGTTACCTTTATTGCTTTCACTCCCACTGCTTGCTATTTATTCTATTTTATCCTTGTTCTCGTTTCTGTTGTACTTCACCTCTCCTCATAAATCCATAGTTGACTGTTCTTCTTCTTATATCCACGTAGGGCCGGGCTCCATAGCTCAGTGGTAAGCATTCTGGCTACTGATTTAAGGGTCGAGAGTTCGATCCCCGATCCCGGTGAGGTTTTTAAAAATAAAAAAATGCGGATGAAAGCCTCTACAGAATGCCATCATTCGAAAGTGATGTAAAGCCGTGGGTCCCATGTTATTACGATGTGTAGCATGTAAAAGATCCCTTGCTAAGGTTGGAACTCCTTAGTCTCGGAAAAATTCTAAGTAGGACAAAGGTACCTGGTACTCTGCATGCCTAGACCTTGTTTATGGGGTTGGAAAAAAGGGCCTATAAAGGCCTACTTGCTAGACGTAAGTCTCCCCAAAAATAATACATACATACATACATATCCACGTAGGTGTTGACTGGTTTTCTTTGTCGCTTCTTCAATTTTACTCCATCGCTTTTTTACATCACCATTCTCGGCTATTCCAGATTTACTTTTTCAACTGTATGTTGAACTTCTGTCCAGTTTCTTTCTTTCTCGTTATATCGATGATACATTTTTTTATATTTTCTAGTTATTTTTATTACGAAATTCAAAATTACCTTGCGCCCGATACTCAATCAGATCTATCAACAAAAAAAAACATTTAAAATTTTCATATATGTGTAGCATCCTTTGAAAACAACTCAATCCTAGACTATCCAGACAATGAGCAGTCACGAATGCCGACATTCTTTGAGAGTGTAAACAGTTTAGTAAGCCCTAGCGTTCGAGATATGAACAGTATTCTATGTATTACGAATTCTGTGAGTTGTTTGCAAAACCTGCTACATACTATAGTATTCCTTGCCAAAAAAATAATTGAGAAATGCCTCAATCAGTTATTTAATCTCAAAAATTTTCTTCGTAATGTATTGAAACTTTTTCGGATGGACGCTTTTAAGAACACAACAAATTCATCGATGAGACCAGTAGATATGTGAAGCGTAAAGAATGAAATAAAAACAATTGTTTAGCTACACTTACTTACATTGCGTGCATATATTATTAGTGAAGGCTAATCTCAGTTAATTTTAAAACTTTATGTTATAAAACCCGATAATTTCCCAACTCATTACGAATGTTTTCAATTCAGTGAATTACTCGTGCAAGGCTCACAGACAGCATGCTGACAATACTGTAAAAGTGATTCTTTCCGGATATCGTGCTTTAAATAACACGGAACGGGTAGTGTGCCAAATATGAGGTGCAGGATGCCAAGGTCCTTCGGGCTCTAATTGTCAGCAGTCGTAGCAGATTAAACGTAAACAAAGTAGCAGCATTGTAGCAGTCCGCTATCTTCAAAGCGCCTGCTAACTGTCGTAAATTATTAGGGATTTAATTACCGCAGGTTTTCTGCAACCATAGACAGTTACGAGGACGAATTAAAGGTGCATTCTGCCACATGTGTCCTATGTAGTCGCAATTAGCGGTTTTCTGCAGTCACGAATGCACCTACAACTCACTTCTACATGGCGTCTTTATGGGACAAGAAGTTGAAGTCTCATTCCTGCTTTCTGTTTAATTTTCGGTCTTGGCCCAGCTCCATTTCCACAGTACGAGATTATGAGGATGATTGGAGTCGGTGCTCTGCTTGCCAGTATTGATCAAATAACCAAACTGCCACAGGGAATTTTATGGCCAATTAACCTCGAGTTGCGGATATGGGTTAGTTACATTATCACGTCAGTTTACGGGACGAAATGTGAATCATATTACATCCGCTTAGGAACAATATTTATTGTACCTACAATTCTTATACACCGCCGTTCATTTGAAGTGGATCACTTAGACACTTAGAGAAACCAGTTTCTACGACGTTTTTCTAATCTTTTCATAGCACAATGTAGTTTGTATTATGATTAGTAATCGAGTTAACTATTATTATATTACTATATTAAGTAGCCACGTGTAATTTTTATTAATTAATAAATAGTAAATTTTTATCATACAACACACAAAACGCACCAAAATCTTCAAGTTTCTTACTACAGATTATTCATTGTTGACTTATCGCGTACTTATTAACAATGCTATTTCTTAAAAATGACGTGTGGCTACTTGATACTTTTCAAATAATGGTTAACTCGCTTCATAACAGTAATAAAAACTATATTTTGTGATGACAAAGTCGTCGAAACTATTTTCTTTAAGTGATCCACTGCAAATGAACGGCGGTGTATTACATAAATCAGGTTTTTACATTTAATCGACTATATTTTGTATGGTACATCACTGTATGGGTAATAGTTTGTTAAATTATAAAGGAATTAAAACCAGATTGAATTAACAAAAGACATATAATCTCCGAAAAATTAATACAGATTACTTTTAAAGGTTATTTTAGCTTCGAAGCGCCGCTGTTCGAATGCTAGTAGCGAATATGCCCGTCTCGATCATGTCCTCTCCAAGGGCCGCTTCCATGCACGTGTAGATCCCGTAACAGGGCCCAATTGTTCTCGCCTTGGCGCCATTCCGGGTGACTTCCACTGCACCCCATTAGCGCCTGAAAGGAATTTTGGGACCAGCTCGGGGGTCAGAAACGTGCTCAGTAACCAATATTTAACACGGCCTTTCCTGTCTGAACTGAGTGTCCTCACTCAAGCAACACGGCACGGAAGTCTGAAACTTGTACAGAATGTCTGAGACAGAGCACCTTGACAAATAAAATAGAATAAAAAATGAACACGGCAGGTTGCACTCCTTAGGTAACAGCAATCCAACCTATACCCTAATAAGAATACAATACACTGGGCCCAGTTTATTATTAATTAATAAAAAGTTAAAAAAAAGTAAAATATCTACATATAATAATTAAAAATTTGGTCACGTCACCAGTAGCCCTGGGCCCGCATACCTCAGTGACACCAGGCATATGATGTGAATACCACTACCATTCGACCACAATGTGTTCCCGCCAAAACAGAACTATGTGTTACCTGTACTTGACCACAAAGTGTTACCGCCGAAGACCATAGCAAGATAATCACAAAATACCCCTGACCCTTACCATCACCCTCCATTATCACCCGACTCTCCTACTCGAATCAGATCCATGGCCTGATGTTATCCATACCAGCCACGCTGTGATACCTCAACTGAGAGCGACTACTGCCTGGGATGTCTGACACTTCATATCGGTCGTTTCCCAACACCTTTGAAATCCGGAAAGGACCTCGCTATTTCGGTTGTAGCTTATGGCTTGTTCCCGTAGCAGGAGTACTCGTAATTCGCAGCAGTACCAGTTCCCCTACGAGGTACGGACGAGACTGACTCCTTTTCTGGTCAAACCTCCGCTTTTGTTCATCCTGATAGCGATTCATGTGTCCTTCCATTCGTGCTCGGATTTCTGTCACGTCGACCACCTCCTCTGTGTTAGTCACAAGTTGTGCCTGTGAAATAACTCTATACCCCATTAAAGCTTCGCTTGGCGTCACGCCAATCGCCTGATTAAGTGTACCATTTAACCCTATCTGAATATTATTAATGTTCTCGTCCCATTTCTTTTCAGCTTTATTTGCTCCTATGGTAGCTAACGAGTCTGTTATAGTTTTGTTATTGCGCTCAACCTGACCGTTTCCGCGAGGCATAGCCACTGCATTTAAATGATGTTTAATGCCAACTTTCAAGCAGAAATCTTTGAATTCATTACTCGTGAATGAGGTTCCTCTATCACTTATCAGCCTATTGGGGACTCCGAACACTTTAATCATATCATTGAGAACCCTTATTGTAGATTTAGAGTTAGTGTTTTTTACTGCATAGATTAGGATAAATTTTGTAAAGGCGTCAATTATAACAAGAACATGTGTATTACCTGTCGTGCTTCTGATAAAAGGTCCTAAATGATCGATGTGAACAGTGTGAAATGGTTTTGGAATTTTTTTAATAGGGTGCAATTCTCCCTGGGGTTTACCTGAAGGTGATTTAAAATATAAACAATTTAAGCAGTTTTTCACATAATTCTTAATAAATCTACGCATCTTCGGAAACCAATATTGACTTGCAACCAACTCAGAAGTTTTTGCAAAAGCAAAATGGCCAACATCGTCGTGCGTCATACGCAATATTTGATATTTTTCTTGTTTTGGGGCTACCCATCGTAACCCGTGCGAAGTAATTTTGTACACTATTCCCCCTTTTAATGCATAGTTTTGAAATACATCTTTATTAGGTGTAACATTTCTAGTCTCAAGAGTTGATTTAATATAATAATATGTTGAGTACTTTTGTCATATTGTTGGGCTTCAACAATAGGTCTATCAGAAGTTAATGTGATTTTCATTTCGGTTTTTCGTGTGACTCCAATCTCAGATAAATTTTTTAGTTGTACATTCGGAAAATTCATTTAAGATATCCAAAAGTGTCTGTATTATTTCTGATTGTTCGATACCTACATTAACCACAATATTATTAATAGAATTAATAACAAAATTACAGGTGTTATTGTCTTGAAAAAGTAAAGTGTTACCAGTTTTCGAATAACATACATCATATAATTCAGTAAAATTTTGTCCAATCAAAACCTCTACACCCATTACACATTCTTCGATTATGTATAATTCGATTTCTCTAATGACGCCATCGATTTTTATTTCTGTGCATGTGATCAAAGTAGGTTTTAGTTGCTGACCGAAAGCAGTGGACAAAACAATTACGCAATCAATTGGCTTTAAAGTTAACAAGAATTTTTCGGCGGTACGTTTTGTAATGAGGGAACACTCGCTCCCGAAATCTACGTAAGATTTTATGCAAAACCCATTAACGGAAGCATTCTTGTAAAATTTTGCGTTACTATCTTGTCCTGATTATTTACGTGCCTATATTCAATTGCTTTTTGACGTGAAGTTCCCTGCGGACAGCTTCTTTTAAAATGACCGCCCTGTCCACATTGATAACATGTCCTTAAATTACTTTTCCCTTTGTCCCTTTTAGATACGCCTACCTCATTCGTTTTATCATCTAAAGTTTTGAAGTGGCTCGCTAATACTGCAGGATCTCGAATTCCCGCCGTTTCTACAGAAAATTTGATTTGTTCGTCACTTATTCCGCCCATAATCAAATTAACTTTATCCTCATCCGAAATGCCCAATTTTAGTTTGTGAATTAATGCTAATTTCTCAAACGTATATTCGTACAATGTAGTGCCTGGTTTTGATATACAAGACATCATATTTTGCAGAGCTTTATTTAAATCGCGTTTCGGTTTGAAATTTTGCAACAACATTGCTTTCCACTCGGACCACTGAAATATCCGTGTGGGAGAGCCACGATACCATATCTCGGCGGGACCCCTTAATTTGCTTAATGCCAAATGTGAGACAGTTTTGTCATCTCAGTGATAAATATAGGCATATTCTTCGACAGATTCTAACCACTCGGTAACATTTTGGGCAAGTGGATTAAATTCGTCGATTAAATTAGCTGTAAGCGTATTGATACTTGAGAATTGGTTTTTATCTTTTACCTGAAGCTGGCGTGCAAATTTGGCCATACCTTCAACGATGGCATCGCCTAATTGTGACACTGTTGTCACACTTTCCGGCGACCTCCTCATCCGTCCTTGAGCTTCGCCGCAAGAGCGCCTCGATACCTCCAGGTGTCCCGAGGGATCCGATCGACGGGATGACGACCCAGCACCACCTGCCTGAGAACGTCCAGCGACCCACCGCTCCGAAGAGGCCTTTCGCCGCTTTCCAAGATCAGCTCCTGGACTTCGGGTTCGGGGTCGGCGAGCCCGGTGCTGTCGATCCACAGACGCCGCTGACCGGAACGCCGCTCCTCTCCATTTACGACGGCCCTTCCTGGTTCAGCCATAACTCACAATCTCACTAATTAATTATCACGCGCGCAAACAAATACGACTGCTACCTAAGCAGATAGGATCTTTATCCCACTTCTGATGTTAAATTATAAAGGAATTAAAACCAGATTGAATTAACAAAAGACATATAATCTCCGAAAAATTAATACAGATTACTTTCAAAGGTTATTTTAGCTTCGAAGCGCCGCTGTTCGAATGCTGGCAGCGAATGTGCCCGTCTCGATCATGTCCTCTCCAAGGGCCGCTTCCATGCACGTGTAGATCCCGTAACAGGGCCCAATTGTTCTCGCCTTGGCGCCATTCCGGGTGACTGCCACTGCACCCCATTAGCGCCGGAAAGGAATTTTGGGACCAGCTCGGGGGTCAGAAACGGGGTCAGAAACGTGCTCAGTAACCAATATTTAACAAGTTGTTCTAGAAACCTGTTCAAGGAAAACTTTGATTATATCAAATTTTAAATTATTTTAATCAAGTCTGAGAAATCACCAGCGAGATTGACGTTGTACCTTTCGAGCAAGTTTATTACCAACAATTTCCAAAATATCTCACAGTAGACACGAACACGGATATTATAGAAACATTTTAGAAGGGAAAAGGTTTTCCCGGCGTGTCACAATCCTTTGATCGTGTGTGACTAAGAAACTAATTAGTAAATTAGTTTGGAAATTACTTGGATCTTATTTTGCTGTACTTTACTTTAGAGGTGTGCATATTCTGGTTTACATCCACCATCACCTGCTGACAATTAGACGGTAACCGCGAAGTTTTGCTGATGATACAATCGTTGTGTCAATAAACAACGACGTTAACACAACCTACCTAACATCTTCAAAGTACCGCCAATAAAATTTCCAACTGATATAAGGAGTGGGGCATTACGTTCAATGGCTCAGAACATATTCATGAGTGGCTGTATACTGAGCCGTTTTTAATAATAATATAGCGAAAGAACTTGGTATGAACGTGGAAAACAGACCAGTTGAGTGCGAAAATCGAATTAATGTATTAGCTCATAGAACCAACTCTTAATTGGCCCCGGCTCTGCAGACGGATAATTACCTTACGAGGGTCGAGCTAGTAAAACCTGTGAAGATATAATAGCCATCGACCCGTTCCAAGACCAAGAGACTTCCTAACACCCAGATGTTATAAATCCTCTCGCTGACGCAAATTCCTCGGACAAAATTCCGCAATACTTCTAAGACGCGATGGGAATAGGATTTGGGATTTATAAGCTGGAGTATCCGACAAGGTCGTAATTTGCTTAAAATTGGTATGGCAAAACTTGCCCACACGACGATTTTCACTTAACAAGATAACACTCCACACGCACGTCTGTACTCGACTACATTTAGACCACTGCCGACTTATGCCCACGCTGCGGATGCATGATCGCTAACACCTTTTTTAGACGTCAAATACGTGCCGGAATTCAATTGTAAACGACCCCAGTAAGGTAAACTTCATTCAATCATTGCAGTAAATTTTTAAATGGTTAACGCTGGGAGACTCATCCACAGAATGGTGGTTTCAGTAATAATATCAAAAGTCGACTGTGAATTATCAAAAACACTTTTGCTTTCTCACGAAACGGGTTGCTTAGAAACACCACTCGCCTTCGGCTTGTGTTGATTCTACAAAGCAACCCGTTGAGTTTGTAAGCAAAAGTATTTGATAATTCTTAAAGTCGTCGAGTGAGTGTTCAATTATCTTATACCATGAATATCAATAAGGGAATTACGGTAAAAATGTATTTAATGCGTATCCTAAAAAAATTTTTGGAAATGACATGTCTGACAACTGACACCTCAAAATTTAAAACACCAAAACGATAATACCACGGTGTTTTCACTTATTAATGCGTGGCCTGAGTAGGGATTTTGTGCATTATTAATGGTATAATCACTTAAATTCCTATCAATAGAAAGTGGTCAGCAGGTTGTCGCAATACAATAAATAATTCTCTTTTTATATGTGTTGGGTCGTAAGTCGGTTAGAAGATGAGGTATAACAGTAAAATGACGAGGTGGTGACTCCGAGCTGCGTCTGTATATACCTAAGACAGGTAAATAACGATGCTGGTGTACGAATTGTGCTTTATTTTGACAAAATTACATTTTAATGTTTACCGCGTTCAATTCAATCTCCTCCTGCTTGTGGATATCGCTGCACTCGCAATTTTTACAGATTAAAGCAGTGTTGTAGCTCACTTTCTTCCAATCCGTTCGGTAAGGGGCAGTTTTTCTCTTTACCACTTCAATCAATTCAAAATGGCTCCCTTTGAAACAATAAAGAAGCCGACCTGCGATTAATTAATAAAATTAAGCAATGGTAGTAAAAATCGCAGATCAACCCCCCTACAGTTTATACACCACGGCAGCTCTGAAAACTCTTTACTCACCGCGAAGGCCCTAGCTAACTCAAATTTCGGCGGCCTTGGATCGTAGGTTCAAATCATCAGCTCTGTACCCTGGAATGTCTTCAAAAAAGGAAAAGGAAATGGGCGCCAGAAATCAAAAGATTTCAAATAATAAGAGGAAATAAACTGCAAGTGACTAACGTTTAATTAATAAGTAATAAAAAGTCTTGTAGTGTCAGCAGTAAATTATCAGAATAATTAAAATGCAAATAATGTGATAACAAAGTTGTGTACGTTAACTGAAGGTTGCGACACGCATAAAATTTAAAAAAACCCCTTTCGGGTTATTTTAATAACTTTACCAACAAATCATTCGTGGAATAAGCTTATCACATTCATTTAATAAATCCTTCTGTTTAGGCTATTGAAAATTAAAAAGCGTGACTGTACCTTTTACAGAGGGTCAATACACATCAAAATAGCAACTTTTAAATACTGAGCATAATTAACTATAAGCATAAAAATTCAAATGTAAAAAGCAAGAGCATGAATGAAATTGAACATTACATGTTAATAATGGCAAAACGTGTGAATTTAAATTCCAAATAATTACTGGTTTAAAATGTATAAAAGTAAAATCCAGGTATTGAAGATACGATAAATCCCGGAATAGCACAAATTAACCTCGCTTCTCCAACGCTCACAAACTGCAAACATCAAACGCCGGCCGGGGTAACTACACCCTTCGGTTTAACATAAGGTGGTCGTGAACTGTACACATATCGTTGAAATCGACGTGCATCCTCACAAAGGCAGCAAATACGCCGAACCCAGCAGGTGTCGAAAATGCGATAAGGCAAGCGCCTTGGCCTCCGAGATAAACTCTTGGTTGAAATTGGTAATTAAGAGCTAAGAAAAAATGTAATTACTATGGAGAAAATAAAACAGAAGAACGCTATCGTACCTGATCGTAATCAGCTTTAGGAAACATACACTGCTCATTAGATTAATTGAGCGCACGTAATTTGACTTGAACAAACATTATTTAACCACGCCGGTCACGGCGGGCCAAAAATAGCAAGTGCGAGGTACGGACAATTCGAGCCCAAAAGAAGGCTCGCACTCTGATAAGAGATAGCGCGGGTCGAGAGGGCATCGCGCAAACGAAAGGAACTTGATGCAGGTAAAAAATACGCTGCTTTGGAAAATTTACGAATTCGAAATGCAAAGAATTTATAATTCAAGTAAAAATATACAGGTTAAGCCTGAAATAAGTGGATAACTGGCGAAACAATTAGGCGAAGCCAAAAAATTGTGTCACCTTGTCGCACATTTTTAACTTTTGGAGAACGAAAGAATGAGCGGAATATAAATTAGGCAAGTGGAGTGGATAATCGAGCATTGCAAATACTTCTTGTACAAAAAGCTGATTCACCGTGAGTGCATTGTGGGACGGGGCGTTGTCTTGGCGTAGAATAAAGCCAGTATTTCAATTTTTTTGTCTTTTTCTTCTATTACTCTCTCTCATTGTGACCAGACCTTATTTGCAATAGTGTGGATTGACTGCTTATCCTTCTGGAACCTACTCGACTAATATCATTCTTTTAATATCAAAATATCGATCAGCCTTGCTTTAAAATTGTATTTGCTAGACCTTGCTTCTTTCATTCTTGATGATACCAGTGTCTTCCAATGCATAGTTTTAGTATTGAAAATCCAAGTTACACTGTATGTATTACCATTTTCTAAAAAACTTATGTTAGCTTCAATTCGCTTTAAACCGCCAAAACAAATTTTATGGCAGTTTTCTTTCTGTTTAGGTGCCAGAAGCTGGGAAAATGCTTTTGTAATGTTCAGTTCTTCGATCTGATCTCATAGTTTCATTAATTTTATTCATATTCTGCTTTGTTCTTCATGTCTCTGGGGGCTCAAGTCGATCATTACCTGCTTCACCAAATCTTTTACGCCCCTGAAACATTCAGGCACTCGACAAGCCATCTTCTCCATATGGTTCAGTTTTCATCCGAAGACATTCGCACAAGAAAGACCTCCTCCAAATTCATACTGCGTCATTCAACGAACATGAGCACAGGCCATGTGAAATCTTCTGGGCTTGCATGGTTCTCGAAATACGTGGGCTGCGCTGTTCTCCCATATATGCTTTAGATATATTTTTCATTCTAGTTTGTAATCGTTAGTTTTTTACTTCCCTCGTCTAAAAGACGAAGGAAGTATTGTGAGCGTGAAAAATAACCGTCTGATATACCTTCAGATCTTCACGTTTCAGGGTCCCTAGATGACGAGAAACAAGTTTTCTCAATTTCACCTGTCTGTGTGCCTGTAAATATGTCTGTTGGCGGTATAGTTCAAAAAGCATTTGTTGCAGGAATGCCATTTTTGCATGTGGATCTTCCTTGATCGAAATCGAATATACTTTTGGTAAAAAAAATTAAATGTTGTGTATTTTTGCTTTAACTGAGGATTAGATAAAATTAATAGTTTGCATAGAGCTCAGGTTTTAACCTTGACGAAAATGAGACTTAACAGATACAGGGTGAGCATCACAAATGGGACAGAATTGTATGGCGTTTTGAACGAAACGAGAAGCGCTGCCAATGCGAGTGCGGTCGTGGCGCACTGGTTGAAGCGTATGACTTTGTCCAACACGCGCCTGGAAGCTAAACTTCAAATCTCGCATCTCTGCATGTTATATTCTTAAATGTTATTGATGCAATGAGCATTAGTGTTTCCTTTCATTGTTGTAGTACCGGGTGACTATAAATGATTGAATTTTTTTTTCTTAGGTTGGCACTGTTTATGTTGGTGGCACTGTAAGTCTATGTCAAATTCAATGTTCGCAGGTTAGGTTTTGCGTCATTCTATGTCAAAACTGACGCAAAACCTAACCTGCTAACCTCGCATTTGACATAGACTTACAGTTCCACCAACATAAACAGTGCCAACCTAATAAAAAAAATTCAATCATTTATAGTCACTCGGTATTATTAGCAATGTTAAGATATTTGTACCTATTTTGTACATAATTTTGAACATTTTCACTTTCGAGAGAAGTTGGGAGTAAAGCCTATTACCGATTTTTATGCCGTATTCTTTACTTCTTGTTTGGCTTAAATGATGTATCTCAATCTAAAATATCCTCTGATCTTGTGAGGAAACCATTTTAATAAACATTCCTTCATTTGCAAAGTATCAAATTGAGAGATGCATTAATTGTAAGTATGTACACTGAGTTTGGATTCCATAGCCACCCTTGTCCAATCATCATACGGTCGGTACCACATACTACATACGAGCTAAAGCTAAGAGAATAAAAATCAACCGCTATTAAACAGAAAAACACAAAATCTCCAAAGATCAATCAAAGGAGCGATGAGAATTTTAACAAGTCTAGAAAGTGAAGACAATTTTGTCTCGTCGTAAATATTGATGTTTATTTATATTCTTAACTGTAGACTTGTTAGAGTTGTTATTATGAAATTAATACAAAAATAAATATGACGACAGAGTCAAGGATTTTTAAAAATAATTATAATAGGAAGAAGCTATTGCCCATTTCAACGAATAACTTTAACATCTACCCACAGTGAATTTGTGAAAGTCTATTCTTATCTTGTTTACCGCGCTTGTGCGCTTCTGACTTATTAATCAAGTGGTTATCGATTATATGCTTTAGAGCCTTTTCATAGTGATGCTGGTTGCATTAAAAATCATAAAAACATAATATTGCAGCAATGAAATTTACTTAAAATGCTTACGTTAGCTGCGTCGCAAAGATTGATTTACACGAATTATATTAACTTTAGGAAACAGACCCAAACATTTTTAGAATATGTGTCGCTCTTAGAGATGTACGACACCCTTTAAAATTATTTCGCTCTTGGTGATAATTCAAAAGATTAAACACTTATTGAGATGTCTCAGATTCAGACAAACCTTTTTTTTATTTTCATTATTTGTCACCATCATACTACCTACCCAATATGCTGTTTCCGCATTTTTACTTTCCTCGTCTTTAAATCGTCAAAAAAATCACCTTCCGAAATTTCATCAGATTTCCACGTTTTAGGGTCCCCAAGTGAAGAAAAACATGTTTTCTCAAATCCGTCTGTCCATCTGCCTATCCGTCTATCTCTCCGGCTTGTACCACCCTTAAACGAGGGGTTGACAAGGCTCTAGCCATCTCTGATCCTCGGTAGGAAATATGGCGTGAGTAAGGACAAGGCGGCGATTATTAGGGTTAAAACAATTTTTATGAAACAAAATTTTGGGCGCCTGTCGATAAACAATTAACAACATAATAAAACTAGCTAAAAATCTATTACCATCTACCTTAGAATTACGGGCTTCACTTCTATATTCAAAAATGCACATGGTATAGTGTGGATTCATAACAAGACAAACACAGTAAATCGGCAACAAATAATTTATGTACAAAAGCCAATAAGGTTAGAATGACTCGGTACAATTGAAAGCCGTAGCCTATTGCATAAAAGCATAAATTGTCACATATAGTAACGGGATCAACCGATCAACAAAATTAAGTCTAGAATATGGGCTTGGAAATATTATAAAGTTCGGAGGCAATGCAAACGTTCGAAAAGATATCTTAAGGTTACTTGAAGCTTTGGTTGATCGCAAAGACCAGCCGGGGGCCTGAAGGGCGCTCGCTGAAATACACATATGGTAGGGGCCTGGACACAACGCCCACTGGTCACAAACCCCAACTCAGAATTTGGTCATAACGCCCAACTTCGATTCTGGTCACAACGCCCAACTTGGTCATAACACCCAAAAACGATATTGGTCACAACGCCCAACTGGGTCACAACGCCCACCGACGCCTGTTATAGGAAAGAGCTATCGACGCCACTTAAACCACCGTTTTGGTCATAACGCCCAACTTCGATTTTGGTCACAACGCCCAACTTGGTCATAACACCCAAAAACGATATTGGTCACAACGCCCAACTTGGTCACAACGCCCACCGACGCCTGTTATAGGAAAGAGCTATCGACGCCACTTAAACCACCGTTTTGGTCATAACGCCCAATTTCGATTTTGGTCACAACGCCCAATTTGGTCACAACGCCCAATTTCGATTTTGGTCACAACGCCCAATTTCAATTTTGGTCACAACGCCCAACTTGGTCACAACGCCCAACTTTGATTCTGATCACAACGCCCAACTTGGTCACAACGCCCACTTTTGATTCTGGTCACAACGCCCAACTTGGTCATAACGCCCAAGTTTGATTTTGGTCACAACGCCCAACTTTGATTTTGAACATATCGCCCAGGCGGCACAGAAAGTAAGTAAAATGTGTATCTAAAATGAACAATAATAAATTAAACTTTTAAGGTGAGGTAATAGGTAAGAAAATTTTCAAGTTTCCGTAAGTAGTATTAATATTATTTATTTTTTATAATAATTCAGTGGCGTAATGCGTTGTCCAAAAAGTTTCTAAATTCGGATTATAACATATAAAGTTGTATTTTTTATATGGAAATCATAGTTAGCTGTGGCATTATGAGAAAGGATTTTCTCCCATTTCAGTGACATATGTCGTATGGGATCGATTTATTCATTTTCACTACTTTATAGCAACAATTCACAATTTTTAATATTTCGTCGTTTTCTAATTGAAGACTTGTGCCATTTAGAATATACGTGATTAAACAAAGTTTTTGAGTTGTTACAATACCACCGTTTGATTGACAGAATTAATCACGTTTGATTGTTGCTTGTAATATTATAGTGTCCTTCATATATCCATTTATCAGAACATTTTATTGTCCATTAAAACCTCTGCAGTTTCTCAAATTAAAAATACATTTGCAAAAATGTAAATATCCTACTTCTATACGAAGGAGGTTCGAAAATATGAAAATGATTGAAGAAAAAAGTACTCTTATTTTTCAAAATACACAAAAATGTTAGTTGGTAGTATCTGTTATAACATATCTATTAATAGTTATTTAACAAACAAGTATGATAATGAGAGCGATTAATAGTCGAGACATTTTAATGCGCGAGCGCGTTAATTGTAGATATTATTAATCGTCGATTAACATACGAGTTAAAAAATCATTCATTAATAAGGGTCATTAATAGACGATTCTCTGTGCATTAATGAAATCCATAAATAAACGGTCAAAGGAAAAAATTATAATTGATTTTAAATTGTTATTTGGTCCGTTTGTTATTAATTATTTAAAAATTTTTCACAAAAATGAAATTTGTTTGCACTGATTTCGAATCACGTAATATCCTGGTTGCTAAGTGAGGGGAAACTCAAGTTTGACAGTACACGTTTATCGTATCCGTTGATAAGTTAACTTTGAAGTATTTCATTTAGTAATACACAGCGTGGTAAGAAAAAAATAGGAGAAACCAGAAAAAATGTTTTCGGAGCAAGTAACTGTGACTTTATGTTTGACACCTACTTTTAATTCTTCAAATAACATTTTTGTCTATTTTGAAAAATAAGGGTACTTTATTCTTGAACCATTTTCATATTTTTGAACCTCCCCTGTATACGAATATATTTACATTTTTGCAAGTGCATTTTTAGTTTGAGAAGATGTAGAAACTTGTATCAGGAATAAAACTTTCTAATAAATGGATGATAAAAAACTCCATTTGTTACAAATTTATGAGGGACAGTATATGTTATATTATACAGATTGGTGGTGGATAGTGTGAACATAGGCAGTCCATTGAACTAGAATACAGTTTATGGGATTTGTATGCGTTAGACAGAAGTAGACATAAATGATTTAAAATCTCGTATCCTAGAATTCAGTGTTTTCTAAAAACAAAACCTTTTGATTCTGCGAATACTAGATGTTAATCGCATATAGGTCTGTTTATGTCTAACGTATACAAAGTCCATAAACTGTATTCACACACATTTGATTACTTATGTTCACATTTTCCGCCACCAATCTGTATATTATGATATATAACACTGAAATGGGAAAAAATCCTCTTACTCATGATACCACATACAGCTATGGATTTCATCTACAAAAATACAATTTTATGGTATAACTAGAATTTTAAAACTTTTTTTGAATAACTGACTACCCACTGCATTCGTATCGAAAAGGTGCGAGAAGAACGTCAAATTACTTTTATTATTTTTATAAGTGAGCGAGATATTTTCAAAAAACGAAAAAACGAAAAATTCAATTTTTATTTATAACTCGAAAACAAAAGACAGTATTCCATTTTGGTTTAAACCATTAAGCTTTTCTCGAAAAAAGAGTTCGAGGATGGGGGTCCATTTTTCCATATATCCTATAGTTATCGAGATTCCTTATGAAAACATCGAAATTGCCTTAACCTGTAGACTCTGCAACAGCGACCACGCTTGTTCACGAAAATAAATTTGAGCCCCCTTAGTAAAATAAAAGATAATTAGGTATTGTAGGTATCCGAATGTTAAGAATTTGCTAAGTCTTGTAATGTGTATTCTGAATTTCCACCCATTGAGTTTTCCGTCGATATTTCAATGCCTCTAATGTTCTCTCGCGGAAGGCACGTTGGGTTGAAATGACAAAATTGGTTAAATTGCTAGTTATCTTTATACAGATTGGTGGCGGAAAATGTGAACAAAGGTAATCAAATGAGTTGGAATACAGAAATAATTATATGCGATTAACATCTAGTATCCGCAGAATGAAGGTGTTTCGTTTTCAGAAAACACTGTATCCTATGATACTAGATTTTAAATCATATGTCTATTTCCGTCTAACGTATACGAAGCCCATAAACTGTATTCCAACTCATTTTATTACCTTTGTTCACATTTTCCGCCACCACTCTGTATACAGATAAGTAGCAATTTAACCAATTCTGGCATTTCAACCCAACGTGCCTTCCGCGAGAGAACATTAGAGGCATTAAAATTCCGACGGAAAGCTCAATGGGTGGAAATTCAGGTACGTCATAGAGATTACAAGACTTAGCAAATTCTTAACATTCGGATACCAAATTATCTTTTCTTTTACTAAGGGGGCTCAAATTTATTTTCGTGAACAAGCGTGGTCGCTGTTGCAGAGTCTACAGGTTAAGGCAATTTCGATGTTTTCATAAGGAATCTCGATAACTATAGGAGATATGGAAAAATGGGGTGGCGGTGCCGCGGAAAAAATGTCTGGAAAACAGTGCCGACAGAAAAAAGTGCCGACGGAAAAAAATGCCGCGGAAAAAAGTGTCGATGGGGGAAAATAATAATAAAGTAATAACCCGACGTTTACAAAATTTAAAAAAAACTGGAAGTTACCCTTTTATTTTTAAATTTCTCTGCATTGCAGTATTATGCAGTATTTGAACATGTATTGTGCTAACATGTTTCCAAATCGACAGGAATGCAGATTTATAGATACTGCATAGAAATATTTCAATTTGAAGATTTTTATCTAAAGTGCATGTGGATTATGTCTACCATCTTAAGTGCAATTAGCGCCAACAAATCTTTTAAGGTAAGTAACAAATGACGAAATATATTGTAAAATATCTTACGCCGACGATATAGTTCTGTTAGCGAGGAATAAAGGAAGCCTAGAAAAGGCGTTAATAAAACTGGAAAGAGAAGCAAAAAAAAGGGGACTCACGATAAATGAAAATAAATCAAAGTATATGATAAGCTCTAGGAAAGAAAATACACATATAAAGAATATTGGCATAGGAACTCATAATTTCGAAAGGGTGAAAAACTTCAGATACCTAGGAACAGTAGTTAATGGGGAAAATGACAGAAGTACAGAAATAACTGAGAGAGTACAAGCAGGAAACAGAGCGTATTGGAAGTACCAAAAACTGCTGAAAGACAAAACACTAAGTAATTCGACGAAAATGAAGATATATAAAGCTGCAATTAGACCTGTCCTCACATATGGTGCAGAAACAATGTGCCTATCTACCAAAGACCAAGAACGACTGCGAATAATAGAAAGAAAGATAATTAGAAGAATAATGGGCCCTAAAATGGTACAAGAAGGAGAAATTAGAATACTAATGAATCATGAAATAAAAGACATTATGGAAGGAGAAGATATTGTTAGCATCATAAGAGAAAGACGTCTCAAATGGTTCGGACATTTACAAAGAAGAAAGACACAGGAACTAATAAGACAAATAACAAATTGGAAACCAATGGAGAACAGATCCAGAGGAAGACCCAAAATAAAATGGGAAAACCAAGTACATGAGGATATAAGGAGGCTAGGAATACACGATTGGAGAACACTAACAAGGAACAGACAAGAATGGACTAACACCATAAAGAAGGCAAGACGCAACCTATAACAAAAGGAAAACATACAAGGGAATATATGGAGTGATTCACCATGAAAAAAGAATCGAAGAGCTTCGTAAAAAAGCGATCAATATTCCGATGAGGAATGAAAGATCAATATATATATATATATCAAATTGTTATACAGTATGTCCCCGGATTGGGTTACAATGAGGGGAAAATTTTATTTTTGACTTCTCAAAAAAATCACTCTATAAAAAAAGCCTGCTTGTTCTCAAACTACAAATGCACTTGTCAAAATTTAAATATCCCTTTCCGTATACGGGGGAGGTTCGAAAATATGAAAATGGCTCAAGAATAAAGTATCCTTATTTTCCAAAATATACAATAATGTTAATTGGAAATATTTTTTATAACACTTCTATTAAAAATTATAATTGCTTTGAATTGCTATTGATGTTTGGATCGCGTATTATTTTTTTTAAGATACTTGTGTCTTTGTTGACAGAAAGATGAGATTTTTAGCATTTTCGGGCCACACAAATTTCAGGTTAAGTGACCGAAACTCAAATTTGACAATACACTCTTATCGTATCCGTCAATGAATTAACTTTAAAGTATCGCGTTTGGTAATTCGCAGGGTAGTAGAAGAATAAGAAACACCAGTGGAAATTGTTTTTTAGAGCAGGTGGCTGTGGCTTTATATGTGACACCTACTTTTAATTCTAAGCAACTTTTTCAAATAACATTATTGTATATTTTGAATAATAAGGGCGCTTTATTCTTGAGCTATTTTCATATTTTCGAACCTCCCCCGTATACGGAAAGCGATATTTAAATTGGGAGAAGTGCATTTTTAGTTTGAGAACAAGCAGCGTTTTTTATAAAGAGTGATTTTTTTTGAGAAGTCAAAAATAAACCTTTTGTTCCTCCTTGTAACCCAACCATACAGTACTGGATAATTCCACAAATTTATCATAAAAAGTGATCATTTCACTTATTTTTAGATTTGTCGATTCTTTTCAACTGTTTGCTAATACCACCACAATTAGATGATTTAGTTGATTGCTTTGACTGCACGTACGTGTCAGGTACATTTCGGCGAGTTGGGGGCAACGCAGAGGACATGCTGCGACTACGAATTTTCGGCCTTTGTTTCCGCCAAACCCGAGAGGCCACCATAAACATTAAACAATCAAGAACGGACAAATAATCAAACAGATGGTTGGAACCATAGTTTCTCGAATCTCGTAGGACATAAACATCCAGGTATTTGGACACTAATTGAAAAAATGCGACAAGAAGTTGCAACAGATGAAACCAAACTGTTGCAACACCAACATAGAGTGCATTCAAAGAAAAAAAAGGAAAGAGTTCGAAAAAATGCAACAACGTTTAAAAAACTTGTGTATTCAACATGAAAATGATGAACACAATAATGAAACTTTTTTATGTGCCATAGGACATAGATTCCAAGTATATGAATAACTTAGGGTTAATTATAAAATATTAGTTTTTTGTAACTATTTATAATACGCTTGTATTTTAATTAGCAGTTAATGACTATTAATAAACATAAATTCTTAATATTAAATTTTAATTTTATTTCTTGCGTAATTATTTTAGAACAAAAGTGTATTAAGGGGCTTGAATCATTCGAATTTTTTTCGCAGATTTTTTCCACCGGCACTTTTTTCCGCCGGTATTTTTTTCCGCGGCACTTTTTTTCAGGCACTTTTTTCCTCGGGACTTGTTTCCTAGATTAATGGTTTAAACCAAAATGGGCTACCGTCGTTTGTTTTCGAGTTATAAACAAAAATAGAATTTTTCGATTTTTCGTTTTTTGACAATATCTCGCTCACTTATAAAAATAGATAAAAGTAATTTGACGTTCTTCTGGCACCTTTTCGATACGAATGCAGTGGGTAGTCAGTTATTCAAAAAAAGTTTTAAAATTCTAGTTATACCATAAAATTGTATTTTTGTAGATGAAATCCATAGTTGTATGTGGTATCATGAGTAAGAGGATTTTTCCCATTCCAGTGTTATATATCATAATATACAGATTGGTGGCGGAAAATGTGAACATAAGTAATCAAATGTGTGTGAATACAGTTTATGGACTTTGTATGCGTTAGACATAAAGAGACCTATATGCGATTAACATCTAGTATTCGCAGAATCAAAAGGTGTTGTTTTTAGAAAACACTGAATTCTAGGATACGAGATTTTAAATCATATATGTCTACTTTTGTCTAACGCATACAAATCCCATAAACTGTATTCTAGCTCAATGGACTGCCTATGTTCACACTTCTACCACCAATCTGTATAATATAACATATACTGTCCCTCATAAATTTGTAACACATGGATTTTTTTATCATCCATTTATCAGAGTGCTTTATTCCTGATACAAGTTTCTACATCTTCTCAAACTAAAAATGCACTTGCCAAAATGTAAATATATTCGTATCCAGGGGAGGTTCAAAAATATGAAAATGGTTCAAGAATAAAGTAACGTTATTTTTCAAAATAGACAAAAATGTTATTTAAAGAGGTGTCAAACGTAAAGTCACAGTTACTTGCTCCGAAAACATTTTTTTCTGGTTTCTCCTATTTTTTTCTTACCACGCTGTGTATTACCAAATGAAATAATTCAAAGTTAACTTATCAACGGATACGATAAACGTGTACTATCAAACCTGAGTTTCCCCTCACTTAGCAACCAGAATATTACGTGATTCGAAATCAGTGCAAACAAATTTCATTTTTGTGTAAAATTTTTAAATAATTTAATAACAAACGGACCAAATAAAAATTTAAAGTCAATTATATTTTTTTCCGTTGATCGTTTATTTATGGGTTTCATTAATGTATAGAGAATCGTCTATTAATGACCCTTATATGAATGATTTTTTATTAATAAACGATTTTAAAAATCTGTTTATGTTGGTGGCACTGTAAGTCTATGTCAAATTCGAGGTTTGCAGGTTAGGTTTTGCTTCAGTTTTGACACAAACTGACTCAAAACCTAACCTGCTAACCTCATATTTGACCTAGACTTACAATGTCACCAACATAAACAGTGCCAATCTAAGAAAAAAATCACAACCATGTGTGGTCACCCGGTACCATTAAATGTCAACACTTTAAGTGTCAAATACTTTTCATGGAATAAAATTAGATTTTCTTCAAATTAATAATGTACGATCAACGGAAAAATATTGTAACTAACTCGTATGTTAATCGGCGATTAATAATGTCTACTATTACTAAAAATGTCTCGATTATTAATCGCTCTCATTAACATACTTGTTTGTTAAATAACTATTAATAGATACTAGCAACCAGTGAGACAAATGTCTCATGTAATAAAACAAAAAAGACCGTTTTTCAAATAGAACAGC
The DNA here is from genome assembly GCA_940337035.1 of Agriotes lineatus. Taxonomy (NCBI): domain Eukaryota; kingdom Metazoa; phylum Arthropoda; class Insecta; order Coleoptera; family Elateridae; genus Agriotes; species Agriotes lineatus. Next base: position 165,005 of record CALNHX010000950.1, read on the forward strand.
GTCCCGGACGGACGGAAATCACGTGATTTCTCGAAAACCGGAAGTGTCACGTGACTGAAATTCGGTTCCTGACCTGACATGACCATTCCAAACATATAACGTTCAAAACTTTTTTCTCTATCTCTTACGGTTTGGCTGCTGAAACAACGTCCCGGACAGACAAAACAGCGTCCCGGACAGACAAGTCTATTAGATAAAGGATGTTATAACAAATACTTCCAATTAACATTTTTGTGTATTTTGAAAAATAAGAGTACTTTTTTCTTTAATCATTTTCATATTTTCGAACCTCCTTCGTATAGAAGTAGGATATTTACATTTTTGCAAATGCATTTTTAATTTGAGAAACTGCAGAGGTTTTAATGGACAATAAAATGTTCTGAGAAATGGATATATGAAGGACACTATAATATTCTAAGCAACAATCAAACGTGATTAATTCTGTCAATAAAACGGTGGTATTGTAACAACGCAAAAACTTTGTTTAATCACGTATATTCTAAATGGCACGAAGACAACTAGAAAACGACGAAATATTAAAAATTGTGAATTGTTGCTATAAAGTAGTGAAAATGAATAAATCGATCCCATACGACATGTCACTGAAATGGGAGAAAATCCTCTTTCTCAGAATGCCACAGCTAACTATGAGTTCCATATAAAAAATACAACTTTATATGTTATAATCCGAATTTAGAAACTTTTTGGACAACGCATTACGCCACTGAATTGTTATGAAAAATAAATAATATTAATACTACTTACGGGAACTTGAAAATTTTCCTACCTATTACCTCATCTTAAAAGTTTAATTTATTATTATTCATTTTAGATACACATTTTTCTTACTTTCTGTGCCGCCTGGGCGATATGTCCAAAATCAAAGTTGGGCGTTGTGACCAAAATCAAACTTGGGCGTTATGACCACGTTGGGCGTTGTGACCAGAATCAAAAGTGGGCGTTGTGACCAAGTTGGGCGTTGTGACCAGAATTAAAGTTGGGCGTTATGACCAAAACGGTGGTTTAAGTGGCGTCGATAGCTCTCTCCTATAACAGACGTCGGTGGGCGTTTTGACCAAGTTGGGCGTTGTGACCAAAATCAAAATTGGGCGTTGTGACCAAGTTTGGCGTTGTGACCAAAATTGAAATTGGGCGTTGTGACCAAGTTGGGCGTTGTGACCAAAATCGAAGTTGGGCGTTATGACCAAAACGGTGGTTTAAGTGGCGTCGATAGCTCTCTCCTATAACAGACGTCGGTGGGCGTTTTGACCAAGTTGGGCGTTGTGACCAATATCGTTTTTGGGCGTTATGACCAAGTTGGGCGTTGTGACCAAAATCAAAATTGGGCGTTGTGACCAAGTTTGGCGTTGTGACCAAAATTGAAATTGGGCGTTGTGACCAAGTTGGGCGTTGTGACCAAAATCGAAGTTGGGCGTTATGACCAAAACGGTGGTTTAAGTGGCGTCGATAGCTCTCTCCTATAACAGACGTCGGTGGGCGTTTTGACCAAGTTGGGCGTTGTGACCAATATCGTTTTTGGGCGTTATGACCAAGTTGGGCGTTGTGACCAAAATCGAAATTGGGCGTTGTGACCAAGTTGGGCGTTGTGACCAAAATCGAAGTTGGGCGTTATGACCAAAACGGTGGTTTAAGTGGCGTCGATAGCTCTCTCCTATAACAGACGTCGGTGGGCGTTTTGACCAAGTTGGGCGTTGTGACCAATATCGTTTTTGGGCGTTATGACCAAGTTGGGCGTTGTGACCAAAATCAAAATTGGGCGTTGTGACCAAGTTTGGCGTTGTGACCAAAATTGAAATTGGGCGTTGTGACCAAGTTGGGCGTTGTGACCAAAATCGAAGTTGGGCGTTATGACCAAAACGGTGGTTTAAGTGGCGTCGATAGCTCTCTCCTATAACAGACGTCGGTGGGCGTTTTGACCAAGTTGGGCGTTGTGACCAATATCGTTTTTGGGCGTTATGACCAAGTTTGGCGTTGTGACCAAAATTGAAATTGGGCGTTGTGACCAAGTTGGGCGTTGTGACCAAAATCGAAGTTGGGCGTTATGACCAAAACGGTGGTTTAAGTGGCGTCGATAGCTCTCTCCTATAACAGACGTCGGTGGGCGTTTTGACCAAGTTGGGCGTTGTGACCAATATCGTTTTTGGGCGTTATGACCAAGTTGGGCGTTGTGACCAAAATCAAAATTGGGCGTTGTGACCAAGTTTGGCGTTGTGACCAAAATTGAAATTGGGCGTTGTGACCAAGTTGGGCGTTGTGACCAAAATCGAAGTTGGGCGTTATGACCAAAACGGTGGTTTAAGTGGCGTCGATAGCTCTCTCCTATAACAGACGTCGGTGGGCGTTTTGACCAAGTTGGGCGTTGTGACCAAAATCAAAATTGGGCGTTGTGACCAAGTTTGGCGTTGTGACCAAAATTGAAATTGGGCGTTGTGACCAAGTTGGGCGTTGTGACCAAAATCGAAGTTGGGCGTTATGACCAAAACGGTGGTTTAAGTGGCGTCGATAGCTCTCTCCTATAACAGACGTCGGTGGGCGTTTTGACCAAGTTGGGCGTTGTGACCAATATCGTTTTTGGGCGTTATGACCAAGTTTGGCGTTGTGACCAAAATTGAAATTGGGCGTTGTGACCAAGTTGGGCGTTGTGACCAAAATCGAAGTTGGGCGTTATGACCAAAACGGTGGTTTAAGTGGCGTCGATAGCTCTCTCCTATAACAGACGTCGGTGGGCGTTTTGACCAAGTTGGGCGTTGTGACCAATATCGTTTTTGGGCGTTATGACCAAGTTGGGCGTTGTGACCAAAATCAAAATTGGGCGTTGTGACCAAGTTTGGCGTTGTGACCAAAATTGAAATTGGGCGTTGTGACCAAGTTGGGCGTTGTGACCAAAATCGAAGTTGGGCGTTATGACCAAAACGGTGGTTTAAGTGGCGTCGATAGCTCTCTCCTATAACAGACGTCGGTGGGCGTTTTGACCAAGTTGGGCGTTGTGACCAAAATCAAAATTGGGCGTTGTGACCAAGTTTGGCGTTGTGACCAAAATTGAAATTGGGCGTTGTGACCAAGTTGGGCGTTGTGACCAAAATCGAAGTTGGGCGTTATGACCAAAACGGTGGTTTAAGTGGCGTCGATAGCTCTCTCCTATAACAGACGTCGGTGGGCGTTTTGACCAAGTTGGGCGTTGTGACCAATATCGTTTTTGGGCGTTATGACCAAGTTGGGCGTTGTGACCAAAATCAAAATTGGGCGTTGTGACCAAGTTTGGCGTTGTGACCAAAATTGAAATTGGGCGTTGTGACCAAGTTGGGCGTTGTGACCAAAATCGAAGTTGGGCGTTATGACCAAAACGGTGGTTTAAGTGGCGTCGATAGCTCTCTCCTATAACAGACGTCGGTGGGCGTTTTGACCAAGTTGGGCGTTGTGACCAATATCGTTTTTGGGCGTTATGACCAATTTGGGCGCTGTGACCAAAATCAAAATTGGGCGTTGTGACCAAGTTGGGCGTTGTGACCAGAATTGAAGTTGGGCGTTATGACCAAATTCTGAGTTGGGGTTCGTGACCAGTGGGCGTTGTGTCATAGCCCCATATGGTACACACACAAAAGTTAACGGTAAAAAATTGAAATACTAACGCATTAGGCTTTGCGAAAATAATTGATTGTTAATGCGTACAGTTTGTTAATCGAAGGCCTTCGTTGAACCGTAATTTTTTTAGCAAAAATCCATTACCGACAATTTAATACAAGCTGAAGTTAGATGCATGTACTTACGTTTTTTTTTAAGAAGCACTATCTAGCGATTCCACGTGGTTTTTAGAAGCAGCAATCCCGAATGTCGAGATCTCAGATGCAGCGTGTATGAAATGCGTGATTTGGAAGATGCGTACACGGGGCCGTGGTCTCATATGCAACATACACGAGGCCGTGGTTTAAGATGCAGCATTCACGAGGCCATGTTCAGGAAACAGTCGACACGAGGGCCGTGGTTCCCGCGGTTGCTGGCAAGAAGGCCATGATTTTGGTGTTGCAGGCATGACAATCGGTGTCTCGGAAGCAGGCCTGATACCAAGAAATTAGCAAACAGGAAAACTAAAAGGAAAAAATTCACCAACAGTGGGAATCGGCCTGAACATGCAAAGAGGACGGGTGGGTGGAGAAATTGTTACTTTATTCACAAGCGAATAAAACAATCAATAATCCATAACAACTAAAAAAAGACATGCATGTATCTTGGCAACTAGCACACAACCAGATAATATGATTATTTATTTAAAATTATTTATTAACTTTTAAAACTTATTTATATAATTGAATGGAAGCATTCAAAAAAACTTGATATGATACCACACGTTAATAGAGAGATTTTATGCATTCTTCGTATGCTGCATACCAACGTGGCCGAGCGGCTAGGGAGCTCAGCTGCAGTGCTACTGTACGGGGTTCATCTAGCAACTAGGGAGTGGCTCACCCAGTCGCTTTAAAAATTGGTTACCGAATCCACGGTTGTGGAAGTAGGAAAAGTAAGGCAGTCATTTTCCTACGTGTGGAATGAAGCGCCCGGAACTTTCTACTTTTTATTTCTTCTTCATATGCTTCTATTTCTCCATATTGCTATGTATCCACTCTGATACTCTGCTCTCGCTCTCTCGAGCTTCTGCTTTGTTTTCCCCTTATGGATAGAATGTCTCTTTATTCACGTATACCATACATAACTATTTATAATAATATATTTATCGTACCTTATCCCGAACAGATATTGGTAAACGTATTAGCTTTTCAATCCCAACATCTCAGGCTTAAATTCAGCTATATGACATTTTTAATAGAAAAATTTAAACCCACGTCTTTGTTTAAGAAAATTTATTGAATTCTCTGTTTTTAAAGAATTTTTGCCTTTATGAGAATACTAAACTCTCTCTACTAAGAACTACGATATGGGAATTATATAATCTTTTAAATAGTTGCCACATTTTCATGTACTATTCGATTCCCGTCAATGCTAGATTAAATATAAAATCGGTTATCAAACGCAATCGATCTAATTAACTGAAACAAGGAGCTTTTAGGCATCTTGTAGAGCCTGCTCATTTTTCAGGAAACTAATTTATGGCTCCCTCAACTCATTTGCGCCTAATACGTTCCCAAATGGTCTGCATGCGTACTTAAAGAATCTTATTTTACAAATATAGCTGTAATTCGGCCTGGCAGGAACTAATTTAGAAAACGGAAATGGCGCTCAAGGAAAATTACGGCATTTATTCAGAGATGCGAAGGGCTTGAAAATTTTGCGAACTGTGGACGTGTGAACTCCTCGTGTCACATACTTCCACAAGAATTTCATTGTGTCCCAAAAAATTGGAACCAAACAACAGCGTGAAAAGGTGGGCTTTTCATTTCTGCTCTTTGTGCAGCTGTTTAAGAATTATGGCCGTAGTAGAATTCTGAGATCGTATACTTCGGCATGCGCTTATAGAGGCTTACTAAGAATTAATGAGTTTTAGTTACTACTGCATCTAGTCTGTCAGCTCTAAAATTTAAGGTTTATTTCGCATTAGAAGCTGCATTAAGTTTATATTATAGCTATTTATGCAACAAGTGCTAAAAGTCGACGTTTATGCGCGAGACATGAAAATTATGAAACGAAGCCGAAGGCTGAGTTTCATAACATGTCTCGCGCATAAACGACTTTTAGCACGCGTTGCATACAATATTTTATCTACGACCTTAATTTTACCGTTATTAATCCATAAATATCGATTTAAGAAAGGTTCGCATCTGCGACACTTTTAATTTATGTCATAATGAACAGTAGGCTACGCCGCGCGGGCGATTGTTTGGCCACGCCCGTGCTGTCAAGGTGAGTTACGAAATGTAATTATTGATACTCCACATATGACAGTATTCATTACATAACGCTTTAATTATTTCAAAAACGCTTTACCTGTAACGCAAGAAGCAACTGGAATAGCTTTACAACTTCACTTGGAGTTCGAAATTGTAGTTTTATAACCTCACTTCACTTTTAGCCCGTGTGCTAAAAGTAAACAGCTGATTTCTTTAAACACGGTAAACTATAAAACGCCACTTTTAGTGAAACAATCTAGCGCTAAAAGGCCTACTTTTAGTAATGGTCGTAGATAAAAATATTTATAAATCCGGATTATATTAAAATACTTGCATTTGTACAAAACGATTATTAGCTTAGTGTTTTTAAATATTAAACGTTTAGAGATCAAAGCATAACCATAACACAACCACACATTTTTGTTTATGAGGATAAAGACCTATAAACACATCCCTGATGTATCCATAACAGTTTTTCAGATGCAGAATCCTCATCCTCACTCTGGGGTCTAGGTTGAGGCTCCTGAGAATTTTCTGGGACTTGAAGAGATGCGACATCGAATTTCCAGCGAGTGGTCCATGTCTTCTCCAATCGTAGATCCGAGGTATGTCATTTTGATGACCCTCTGGAGTTTGTCTGTTCCCTCCCGTTACGTCTCTATCTGCTATTTGGACCTTAGTCATTATCATAAACATAGTCTTTTTGACGTTCAGTCGTAGCCCATACATCTTATATGCGATAAGAACACGATCTAGGAGTCACTACAGTCCGTCCACGTTGTAGGCGAACAGAACGATATTATCTGCACGAAGAGCTTCCCGAAAGATATGCTCAGAGTAGCAGTTGAAAATCAAGGGAGGTAATGTATATACATGCTTGCTTTATTCTTGGTATCTCGACATCATCTGTCTTGCGACTTCCGACCTTGCCGTTGACTCTCTGTTGACCTTACCAAATGTCTTCTCAAAATGTATGATGCAGAGAAAGAAATTGCAATTGGCATCGCGGTATCGCTGTATCAGGGCAGCTAAAGCCCCTTGTCTCCTAGCAGCTTCAGCACTTGTTTGTATTCTCTATCTCTTTCTTGGTAATAATAGGGCTGCTCATAATTTCATGGATGCCGGCATCACTATATCTTGCTTCTTAGAAAAACTATTCCATGTATCGCTTCCACACTTTCAGTTGATGGTTCTAGTCGATAACGAGATTTCCCGTATGATGAATAAGTTTTCCGGGTCTCCTCCGCGTTCTTGGAATCTCCTTTACCTTCTAGTGGTAGTGGAAAGTGTCGTGCTGCTCTTCATATGCTTCTACTTCCGTACATTACTACGTATCCATCCTGATCTCACTCGTTTGAACTTCTGCGTGGTTTCAGGACTGGTCTCATTGCATTTTTGTTCATCTTTGTACATGTATTGGCGTGTTTGCTCTATAAGGACTATGATTTTAGGGGTCATCAAATCTTGCTTCTGTTTGAAACCGACTTCGCTCAATATCAACATCGTCACTTCCGTCATCAGGATCTTCCAATAGTTTCAAGTCTCATCAATAGTAATCTGGTTGAGAAGCAGGTGTGCTGGACCTTTTTTCCATGTCTCGAATTGCTGCTTCTGTTAGCTGTTAGCTTTAATTTTACGCGGTCTAGCTTGAGTTTCCATTCTCCCATGTCAACCTTATTCAATCAAAGTTGGGTTTGACCCAGCAGAAGGCAATTGTTCAATGGACGTCAGCGTCTGGGTACGTTTTCACTGACCTGGTAAAGTTTTTCAATCTCTTAGGGGTGGTAATATAATTGATTTGGTTTCTCACTACGTGATTTAGACTGTCTGCCTGAGATTAGCAAGTGTACAAGCGCTGCTTCTACAGCTTTAAATACGTGTTCGTGATAGTAAGATCATGCTCCTTGTAGAACTGCACAAATCGATCACCCCTCTCTGCCTCCCCCGACTTTGGCGTTACAATGGTGACTTAGTACATCGCTTGCCTATGCCGGACATCATCCCAAATCTGGTCCAATTTGTGATCCTCTTCTGTAAATGTTGGATCATACATTTGTATTATAGTGACACTTAGGGAAATAGACTGAACTTGCAGAAGACCAACTCTGTCCGATACAGGGACGAAGTCGAAGGTAGCTGTCTGTACCTTCCTGGAGACGACGAAGGCCACCTCATTGTGATAGTAACTGTTATCTTCCACGGATTAGTAGATAGGGTAAATGTCCATAACTTGAATGTCCATCCTGGACCACCGCACCTCATTGATGCCTATGACCGTGATGTTGGGTTCTCCATCTCCTTCATCGTGCTTTTGAACTTTCCTCGATACATATTTTGGATGTACCAAGTTTTTATCTGTAACGCGCGCGATTTCACTGAGCATTCATTCACTGAAATTGGTACACAGTAATCATATTTATTAAAATCGTCTTCGTACTTCAGTGCCTTTTTGCCTATTAATTGTACGAATTTTTGGATTGGGTGGTTAGTAATTGGTTGTGCTTTAGCTTTCCTTTTGTTTATATTTCTTCTTCTAGTATTTTATATGTATTGCTATGTTCTAATTTTCTTTCGCTTCACGTTTCTCGGTTTATTCACATTCCTTTACTTCCTCTGTCCATGCTTTCCTTGTTCTTCTTTGTTTTCCTGTAATGTTATTTCAAATACCTCCATCACTATCATTTCTCTGTCGATTATTATTACGCTATCTAAGTTGCATATTTTGCTCTATTATCCTTGCTCTCATCTTATTAAACATTGCTTCGTATATAGCAGGTCGGTCTTCTCTGGTTCTAAAAATCTCATTACGGTATATTCAGTTCTGGTTCTGCGTTTCTCATCATTATCAACGGTTCGGAGTAGTATCATTGTTGTTAGTTAGTTCCGTTAGCATTTCTATTTTTATTATCTTGGATACTACTCTCTTGTCCAGGAAACATGTCGTATATTTATACAGTCTAGCCGCTGCATCAACTTCTTCGTGTATGTCATCATTCAGTTTTCTATTTCTTTGTATCCCAACTCCTAGATTCTGAATATTAAAGCTTCTCGAGTTGTTATATTCTGTTTCCTTCAACGTTTAGTGTGAAGTATTTATTTTGACGCTATAACAATTGTCCTTGAAATCTTACATTATGTAATCTAAACATTATGTAGTTGCAAATAGAAGCTCTGTCATATATATTTCAGTTTTTCATTTAGAATTTTTTAGCTTTTCGTTCGCCCTTTTATTGACTCGCATTCTTGTCGAACTCTTTCGCTTTTTTAATTTACTAGATATTTCTTGTCATTTTATCAAAGTACTGTTATCGTCGTAGAGAGTTTGAAGATCTGATATTTCCTTGCAATTTATGTCTTTTAGTTTTACATACTCCAAAATTCTCTTGTTGCAGGTTCATTCAGCAGAGATCAGCTTCTTCTCCTTTTTGTATCGTATTTTCGCTACTTGCCTTACTGCGAATTTGTGAATCATCTTTAAGTACCATTACCTTCGGTTCATGGTCACTTTTGACACCCTGCTTGCGTTGAATATTTATTAACGTTATCTATTAAACATAAATGATACACAGTTATATAATTAAAGTAAAGTACAAAGAAAGCCCTAGACTGAAAAGGTAAAAGCGCAAGGAAGTGCAGGAAAAGTGATGCACTTAAACTTTTTCGGAAAAATGGAAATGCGCTATTAATACAGTCTATTTCGCCAATGTTGTCAAAACCAGACTTATGCCTAAGATTGCTCTCCAAAAGCCATATTACGGAACAAAGAATTGGTTCATTCATCAAGACAATGCGCCTGTCCATCGAGCTCGCTCGATGCAAGAAGTATTACAAGATTTACGGATTGAAGGATTTGGCTCTGTGTGACGTCTTTCTATTTTCGGATGTGAAGAACCGCCTTCGGAGACGCCATTTTAAATCTGATCATGAATTAAATAATACTGTCATGGCTACATTGAACAGGATGGCCAAAAGTTGCTTCTCAGAGGTGAACAATAAATGGTTCATGCGCTGGGATCGTTGCTTAGAGTATAGGGGAGATTACTTTGAAGGGCAATAAAGACTTTGTTTGTGCTTGTGACAAATTGCAACTATCAGATTGTATTAACAATGCTTTTGTAACTGTTTTATTTTCTCTAATCCCAAAACTTAAACAAAGTAAATTACTGTTACAGCTCCGAAAGACAATTTAACATTTTTTCAAATCACAATTAACCTGCAGCTTAATACATGCTACTCTGTTATCCCAGTGGTCGCTTTAACATGGCAAGTGTGATAAGTTAGATTAACTAACACGAAAGTACCCATAACTGAGACTGGAACCTCAAATGTGTAACTACTACGGAACAGCCACTAAAACTATGACATGTAGTTTTTACCAATATGTTTACTTTATAGCTCTATATGACTTGTGCGTAGCTTTTCTGGTATTGGAAACATAGTTACCTTCAGTACGATATTAAAGTTTTACAAACTCGTAGGCGACTAAAGGCGATTAATTAATGCTACTGAAATACAGCTTCAAAGATGCAACTATTTTAAGTCGTTTTTATAGTTGCTACGACATTCTGGTGACGTTCAGTATCCCTTTAAAATTGTGGTGCTTGTAATTAATATTTATTATCATTAATAACGTTTCCGCCACCTTCAGGATGAAACGTCACTGAACACGGTTGCTGTAAAATGCGTGTCACCATTTAATTACCATAAAGTAAATGGCATTAGCCAGTCAATCATGATAGTATTTCATACTGTGCATTATTGTGTCTACTTGGCAGTGTGGCTCTTAAAAATAATGACAAAGACAAGGTTGGTCACAATTTAGCAACATTATACGACTTTTTATAAAACATTTAAGCTTTTCTTCTGTATTTCGTTAACAATGAACACCTAACGCTTTAGGCGACACTGGTCATTTGTAAAAAATGTGAAATTGAAAACTAGATAGCAGTTTCATAGTAAACTTGCATTCGGGAAGGAGCACAAGTTTTGCTCTCTAATATCACCTTTGCAGTATTAGATTTTATTTCTGAGGTAGGAAAATAGACAATAAGGATCATGTAGGAATAAAACATAATCATAGCAAAATTAGCTGGAAGACAAAACAAGCAACGCGAATTTAAAAGGGTATTAAAGTTCCGTGAATGTCACAGCTACCAAGCCGCAACGTCACCGCTACCATAACGTCGCCTAAACGTTGCGGTCATCAAATATAATTTCCCATTTAGGTCAAGTGCACGTAATGGGAACGTTCCTATTACGTATGCTCATGACTAGTGACAGAATACTTTAACGTTCCTACGTTCCACTGAATAATTGTGCTGTCGGACATTTTTATCTCTCATAAAAAGGGCAATAGTGAATTTTTGCAAAAAAATTAATATTTAATTTTATGATTATGTAAATTAGAAATAAAGTTTAGGAAGAAAATGATTTGATTATGTTAGGCTAAATAAGAATGTTTTAGAGAATTTCTGATTTAGCTGAATTATAATAAATTACATTTTTAAAATAGAATTTATAATTTACCACAGCATTGTTAAGAACATTACCAATACTATTTATATCTAGTGTTATATAATATATGCTAGATATTTTCTAGAAATCATAATGTTGTTTTGATTTACTTGAAAGCAATTCCAGCGAGATAAATTATTCCAATAAATCACATATGACTTGGCCTCCCAACCTATTTTCTACAGAAATCTCATGTTTGAAGCCAAAGGCATGCAAATAAACAACGATAAGAAATACAGCTACGTTGGGTTTAATAACTCAAAATTATATGTGATAACTGTTGCATGTGCTATACAGAGTGTTACCTCGATTAACCTCTCTAGAGCTAGGATAGTTAGGCAAATTACCTTTTTTAATAAATGGAAGGATAAAAGGCAGACTCAATTTTAAATCCGTTTTCGAATGCGTGAAATTCAAAAATACAAATTTTATTTTGCCTTTTTCGCCTTTTTGCGTCTTTTTTAGGATTCTGCCTTTTTTGAAGAATTTCCTATTTTTCTTGCCTTTTGGTGCTTGTTATGGTATATTAAATTAAAATTTAATTTAAAAAAAATGTACTAGCAATTTTTCAAGAAAAATGCGCATATTAAATTTCTGAAATAAATTGTAGAAAGTATTATTCTCAAGTACTTAAAGGTAGAGATTTAGTGGGTTTTACCCTTTATTGTTACTGTCTGAAAATTTCTCAGGATTATTTTCTTGAAATTAATTTTAATGAGGGGACCAGTATTATTAGGAGAAAGTTTTCTACTGAATTAGCCAGTTTATGACAATTTTCGAAGGCGTTAACATTGTCATTTGTGAATTGCATCGACTGTATTTCTCAGTTAAACGCCGTTTCTTTTAATTTTCCCTTTTTTCCGTTTTTTGTCTTTTTTACTTTATTTTTGCCTGTTTAGTGCTTTTTTAAATCTTTTGTTTTGCCTTTTTGACTGCCTTTTTCGAGACTTTATTTTGCCTAACTATCCTAGCTTTAGCTTATCTCTCTTTAGCTAATACCAAACGTTAGAAATGGCTCTATCAATATATTATCAAAATGTTCGTGGGTTGCGGTTGAAAACTAGAGTCAATTGGCGCTAGCTAACAACGATATCATAATACGAACAGAAACATGGCTTTTACCTCCATATTCTCAAATTAACTATTTGATATGCGGCATAATGTTTATAGAAACAGATAGAAACTACAATAAAACTAGCCAAAGGTATGGGGGAGTAATAAATATAACTCTGTTCTTGTTCCTAATTTTAATTCCCAGACTGAAGATTTGTGGGTGAAATAGGCAATTTTACAAAGTAATGCAAAGTCTTTGTTGTATTTATGTGATATCTATATTCCACCCTCGCTTGAGATTGCTACATATGCTACTTTTCTTGACAAAATTAGAGACAATTATTTACAAACTCAGTCAGGTTATTTTTTAATATATTGCAATTTTAATCTCAGTGAAATTGAATGAATACTAATTGAGGACAGTGTGGAAATAAATTACACTAATTTAACAACTGCTTCTAGTTATCTTTTGGTGCACACCATGGCATATTGTCGGTTGAGTCGGTATAATACCGTTTAATGAGAATAATAAAATTCTTGATCTTGTATTATAACATTTTTTAGTGGACACACAACCTTGTTCTGAGATATGTCTAAACAAATGTGGACAAATTTAATCCGCTTTTGGTGTGTGAGGTTAATATCCATGCAATATAATTAGATTATAAATGTTATTCTTTTAAAACAGCAAACTATGAAAACATAACATAAGAATTGTTGTATATTGACTGGTCCATTGTGGTCAATGCTCTAGACTCAAGAGGTAGATGAAGCTGTGGACAAGTTTTACAACATCATTCAGAACATCCTGCATGGTTTTCAAAAGAGTTGATTTTACCTATTCGTTGTAAACATAAATTTTGACAACATTTTAAACAACATGGGAACTTGTCCGACTATCAACAATTCTCACGTTTACGTAAAGAAAGTGAAACTAAGATAAAAGCACATTATAAAAGTTACAATTGAAAAACTGAGGACAACATAAAATCGGAATCGAAAAAATTCTGGTCATATGTAAAGTTAAATCAATCTAATCAAGGAATGCCGACTGCTATGCAGCATGGCCAATCTATCGCATAGGAACCTCAAATTATTTGTAATTTTTTCAGTGATTAGTTTGCCCCAGTTTATGAACCAATTGTTAACCCTAAAAGAACAATTTTAGGAGATAGTTTACATTTGTTACAATTTACACAAAATTACATTTTATCATTTCTAGAAGATCAGGTATGTTTCCGAGCAGTTGGACCCCATTTTATAAATATGGAGACAAATCGGTAGTCAGTAATTACAGACCCATTTCAAAACGTTCATGTTTGGGGCGCTTGTAAATAAACGGTTAATTAAGCGTATCAATCTAGTAATATCCGAAAATCAACACGGATTCTTGCCTGGTACATAGACATTGATAAATCTCATCTTTGTTCATTATCTTACGGATAGTTTTGTAAACAGAACCCAAGTCGATGCTGTGTATACAGGCTTTTCGGAGGCTTTCGACAAGCTAAATCGGGAAATACTTGCACAAAAGTTAAAGTGTTATTGCATAAATGATTGGTTTATTTCTTGGTTTGTATCAATAATATAGAGTGTAACAAGTTGTAATTTATGCGCTCACGTCCAATCAAGAAATTACTACTTCTGGAGTTCCTCAAAGGTAGAATTTGAAGCCGGAATTATTTCTAATTTATATAAATGACTTATGTAGTCTATCAGAGAGTAATTACATACTTTATTCTGACGATCTCAAAATTTATCCGAAGATCGTGTCGGTCTCAGATGCTGAGTGCCTTCAGAAGGATTTGGTCGCCCTGAGCGATTGGTGTATAAAAACAGATTCTCTTTAAATATTGACAAGTGCTCATATATACATTTTTCAAATAATATAAATGTTTTGCTTTATAATTATAATTTTAATCCTACTCCTTTGGGCATAATGCTTGATGCTAAGCTAACTTTCGTTCCCCATTAGTTTCCTCAATTGTTACAAGAGCATATACAATGTTCGATTTTGTTCTGAGAATAACCAAAGATTTATCAGATATGAACCCCTCAAAACTATTATTTTCCACTCAGGTGAGATCTTCTGGAGTATGCCAGGGTGATATGGTCACCATGTTATGCTGTCCATATAAATAGAATTGAATCGATACAACGACGATTTGTAAAAATCACTTCTCAACGGATATACCTGAATAACTATAATGAACGATTAATATTTCTAGAGATGATAAGCTCAGAGAATAGACGTAAGATGTTAGATCTTCAATAAAATAAAAAATAATTTCAATTCAAATTACTTGACCAGTTTACTTCTGTTTAATGTTCCACAATGTGATTTACGTACTACGTTTCTAGATTGCCAGCTGCTTACACAAATAGTTACCTATTGCTACTTTTCTATTAATGAAATGATGAGGGCATTCGATGGAACCGTTAATGAATGATGTTGATTGTGTTTCGCAACCGTTAAAGAGTTAAAAAAACATGTATTAAAAAATTTAATGATGAATCCATTGCATGCGTAAAATAATAATGGCTTGTTTTATTCTTGTTCCAATTTAATACTACTTAATATTGTAAATTACAACTATTAGGTCGATCAATTATTGGGCATGTTTCCTGTTCAATGGCCAGGTGTGTTAAATAAAAATAAATAAATATAATAAATATCACTGTAAATAAATCAAAACTGAAAAGTACCGCAACTAACATGTAAAACGTAGCGAATAGGTACAGGTATAAATTAAAATTACGCCTGCGAAAGGCAATCTAAACCAAGTGTATGAAAAGTAGCAACTCATGAAGCAACAGGCGAATCAAAAATTTTGGTAATAAGGCATGTAACAGAAGTTTTAGCGAAACAATTAAAATTCAATATGGAACTCCAACTCAATTTTATTTCTAACTTTTATACAAAGGTTTTTTATTACATTTACATTAAATAAAATACATACAAAGGACTATTATGTTCAATGGAACGTACTTTATTTCTAACCTAGCCGATGAGTCAGTGGACAGCATCAATGGCTATTTCCCAAACTTTTTGTAATATTCTACGCCGCAGTAGTTCCGAATTTTGAGCTTCCAGCCATTATCGTAAACGTTTCCTCACAAAGGTGACTAAAAAGTTTGGATGGGTGTCGCATGAGAAATATTTGTTCGAGATCGTCCGCTTTTGGGGCAAAATCTATGTTGATAACAGCTAACCAGTCTCGGGTTATTCTGGTGTAATGGCTACAATATTTCTTGGTCATTATAATGATGGGTATTTATAAACAAAAGCATCACCCAATAAAAGCAAAAGCCAAATGTGTGTGTTGTTCAGAATAACATGACGGGCACATGAAAGAAGTTAATTCACATGAGTAACACATTCACATATTTGCTGCATGTGCAGCTTCATCTAGTACATTCCCGACCAACGGCCCTGAAACATCATCTTCAGATACGGTACACTAGACGAAGACTTTATTGGCAAATTTAATTTTTCCTTTGAATCTGGAGCGTTCTGTACATTATGTGTATAGAACCTATAAATTCCTTTCATATTTTAGTTGGACAAAGTAATTGTTATTTCCATTATACGTGCGGTAGATTGAATTTTGCAGCGCTTAGTTTTAATTTTTGAAGCTCGACGCGAAGCGGAGTGCTTTAATAAAGCCGAGAGCTATAAAATACTTAACGCACTAGTACTGCATTTAATCTTTTAGCCAACATTTGCATTTTCTATTAATTTCGAGATTTTATTTCCGAATATCAAAACCCCCGTTGTTATCAATCAAGCTGTACTCAGTAAATTTTGTAGTCGGCCTTGCATTGAAATGCTTTGAAATGTCACAAGTCAAAGTTGTAAATATTAATTTTCGTTATATCACCAAAATTCAAGTGAACGAGGAATTACGTAACTAACGCAAATACTCTTTATAATTCATATTCTTATATGGGTATTTCGCCACTCTGCAAATTAAAATATTAAATAACGAAAATATTAACAACGAACGTTTCGAGGGACAATCTGCCCTCGTTATCAACGAATAACAATTAAAACTAACAAGAACTTATCTTTTTTTCACTGGAAGGAAAAACGACCAGCCTCCAATGAATTTTCTGACATTGACGTTTGTTGATATCTGTACCTACTTGATCTCATCTTTAAGAATCGATAGCCAACTATTGTCTAAAAATATTGAGAAAGACGACACGCATTTTTCTTCGTTAAGTAAAATGTATGCCGTTTCCTTAACTTTTCGCCTAGTTGACATCGATTCCTTAGACAAGATCTTTGTGTTGTCCCATTGTATTTTATGGTTTTCATCCCAAGCATGTTCTGCCAGCTTAGACTTATTGAATTGATACGTTTTCAACATATTTTTATGTTCTTTAACTCTGACTGCTAAAGGCCTGGATGTTTCACCGATATAATATTTCCCGCATTCACAGGGAATACTATATATACAATTCCTTGAATGTTGTTCTTCGTTGAACGGTTTAGTTTTTGTAAGAACTGACCGCAAAGTATTCATCGTTTTGAATACCGTCCTAACATTGAATCTATTTCCAATTCGTCTAATTTTGTCAGATATGCCTGGAATATATGGTATAGTTGGAGTATTATATTTTTGAGTGTCATTCCTTTGTATGTGTGTGGCATTGCTTCGTGTATTGAAAATGTTCCGAACAAGAGTCTCTGGATAGCCATTATCTTGTAAAACATTAATAATAAATTCTTTCTCTTTTTTGAAAATTGTATCATTAGAGCAAACAACTTTGGCTCTGTCGTAAAGACTTTTTACAACGCCTGTCTTTATGTTTTTGTGATGGTTAGAATTAAAATGTAAGTACCTATTAGTATTGGTTTTCTTACGGTATACTGATGTTTCAAAAGTATTTATTGTGCGTGTGATTAGTGTATCAAGAAAGGGTAACTGATTGTTTTGCTCTGTTTCTAATGTGAATTTGATGGAGGTTTCTTTACTGTTAATATGTTCAAGAAATTTGTCCACCTCATCCATATCATGAGGCCAAATTGCAAAAACATCATCGACATATCTCCACCAAACTACTGGTTTGTTGGTGTACGTGTAGACATGTTGTTGTTCAAAGTCTTCCATAAAAATGTTACTAACAATGGGAGATAAAGGTGAACCCATTGCCATCCCGAAATCTTGTTGGTAAAATTCATTGTTTAGTTGAAAGTATGTCGTTTTAATGCATAGTGTTAAGAGTTCCATAATGGTACCAACGTTTAATGTTGTTCGTGTATGTAATGTGTTATCGTTTTGTAGCCTATGTTTAATGATGTTGAGTGTTTTGTCTACTGGAACATTAGTGAAGAGACTAACTACATCGAAACTAACCATTAAGCGTTGTGTGTTTATGTTTGCTTCTTTAAGTTTTTCAAGGAAATGGGGCGTGTTCTTTATATACGTGTCTGTATTTCCTGATATAGGAGTCAGTATCTTAAGTAAATATTTAGCTAAACTGTGACAAGGAGAACCTATAGAGCTAACTATTGGCCTAAGTGGTACATTTGGTTTGTGTATCTTTGGTAATCCATAAAAATGTGGTGGTTTACTGTAGTGTGGTGTTAGCAAACCTTCTGTTTAAGTGTCTTGGAAGCTAAATAAATATTTTATAGACATTTTACCGCACCGGGATACGTAAAAACACTGAGTAACCGTAAAATTGTAGTTGCGGTTGACATCAACTGTATATGAATGTGTTCTTTACATGTCGGGAGGTAAAGAATATTTTATCTTGCAGTCGTGCCTATTACCATACATTATACAACTGTTTTCAGTGACTAAAATGAAGTTTTATTCACAAGTGAGTTTTCATTATTTATACTACTGCATTGTTGGTAGCACTGTCAAGCTATGTCAAATTCGTAATTTTCAGCTTAAGTTTTGCGTCAGTCTGTGTCAAATATCAAACAAAACGTAACCTACGAACCTCGAATTTGACATAGACTGACAATACACTTCAGTACTGTCAAACTTATATCATAAATCATAGGCGACTAATTATAAATTTATTTCGCGACATATTCTGACTGCGCAAACTATTTAGGCACAATAATTGCTACTGTAAGATAAAACTTCGTATATCACACGTGAGCGAAATGCCATTATAAGCTCGTGAAAAATTGTATCGCTCGTGCTGGGGCCAGGGGCGGACTGGCTAGGGATGCCGGGATGCGATCGCATCCCGGGCCCGTGGGCCGTCCAGGCCCGCAGGCTTTAAACTAAAATGCAACACCACTAGCGCGTTTACACAGGCACATTTTGGCCCCTGGCCCCCGCCTCGCAATTAATGTGTAATCCATGTATTATGTAAATGTCATTAAAAATAGCTCTTTAAGGGCCCCACAGCACCGGAAATATATTATTTATGTAACTACTTCTTTATGTATAACTAAAAAAATCAAACCCCACTCGATTAGTATTTGAATTTCACGCTCGGGTAGTGTTACTAGTAGGTGGTTGTTACTAGTTAGCGCCCGTTAATCGCGTCTTAAATTAGCGTTTTAGGTCGTAAAATGTATCACACCAGAGAAAAAAATTTTCGGCTTCGGCGATATTGCCTCCGGCGGCTGGAACTTTGACCCAGGCCCGAGCTATACCGCAGAACCTCGTGCGCCCCCCCCCCCCCCCCCCCCCCCACAGCATCCCGGACCTATTAGTCCCAGTCCGCTCCTGGCTGGGGCACTCGCGATTCAAAATTCTCACTCGCAAATAAAGATGCATTCTCTCACTTATCTACTATTATTTTACATCTAGTATGCTTTGAATTTCCCATAATGCAATCTAAAATTTTATTTGAAATTGGCAAGACTGTAAGTCTATGTCAAATTCGTGGTTAGCAGGTTAGGTTTTGCGTAATTTTTGACACAAACTGACGCAAAACATAACCTGCTAATTTCGAATTTGACATAGACTTACAGTTTTGCCAATTTCAAATAAAATTTTAGAATGCATTATGGGAAATTCAAAGCATACTAGATGTAATTCTTTTTAAGACATCCGGTATAATCTACTATTATCCAATACTCAATAGTAATATAGTGTTTTACTAGTTCGTTTTAAAGACGTAAACCGGTCTATTACTAGATTATTTACATCATAACCCACATTGCCCTTAACCCCGTGAGTTATAATAAATAACCCACACGTGACTGATGAGTACTTAACCCACTCCAGTGGTTTATAAATACTTTAGCTCACTCTCAGTTAGTTTGCCACTTTGACTTTTCGCAACTGTCAATACAAAATGTATGCTTTTTTGGTATTTTGTATGGCAGGCGTGTTTTATTATAAATAATGCACTCTAGAAAAGACCCTCGGCTCAGCTATTCTCTCCTGGATTATTTATATTATAACACACTTGTGCCATAATTAAATATTATCCAATATTCTCAATACGCGCCTATAACAATCGCAATATGAATATTACACACAAGTAACTTGATTACCATAATTTAACTAGCGAGTTTTAGTTTACGAAATAATGTTTATTGTCATTTGTGTTCTGATGTCACCTGGCAACCGAAAAGGTTAAAACAAACAGATAGATACTGTGATTTCAAACAAAATGTTGATGCTTTTACTGAGTGTATGGAGAGGTGTGGATAAAGTGTTGTAGTGCACGCATAGTGTTACGAGATACTACCCACAGGAGAAAATTAGGCCACAATGCCTATGACCTCGTGGTCCAGACTTTCTCTCTAGCGGGTGATATACATAACACTGCTTGTGTAGTAAATAACTATTTCGTCATCCATAATCATCACCTTGTTAGCAAAATTAACATTGGGCATTCTTTCAGTTTGAATCCTGGTGTATTTTTGGCAGTTCATTCCTTTAGGCTTAGGGCATTATAACCCACTTCTGGCCAATTCTCTGCCAATTTTCTGTGGGAAAATCGCAGAGATAATTTTCGTGTAGGTGTTCCCACCGTGTTTCTGACTCACACCATAAAACTTTGAGATGTCCACTTTTTGGTAGATTTACATAAAGTACTCCTACTTCACGTTTCCCTATTATTTGATAAATAGTTGCAACTGCAATAATTTGGATATAAAATAAAAAATCTGGTGTAATACACGCACACAACTTTCTTTTACAGTGATCTTATAATTCGCAAAAATTTGATTTTAAAGTTTTAAGCATTTGTCAAAAATTTTCAAAAATTACAAATTCTGCAAAAACGGTACAAAATATAGCGTTAGTTGAAGAGACAAATTTTGTCTAAAATTTTAAGCTGAATTCCAAAATGTAATAATATACCGGGTGCTCTATTTTTTAACATTGGCGTCAAATAAAAAAATAGAAAGAAAAACAAAAGAACCCCATTTTAGAGGTATTCAACTGGAAAATCACCTATCTTACATCAATACAAATTAAAAATGTAATAAAAATTTAAAGTTTGAAAGAAATCGTTAGAGCCGTTTTTGAAAAAATCGAAAAGAACTGAAAAATCACAAGAGTAAACACAATACTTCCGGTTATGAGATTTTCTTCAAAAGCTTCTTGTCGCATCTAGATAGTCCATCATAACTCTTTTCGCTTTATAGATATTCTGTTCACAGACATACGCACAGCTAGAGACACAGATCAATGAACAAAAATATGTTTTTTGGGTTCAGGGGACTCCAAAACTGAAGATTGTTGAAAACTCAATTTCGATTTTGGGGTGAATCCTATACTTTCTTTATCGTAAAAGGAAATGAAACGGGGTTAAATTCAGTGATATGTCTACGGTATGACAAGTTGAAGAAAAAATCAAAACGAGTAATTGACCTATAATTTTGTAGTAATTTATTGCCCCCTTTGTTAAACAGTAGGATTATTTTTCCCACGTTCCATTCTGATGGTATTTTGCGTTGGTGTACTCAATTGTTGAACAAGGTTTTTACTATTTTTTAGCTTTCTTTTTTATCATTTCATTAATGACTTTGATCTTCTCCGGTATTTTGTTGGTTTTTGTTCTTCTTGGAGCACCTTGTCTTCTTCTATATCTGATATGTCCTCGGAGTTAATATTAACGAGTTTTTGTCCTAATTTCTTTTCGGCTTCTTCTCTTCTCTAGAAAAGCATACATTTGTGAGTATTCTTCTGTAGTAGAAATTATGCTACGTCTATGCCTTATTTTTCCCCTTCCATTTCTATGCTTTGGTTTTGCAAACATTTAATTCCTCTGTCTTTATCTTTTTTGCCACCCCACTAACTGCTTCAACTAATAATGTTGTGATTATAGTGTTCATTTCATTATTGTTTTCCGCTGATATGTTCTTCCACTGCAGCTTACTGGAAACTTTATTTTCGTATATATCCACCATTTCATAAAGTTTCTTAGTAGGTACCCTGAGTGTATTTGTCTTTATTATTCAAGTTTTTTCCAACTTGTGAATAATTTTAATATTGTTTCTAACCAGCTGGTGATCACTTCCGTGGAAAACTTGTTAAATATTGCAATGTGTGTCATAATTCTTTTATGAGCCGAAAGAATGTAGTTCGTTGGGAGATATCCAAGTTGATTTCATTTTCTCCTCTTTCTTAAACAGTGGTTCATAGCATAAAGGTTGTTCTAATACAAGAAATTCATCATCATATAACCTCTAGTATTTTTTTTGTCTAGACCGAATCGTTTAATCTTTTCTTCTTTATTGTCTTCTTTTTCCCTAGCTTAGCGTTAAGATCTTCCATAACTACGTTGTATCTACAGCCATCTTTTAGTCATCATTTAAGTCGTGTGTTACTTCATCATAAAATGATTCTGTGTCTTCGTCTTCTTATCCTGAAATTGGTACAGACACTTGTATTATTTTCAGATTTCATTTACTTGCCACTTCTAGTGTTATGTACGGCACTGTACTCTATAGACTTACATATTTCATTCCGTTAAGAGCTATTTTCTGGTTGATTATAAAGCCAACTCTTCCATGGCTTCTATCATTTCCCATATAGTGCAGTATATTTATAGATAGTAATTGTAGTAGGGCCTTCGCCTTTCCTCTTTACGTCGCCAAACTTAGGATATCTCATTTAATATGTTTTACTTCTTCCTTTAGCTCCTGGAGTTTTGCATTTCTTAGCATCGACCTAATGTTGTACTTGCACATATGGAGTCTAATCTTGTTAGCTTTAGATTTGAACTTTGTCAATTTCGTGCCACTTCCAGAATGCTTGAAACAGACTGACGAGTCCTTCATACCAACTTCCAGCTCGAAAGGTAGCTTTTCCTTATGTTTTTAGACCCTTTATTACTAAATAGCCTTAGGTCAAGACATGTGCCTGTTGGTCAACGGGAAGTATTTGATTTTCCTCGTATCATCCATATCTTGGAGGCGTTCGTTCATCTACCGTCTGGGTATGTGCTCTCTAGAAGTTTCAGGCTCCCCCGGGTTGACACTTATGCCATTAATAAATTGTGCAAACATACTACTTAAGGATGCCTTGATTTATGTGGCATATAATTATTTTTAGGATACTGCATTGGTAACTAGCGTTTACATAGTTACAAACGAGTCCGGTAGATAAAATTTACCGGCCTAGACCAGTAGTAGAACTACCGGCCGGTAAATTTTATCTACCGGACTCGTATCCTAAAAAATCTCATACGATACACGACCGGTAGCATTTTTATGGCCTTGCCAAACATACAGGTCTCGCCCTACGGGCTCAACCTGTAAAGTATTGGCGCGGCCATAAAAATGTTGCTACCGGTCTAATAACGTAAATAGCTATTATCTTATTTTGTACCAAGTAGTGATTCACATGACTTCTCAGCACATTCTTTACAAGGTCAGGCAACACTTACGATGTTTGCATATCTTGTTGATGCCATACGCTATAGCAAATATAGTTCATTATAAAACTGTAATTGGATCTATTGATCTACAGTTCTGTGCAATCAATTGTTATCTTCAGGGCACACTGTTTTGGCAGCGTCACCATCTTGCTTTTTTTAAACGACACAGGTATTTTTAATTCTCTTTACAAAAATATCACAGTAGAGGATAGGAAATTTTCACACTACAATACTAAAAACTTAACGTAAATGCAGGAATTTTTGCTAATAATATGTGCAGGAATGAACCAAATAGTTGTTGACTGCTTGGAAATAAGAAACAAAAAACAATTAAAATCTTGTTCTAACCATCACAGTATTGTCAGGACGGTACATTATGAATTTTTGTATTAATATCCTACTGATTATTACAAACAATTGAAAAAAAATGTTTCAATCAAAGCTAACGTATAATTTTGTCATGAATTTGTGAAGAACATGAAAAATTAATCAGAATTATTAAAAAAAGTATATATTGGTTTCATTTTAAAAAATCAAATATGGAGGCACTGACAAAACAATGTGCCGTAAAAAACAATTGACTCCACAAAATTATAGAGCAATAGCTGCCATTAACGTTTTGTAATAAACTTCTTTTGCTATAGAGTATGGTACCAAGAATATATGCAAATATCGCAAGTGTTTTCTCACCCTGTAAACAATAAATAGAAGTATCATAACCAACTACGTTTCACAAAAATCTGTAAAAGGCTTTACCCAGAACTTCCCTCGTCGACATTGCGACACTAAATAATTTTAAAAATTAAGTTAGGAGTAAACATATCTTCACGTTTCTAATAAATGAAATACATTTTCAAATAAAAAAAAATTTATCCCGCTGGGGTTTGAACCCGCCGCATCTGCAGAGCGATCGTAACCGCATCTCCGCAGCGGATGTAACTGCATCGAAATTGCAACTACGCCACCGAGGTTCTTCGAGATCGGAAGAGACCAGTTCGCTCCCGTGTATACCTGCTGCTTTCTAATGACAGCCCAATTCGCTCCCGTGAATAGCCCTATTCGCTCCCGGGAAAATTAAGCGGCTTATTAACTTGGAAATTTGCCCACAGTGTTTTTGGTACAAAAGTATAAATTTAGGTTATTTGCAGATTTAAGATTTGTGTGTACTTAGCACAAAAATACTTGTGTAATGTAAAAAAATGTGTGTATGACTGTAAAAAACCCTTCAGCAGCACCAGTTAACTTCACATAAGACTAAAACCTAGACCTCTGTTTAGCCGCGTTGCGGACGGGAGCGAATTGGGCTATGACCTTTTTCGACCAGGTAGACACGGGAGCGAACTGCACCCTGCCCTTCGAGATAAGTCCGGCTCGCGCCTCTCTTTGAACAGAACGGTGTTATTGTTGAAACATTTTTACTTTTTTGTGACATTATCCTGTATCGGGTGAGTCTTATTTTCGGGAAATGTAAAGCCTGACCTATGTGAAAGTTATTACTTCTTTTTATTTCAAAATTAACCCAAAAATAAACAAAATTTTATTTTTTTATGGTGGTCACCCTATATGTATTTGTATGAAATTGTACCGGTTTTATAAGAGGTAGATGTATAATATGTATACAAAATATTGTTTTCCTCCGACAAATGGTTTTTGAGCTATACTGCCAACAAGCAGACAAACAGACAGACAGACGGAATTGAGGGACCCTGAAACGTGAAGATCTGAATAAATCTCGGAAGGTGTTTTTTTTCGTGATTACAATACTTCTTTCCTTTTTCAAACGAGCGAAGTAAGAACAACTTTATGTCATACTCAACTCAAACATAGGCATTTAAAGAGAACTGAGAAATTGTTACAGCAAACTGATAAATTGCACTTCCTTTTACATTTGTTTCTCTGTCTGATATAGTTTGCGCGGTACCCATGCGCGCAATAAGTAGGGAACAAGGGCAGATCGTAAAAACAGTAATTTTAAGTTGGAACCGAAACGATTTAAAAATTTTATGGAAAAGTCAATCCGAGCGAGCAGCAAAAACTTGAAATAAAACCTGGAAACGTCCAGTAACAGGTGGCAGTGCGACAACTTCAATTAAGTTTAGCATCGACTAGGTGCCGTATCACGAAAAGTTTTATGCAGAATCCATTTTCTGTTTCAATTTCCCTGCACCCGACGCGCCCAACTGCAGGATATTGGTTTTTTCTAGCATTTGCATTTTCCGTTCATTCCGGCGCGAAGCTGCATTCGTCGGTCGCTTCCGCGATTATGCAAATGCATGCAAAGCGCGATCCGAGGAGCCGCGCCATTCGTCACGCAGACTACGATTCTAACATTTCAAATCGTTGCAGTGCGGGAGGAAGAGCTCCAAGATTACGTGCTCGTTTCGAAACGTAGCTCGAAAAAGAAAGAGGTAACTTTTTGGATGCATCGGAATGTCTTGTGGTCGCTGTACATAACAACAGCTTCACCGTAACTACTTCTGTATGTGCCTTTGTGGTGTGTTTTCTAATCTGTGTGTGCTTGCGCCCCAATGCTTAGACAAATATGGACGATTAAGAGGCGCGATTACCAACTTAACAGCGGCTTGGTGTTTGTTTTCTTTGCCCTGCTTTCAAATTGTTAACATCTATTCCGAGCGGCCTTCTCACAGGAATTAGGAAGACACAAAATGCGGACATGTTTTAGTCGGCCATCTCTGCTTGGACTTAAAAGGCAAGAGTGGAGTTGCAAAAAACATCAAGGCTTCTTTGTTAACACGATTTGATTTGTGACTTAGTTGAAAATTGAGGAATTCCTGAAACAATATTAATAGTGTCATAAATTTCATGCTATAACAAAAAATCTTGTACATTTATCCTCAGAATGCTCATATTAAGGCTTTTGTAATTACTGTAACAGAAGGTCAATAGATTTTATTATGTGTCAGCTACATTTTATCCAGAACAGCTTTCTCCAGATCTGTAAATAAAGTACGCGTTTGGACAAATATGAAACGGTATCAATTAAATATAGATAATGCGACGTATCTATATGTGGAAGTACTCCTAGCGTCTTTCGAAGTAATCTGCCTCGACTTCTACGCGCTAGTGACATCGATGAAGTCCTTTAAAGCCTATTTCAATTTGTTGCAATAACGTAAGTTCGGTTTGGCGGTAATATTTCCTTGAATATCTTCTACGTCGTCAAAGCACCTTCCCTTCAGGGTTAGCTTGAGCTGAGGAGCATGAAGTTCGCTGGAAACAGATCCGAAGAATAGTGGAGATTTTCCGAAATTCGATACTTATTTCTCAAAAGAAAACTTTTCAATTAACTCGAATTCGTGACGGTGACACCCAGTGGCACAAAGTCCAAGTCGAAGAAAGTGCTCAGCATGGTCTTCATCTTCGATGTTTGGAATTTCTTTAGTATGGGAGATTTCTTCGATTGCCATGCCATGATTTGCCACTTGAATTCTGTACTGAAAGCACCACGACTGGTCACAACACAGTAACAACTGAATCCATGACATTTAGATTTTTGCTTGCGAGTTGTGCGGGTCGAATTTGGCGCACACCTTTCTTTCCCCAAACCATTCTCCAAAATAGCCCTAGTGGTTTCACATTTGTGTTCCAATTCCTGCTCCGTCATTTTCAATATCAGTCATGGGTCAGCGTTTACAATTGTTGCCAACGTTTTAACTTGTTTTATTTTGTTATCATTTATTCCTTCACCCTTTTATTCTACACCAAGACAATGTTTGCAAGCGAACCTTTCTACCTCTTTCAATTATAGTTTTGATTTCTCTTAAAATATTTTTTTTAATTCCATTATGTAAACACGCATGGCTCACTTTTCTATCTTTGCTTATTTACCATTCATCCATCTCAATCTCAATCTTTATCTTTTATATCACAAGGTTTTGTCTCAAGCTGTTCTTCCTAGTTGTAGCATTATGCGTTGTGACAACGACTAAGTAATCCTTCTTCTTAACTTCTTCGCTCTTGATGGTATCTCTCCATCTCTTTCTCGGTCTTCCTACACTCCTCTTCCACTCGGTCGTTCATCACTTACAATTTTAATCATTCTGCCTTTGTCCATGTGTTCTATATTCATATTATATTCTATTTTCCTTCTTCAGATTCAAGTATTTTCATTTTGACATACTTGTCTTATATTGTCGTTGGCTACTCTGTCGAGTCTTGTCGTGTCGGATATTTTTCGCATTACACTCATATTTTGCAACATTTCCATTCTTTGTGATTGTCTTTTACTTTTACTTTTACCGATTACGATCAAATAAGTCTTATTTACGAGGAAGGAGTCGTATACAGAATATGATCATAATGTAAATGAAAACACTACTGAAAGATGTCCCAGTATAAATATTTGGCATAGTTTTTGATAAGAGACTAACAACTCATGAACATATAAATTTAAAGGTGTCAGAAATCTTGAAAATGTATGGTTTTATCATCAGAAACTGTCTTCTCTACCAATATCATCATGTTATATATTGCTACGAACAAAGTTGGTTTAAAACCTAACTGCAATTTTTGTTCTTTTAAAAGTTGATCACCTTAAAACCTACCTTGCTGTAGATATTTTTCTCTTATATAATTGTTCACTCGGCTAGCTCAATACTACTCTCAATCTGCAGGGTAACTGTTGTATGAAACCTGACAATACACAGCAGTCTAATACAATGTACTTTAAAAATTAAATAAAAAAATAATTCGGCAGATAATATTATGATTTTATTAATATATGCTGCTATAGTTGTCAACAATACTTTGAACAAAAATTAATAGGTCAACAACAGTAAAGTGTAAAGCGGCGGCGCACTGCATTTTTTAGATAAAACTTTAATCATTTTTAGTTCAGCAATGCATAAGCCGATTTTCACAATTATTTCAGAAACTGCTTTAACTCAATGCAGTGGCTTCCTTTATGGGCTTTTTGAACGCTTATTTCTGGGACACTCTGTATATCTTCTATACTTCCTCTTATAGTTCGTATTACAATCAAGTATAATCGTTATTCCTGGTCTTCACAAACAAAAACCTGTTGCATTAGCAATAGATTATTTCTGAGAAACAATTAATTTAACTTGACGATCCATTTAAACATTTAAAAAATATATCTTGAGAAATTCTAAAACTATGACATCAACAGCGTATTTTTTAGCAAGCTGTTTTACAGTTTTATAGCCTCCTTAATGTTTCGCATTGCAGCTGAAAACTGTGTTTTGGGAACTGTTTCTGAAAGTAAGCAGCTTAAGATTTATCTTCTGCTCCTTTTTCTCCAGAATCATCATCATCATTGTGCCTTTCTTCATTCCTAATACTTTTCAAGTTCGATCTTTAGATGTCGAGAACTAGTCAGGTCCAGCGGTTGCTTTCACTTCATCGTTCATCTTTGTTAAGGTCTTCTCCTGTTCCTTTTGATCTTGCCGAGTAAGATGACCGATCAGCTCATAGTTAAGCATTGCTACTCGTTCAAGCAGATCTACTAGCAGTGGTGCATTGTTACAAAATAGTACCGGAAAGCTCAGTGATCAGCGGTGCATCCAAATTTTCGAAGAGGTTCACTACTTACAAAAAGTGAGACAAAAAATCATGTTTTTAATTTTACAAAAATAGTATTACATAAATACTAAATTAATATTAGATGTTCGCTCGCCAAGCACGCGCGGAAATATGTATGGAAATGTAAAAATAACTGTAGATTATATTGAAAAACAGTTCTAGAACGCGTTCCGTCTTTATAAAAAAGTACCGAAACATCGTTCCGCTGCGTTACCACTGTACTAGTGTAGATTGAAATAAGAAGACACCAGCGTCATTGCAAAAGATGGTAGCCAAAATTAATTGGAACTTAGCACCTTTTATGTTTGTTGTAAAAGTTTAGTTTTTTGACAGGAGATGTGGAGCTTAGGTTGTTGTTAAGAGACAGGGTGAGAAGGCCAGGCCATGCCAACTCTTTACGAATATTTGAAGTCTGTGTTCGTCCCCATCAATGAATATACGATCGTGGTTAAAGGTATATTGAATTCTTAAGACGTATCACAGAGCTATATATACAATAAATGTATGCCGTGTTTACGACCTATTATTAAAAATTACAATCATATATGTTTAAACTAATGTAATTCTGAATGCTTGAGTTGTTATGTTGACCCACTATCATTGCAGAATCGCAGCGTTGTGCTTTTGACATACGATATACTACACATGTAAAAATTGCAACGTCTGTTTGTAAATACGGAACTGGCGCTTGATTGCATGTGTCGTTTACATTTAATTGTTATTACGACACAGAAACTTGACACATATCTTATCTGGCACAAGTTATGCAGTTTTTGTGGACTAATTGCGTGAACTTTTGTGTTTACTTGATTACAGTTTATTTCACACTATTTACTTAAAACCCATGTTCAAATTAGTTTGAACATTCTGTCCGGGTAGCTTGCTGACAGCTGGGGCTGGTGCGGTCAGGCGTCTGTTGCAGAGGTTGCTTCGTGGACGTTTCCTTTGGCGTGAGGTGTTGCGTATGAGGGTTCTAAACTGAAATCGACTTGGCCGGCGCCTAGTTTTTGCTTCTGTTGTCCCTTGGCCCGGCAGTTGTGTTTCCATACACAATAGCTTATGCCGCACAGTAGGCCAATGTCCAATATTGTTACTATACTGCTGATAGACCCTGTCGTTATAGATAGGTGTCTCCAGCGTGTATTGGATAGGTCATGTATTGTCTGCTGCTGTCGGGTTAGTAGCACGCTTAAGTGACCTGATGTTTCCAAGCTTGGTTCTTCGGCTAAGCTTGGATACTCGCTTCATGGCACCTTTTCCAAGCGTCGATACATCTCGTCGATGATGCAGTTGGGGTTTTTCTCGACACTATTTATGACAGTAGGTGTACATAAATAGGTGTGCTCCTTTATGGAAATGCTGACCTCGAACTTGGATGGCGGTATGCTGAAGTACTGCTGATGGTTGTAGTCCACAGCTAAGAAGTACGGGTTGACTGCTATTGTTGCATACTCTCCGCTTTTGATTTTCCTAGGGATGGCGGTGACCTTGATGACTTCATATTCGGTTACTTCAGTGATATGGAAGTATCTAAATATCTTAATGGCTTCCTTGGTTTGTCCCACCTCCATCTTGTACACTGGCGATGGCAATATTCGTAAGTTTGATGGTAGCTTCAAAGACAGCTGACTTATTATTGTTGCTATTTGAGCTGGTGATACAAACTCAAATAAATGGCTCCGCTTAAACACTGCGTCAAGCAACTTCTTGTATTTTTCTGCCACTTCTTGCAAATAGTTGCTGGCCACTTGATATGCTGATAACACATGAACATTTAGTTTATTGGCGTCGATGGATCTGTACCAGGCCTTCATTTCGTTAATAAAGTGAATTCCTTGGTTGAATTTTATCCGGAAGTTTTCTAACTTTGTTGTAATCCTGCTCTCTGTTTCGTTCACCGTAGTTATTGCCGCTAACATCAACTTTTCTTGGTGACCGGAAGCGTCGATTAATACCTGCTGATTCTTGTCTAGATCAGCGACGTCCTTATACACTTCTTCATTTACTCCAAACACTGATGCCAGGAACTTCCCTAGTAGTCTTCTTCGTGTTCGGTGTGTAGCTATTGTCCGGATGCTCCTCATGTCCCACAGGATATTGTTTTGTTGTTCCATTATGTGGTGCACGAGTTCTTCGCAAAACTGGTCTTCTGTCACCTCGTTGCTGTTGTCGCATAATTGTTTGAATTGTTTAGCGGTAGCGTTAATCCGATGCTCGTCCGTGATGAAGGCAGATATCGAATATTCTACCCCTATTCGAATTATCCCTCTATCGATCTTCGAATTACCCACGTGTTCCACATATATACCAGGTTGTAACCTTTGCAGCGTATAGTTCGCTATAATGCCGGGAATTATGTGGCACATCATGAGCATGCATATAAATACTGCTGAATGTGTTTTCATATCTTGTTTCCGTGCTGACCTTGTGGTAGGTCTGGAACTGCTGATTCTTGTTTGCACTGGATTGCCCTCGTTGCTTATAGGTAGCTGACAAATCTTTGTTATGGGCCGTTTGAATTGAGTTCTATCTTTGCCCTGGATTGTCAATACTCTTATCAATCCATCCTTCCCTGGATGTGTATTAATTATTCGTGCTAACGGTCACTTGTTTGCCGATATATTGTCTTCCTTGAGGAGTACCAAATCCCCTATTTCTATGTTCTGTCTCGGAGTCTTCCATTTTCCACGTTGCTGTAACCTGAATAGGTATTCTGTTGACCATGCTTTCCAGAAATCTTTTTTCATTTTCTGTAGCAGTTTCAATCTGCTTAAATGATTGTCAGTGACTATGATGTCGTCTGGTTCGGCTGGTGTGATGAGTGCTTGTCCGATCAGGAAGTGTCCTGGGGTGATTGCGGACATGTCGTTTGGATCGTTATTCATTGGTGTCAGTGGTCTTGAGTTCAGACAAGCCTCAATTTGATACAACAGGGTTGTCATCTCTTCGAAGGTGAGTGTATTGTCTCCGATGACCCGTTTGATGTGGTACTTGATTGACTTCACCCCTGCTTCCCAGTTTCCACCCATGTGGGGGATCGCCAGGGGGATGAAATGCCACTGGATTGCTTCGGTGCCCAATTTGGTCTGTATTTGGGTGTCCAATAGCTTACTTGCTCCCACAAAGTATGTATCGTTGTCACTGTAAATGTGGGCGCACTTTCCTCTCCTTGCAGTGAACCTTCTGAATGCTGCTATGAAGGCATTAGCAGTCATGTCGCTCACTGCTTCAATGTGTATGGCCTTTGTGGCCAAACAAATAAAAATGGCGATGTATCCTTTGTAGGACTTGTTGCCTCTTCCTTTGGATACTCGAATTTGGATTGGTCCAGAGTAGTCCAGTCCAGTGTGTGTAAATGGAATAGACGTTGTCACTCGTGCAGGGGGTAGTTGTCCCATTAGCTGATGCATAGGTGCTGCCTTAACTCTTGCGCACGTCGTGCATCTGTTGATGATTTTGGAAATAGCTTGCTTGGCTCGTACTATCCAGTACCTTCTTCTTATGAAGGCTAACGTAGCTTGATTACCCCCCTGTAACGTTTGGTGATGCGCGTCCCGGATGATCAGCTTGGCTATATGACTGTTGCTGGCTATGATGATGGGGTGTTTCTCATCGTAAGGTAACAGCGAGTGCTGTATCCTTCCTCCCACTCGAAGAATTCCATCTCCATCTAGGAATGGGTACACGTTGAATAATGTACTTTTACTGTCTACCATTTTGCCTTGCTGTAGCAGATGATGTTCTCTTGGGAAGTCATGCTTTTGTGCTGATTTGATGATGCATTTTAGGCTATCACGTAGCTCGGTGGTGGATAGTTGCTGGATCGCTACGACTTCCTTCCTACATTTCTTCATGAACCGCTTACAGTAAGCGATTATTCTTATCGCTTTGCTGAATGATGAGAATCTTTCCATTTCATCAGTCGCCTCACTGATTGCTGCATGCACTGCTACCTTCCGAGGTTTTCTTCCTCAGTAACACTCACCACTGTTGTTTGGGCCTTCATTCGTTCCTGGGTATCTTCCTTTGATAATCATTCAGGGCCGTGGAACCATAACGCGTGGTCACTTAATCTGAACGGTTGTACTCCTCTTGTGACCAGGTCTGCTGGGTTGTCTTCCGACTTTACGTGATTCCAGCACTGCTTGCTGATGCACTCGTGAATTGTAGCAACTCGATTTGCTACAAAATTCTTCCATTTCTCTGACTTCCTTTTATCCAGGCTAGAGCTATTATTGAATCTGTCCAGGCATAAATTTCAATGTTGTCTAACCCCATAGTTGAAATGGTCTTCTTTACTAATTTGGCTAATAATTCAGCCGAACATAATTCTAGCTTTGGCAATGTCTTCTTCATCTTGAGGGGTGCCACTTTTGACTTGGCTGTGAGTAACGTCACTGTCGTGGTCCCTGATGGTGAAGACTTTTTTATGTAGATCGCCGCCCCATAGCTCGCTCTGAGGAATCACAGAAACCATGCATCTCTGTGTGGCCATCCACTTCATAATTTGTGACCATCTGTCTTGTATGTCCTTGGGTAATTCTTCATCCCATGAATAGTATCCGACCTATAATACTTGTATTAATAACTTAGCAGTATGATAACTGGTGCGAGCAGTCCTAATGGGTCAAAGATTTGTGCTATCTCTGATAGGATCTTCCTTTTCGTTATTTCGCCTTCTGGTTGCTGCTTGACTTTGTATTGCAGTACGTCAACTGTTGGTGACCAATGTACACCCAGTGTCTTCCTAGTAGCATCCTCCTTGTTATGATGTTGGTACTTTCTTCAGCTTCTGGTAGGTTACTAGTCCATTTCCTGAGATTGAAACCTCCAGTTTTCCACATCTTGGTTAGTTCATTTTGGATGCTCCTTGCGTCTTCTTTGGAACTGGCTCCTGTTAGAAGATCGTCTACATAGAAGTCCCTCATGGCAATCTGAGAACCTCTTCGAAATCGGTGTTGTTCATCTTTGGCCAACTGCTGCAAGGTACGAACTCCCAGGTAAGGATCTGCGGTTGTGCCATAACTCACTGTGGTTAGCTGATACTCTTAGAGTGGATCTGTTTCTGAGAACCTCTACACAATTTTCTGGAAGTGGTGATCATCCTCAGCTATCTGTATTTGTCTATACATCTTCTCAATGTCTGCGGTTAGTACAAACTCGTATTTCCTCCATCTCAGAAGGATATCTGTTAAATCTTGCTGTAGCCTTGGCCCAGTGTGCATCATTTGGTTCAGGCTTTTCCCATTTGATGACTTGGATGAAGCGTCAAAGACTACTCTTAACTTGTTTGTATCACTGTCCTCTTTTATGACAGCTTGGTGAGGAATGTAGTATTCTCTTCTCGGATAATCATCTTGATCCATTTTCCTCATGTGACCTAAGGAAATGTATTCCCTCATGAACTCTTTATATTCGGACTTCAATTTTCTGTTAGTCTCGAATCGTCTCTCCATTTGCAGCATTCTGGCAACTGCTATCCTCCTTGACTCGCCTAAATGACCTGGGCCCTCCTTGAATGGTATTTTTACCACATAGGTCACATCTTGCTTCCGAAAATGGGATTCCTCGAACTGCTGTTCACAGTCTTGATCTTCCTGTGAGCTAGGTTTCTCCCTTGAGACCTCTTCTATCTCCCAGAATTTCCTGAGTTGGTGATCTTCTTCCAGGTTAGATACCATACTCACCACTCTCATGTTGGGTTGTTTTGTTGCCTCTACTGCCCCAGATAAGATCCATCCTAATTCTGTCCTTTGTGCGATCAACCCTTGTTTTGTCTTCTTAACCCCTTCTAGGAGTATATCCTTGTATAGATCGGCTCCTATCAGGATACCTACTGGACCTGGCATGTTGTAGGTTGGATCTGCCAGTAGGCAATGTTCCCATGCGTCCTTCTCCTTTTCCACGATTGTATTTCTTGGCAACGTCCCTGTCAATCTTGCCATTATAAGCAGATCCCCATACATTCGGAAGTTGCTGGAAAATCGTGGTCTCATTTCTACTTCAATCTTTCCTTTGGATTTCCCCGCTTCGCTTTTTCCTAGCCCTCTGATGTCTGCTTGGATTTTTGTTCTTGGTAATGCCAATAATTGCGCTGTTTCTTCGGTTATAAATGATGCCTGTGATCCTGGATCGACGAAAGCTCTCAACAGTTCATAGCGTCCTCCGGCTGCCTTTATTTTTAAAAATTCCGTGGCTAGCAGAACTTCCTTCTGGTTGGGATTTTTAGATTTTCTGCTAACTAGGCTGCTTACTTCTTCGACTGTTTGTCCGGAGATGGAGGCTACTTGGGATTTCCTATTTGGCTCCTGCTGAGGTTTTGCTATTACCTGTTGAGGACATCTTACCGGAGTTTTACTCCATTCCTTATGCAGCATGGTATGGTGCCATTTGTCGCAGTTTTGGCATTTGTTCGAATTATAGCGTTTTTCATTCTCCTTGTGGACTAAACACCTCACACACAGCCGATGACGCCTGATGGTTTGGTATCGATCGTCACTGTTCATGGAAATGAATTTTGGGCACTGTGTGATCTTGTGGCTGTTGTTGCAGATCCGACATCTACTGATGCTTGCTTGATAACTCCTTACTGGCCATGGTTTCCTTGTTGACTCTGACATTTTAATTGGTTTTTGCGATTTCCAGTTTCCTTTTGAAATCTTGAATTGCCTCAAGTGATTGGAATGTTTTTTCCAAAAACTTCAACATGTTTGCCAGCTCCCGGATCTCTCGAGAATTAGTCAGCGACTGTTCATATAACTTCTTTGTATCCTTGTCTAGCTTCTTGACCAGCAGATGTGCTATCATTGGTCCCCACGACTCAGTATTCACGCCCATGTTGGATATGGCACGTAAACTTTCCAATGTGGTATCATGCAGCTGTTTCAGGCTAGCTGCTGATTCACAGTTCAATTTGGGCAGTTCTAACACGTCTAAAAATTTGGAAAACAAAATTCATTTGTTATATACCTCCTTTTTAGTAAGTCCCTTGCGGTTTCATAGTTAGCGTCCGATGCGTCGAGATGTTTTATTAATTTACTCGCCTCGCCTCAGATCAGTTTTGAGGTACTGCATTTTCTCTGCCTTGCTTAATGTAGCATTGTTGTGGATGAGTAGCCCAAAAATGTCGTGGAACGTGGTCCTGTAATATCCGCCCTTATTGGGAATACTTTAATTTACTTTAATACCTCGGATATGCTCTAAGTCGGAGAATACGTTCAAATAGCTCGAATAGGGCATAGATCAAAAATCACACTTGGTGAATATTTAAAATTAAATATAATGTCTTTAACTAATTACATTTACAAATGAAAATAACAAAATGCAATGTATATTACTAACGAGAGGGTCGTTGCGTTAACAAGGGTTTGCTCCTGGTCGCCGGTAGGGCTGCAGCACGGAAGCGAAGCGGTCTCGTGGAATGCACCGGCCTATCGAACGCTACGCCCCTGGGCGATGTCCCGGAGTGGATCGGCCCGCGCATCAGCTGCTTCGCGCATCGACTTCGGAAAGAAGGTCATCGGCCGCATGCACCTGTTGAGATTTGTTTGCAATGGTAGCTGCTGCAAACGCTCCAAGTTAATAAATGGATTTCGGGAGTTTACCTGCTAGCTAGGACTGTTGTGCGAGCTTGCGGCCAGTTTGCGGAACTTGGCTGGTGCCGCGATGCTGTTCGCGGGCAATCGCCGCTTGAAAATATGCAACGGCCGGGATCTCGGAGATTTTGATGTTCGAGCGAATTTGCGGCCTCGAACTGCGGATTGCAGCGGTGCAGAAACCTCCTTCAAGGGGCTTCTGGAATGCTCCCAGGATGTTGGAGGTAGCTCTTACAGGTGACTCCCTTATTGCATAATCTCTGTATGTGGCCAGCCTGGCGGCGACGGGATGTTGACAACTTTCAAGTGTTTCAAAACTCGGGCAAATTAATACAATCGAAATGCTGCATTCGCGGACGCAATTAATATGCGCGCTCGGGTCTCGGACGGCGGACGGGACGGTGGCGGTGATTTCGTTCAACGGATTACAGGAAAGTTAGTTTACAAATTCCGCGGTTTCGGCCTTTAACTAACAGCAGTCTGGTTACACGGGATGCGGGGGGACATTAATTACGGAGCCGCGGCCTCGGCCTAAACATTAATGACGGTGGACGGGTTTGATAAGGACATCCAGGTTATCGGTATGTTCTCACGGACTGACAGTAACCATACCAGCACCGTCAGAACCTTTTAGCCGATTTTTCCTTTGCTTATACAGTAACCTGCACAGGGCAGAAGAGTAATCGTTTCAGGTGGATTGGGAGAAGGCTTAGGGGAGGACCCCAGGATGCAATCTGTTTTGGGAGCTGCCATGTGCTCCTTTTTATATGTTCAGCGGCTCCCGGTCGGCGCTCGCGCTCCCCACTCTGGCGGCGGGGGAAAAACACTCCTACGTACAATCCTGGCCGTCCGCGCAGCGGCTACTGGTCCGTGCTATCGCTTCTTGGCACGGCATCGAGATGCAAACGTTTGATAAGGCGGCGAATTAAATTCCAAATACGTTTCAAGTATCTTTGGAATTTAAATTCATAAGCGAAACGTTACAGTCCAATTTTCATAACTTCCTTCTAACATTGGCATTGTGATTTTGGGCAGTGGGATGGCCAATTCTTCTCGTGCTCGTGGCGGCTCACTTGTCGGGATGCTACTTATTTTGTTAAATATTTGAGCTATTACCTGGTTATAACGCTCTCGCATCTGATTGTAAATTTCGTGCGTGAAGTAATCCTCTGGAAATTCCTCCTCCCCTCCGAGAATTTCCTCATGAAGACTCCTGATGTTTTCCCACTGCTCGCATATGTTGCTCGCTTTATGTTCGTAGACCATTTTCGCCTGGGGTTGTTCTAATGCTGACACTGCTTCATTCAATAGTTCGCTAAATAACCGCATTTTAATTTTCTTGCTTCTTAAGTCTGCCTCCTTGTAAGATGGGGTTTTCCAATTTCTCGGTTTCTAAGCCGTTACTCTCCTCACTGGCTGGATTTAGCTTCTCCTGCACTTCGTGTATGTAATCTGTAATTACTTGAAATCTTTCTTTCACCTGGCTGTAGAAATCCTTTTTAATGTATTCATGATCTGCTGGAAGTCGCCTTCGTACGTCCATATCACCGCTCTCGAATGCTTTCCACAATCCTTCTAATTCATCCTCTTTCTTGGCTAGGTACATCTTTTTCTTTCTGCTTCCGGAATCGTTCTTCATATTTGTGAGCAGTTGGCACATTTTGTCCGCCAGCTGCTTCTGCTCCTTTATAATTGACTCCATGTTGATGCGGCCTTTTTATTGGCTTTGGAACTAAAACTGGCTTAATAAGTAGTATCTTACCACTTGACGTACTTTCCAAGTTCTTAGCGGGTTGATTGCCGCTGAAGATTCTTCTCGCTGCACGGCGGAAGCCCTTGGAAATTATTAGCAGGACTTATGCTGCTATCACTAATTCTCGCCTTTTCCTGTGGCGGAATTCCTTTGATTGAGTCGTAGGACGTTTTCTCCTTGGCGACGGCTCAATTTGAACTTCTCCCCAATCTTTACACAGAAAAGTACATACCAATCTTGTTGCGAGTCCTCCAAAATTTTCCTACGGATATGGCAGATCCGGTCCAGTTGCTTACTTGCCCAGAGTTTCGAATCTGTTCCGCGTGTCCAGGACTCTTGATTGATGCACTAACTTCTTTTCAGCCTCCAATTGGTTGGCTTGAGGATTTTTTACCCAAAAGATCCAGTTTCTTCTTGACCGGGGAATTGTTGGCTTGTAGGACCAATGTCTTCTCCAAATTCCGGCTTCTTCGTGATCGGGCTCGAAGGTCAAATGTAAAAGATGGTAGCCAAAATTAGTTGGAACTTAGCACCTTTTATGTTTGTTGTAAACCCAGTTTAGTTTTTTGACAGGAGATGTGGAGTTTAGGTTGTTGTTAAGAGACAGGGTGAGAAGGCCAGGCCATGCCAACTCTTTACGAACATTTGAAGCCTGTGTTCGTCCCCATCAATGAATATACGATCGTGGTTAAAGGTATATTGAATTCTTAAGACGTATCACAGAGCTATATATACAATAAATGTATGCCGTGTTTACGACCTATTATTAAAAATTACAATCATATATGTTTAAACTAACGTAATTCTGAATGCTTGAGTTTTTATGTTGACCCACTATCATTGCAGAATCGCAGCGTTGTGCTTTTGACATACGATATACTACACATGTAAAAAGTGCAACGTCTGTTTGTAAATACGGAACTGGCGCTTGATTGCATGTGTCGTTTACATTTAATTGTTATCGCGACACAGAAACTTGACACATATCTTATCGAAAGCAAGTTATGCTTTTTTCGTGGACTAATTGCGTGAACTTTTGTGTTTACTTGATTACAGTTTATTTGACACTATTTACTTAAAACCCATGATCAAACATAGTTTGAACAGTCATAGATCCCCAATAGCTGATTTTGTGTTGGACAGGTCCATTACGTAGGTAAAGGGGTAACCTTCTCTTTGATAGTTAGCCTGACACACATCGGTCAGTGGCGTCGGCTAGATACATTTCTTGGTATTTATAAAGTTTCCCGCCTGGATCGCAAACGCCGACAAACATTGAAACATTGGCTGTTAACTGTTTTCTCAGTTTTGTTTGTGAGCTTTGTTCGATTAAGAGTGGCGTGTGTATTCTGTAGAGAAGTACATACATTTTTGGATTTAATCATGTAACTCCTTTTCTAAAACAAATAAATGCTGCCAATGACTGACATTAAATAATTTGTTGAGCTTATGATGCAAATAGAAACTTCGACCAACTTAAAAAGCATGCTATTTATGCGTATGTAATTACAAGGGACGCGGATTCTTTCGAGAATTTATTTATATAGTAATTTACATCTCAATGGGTACTCATACTATCTAGCACAAGCACACAATAAAATGTTAAACTTGGCAGAAACTTTATTTCCGATTCTATATTAATTATTATTAAAATACTTCAAGTAGGTAGCATTGTAGTTGATACTTTGGGTTGCATACTCTACTCTATTTGTTCAATGGGGCATGTATAACATCGCTTTTTCCACAGCTTCCTTTATGACACGGAGACGATTTGCATACTTGGCGACCAGGATCA
Source organism: Agriotes lineatus (assembly GCA_940337035.1). Lineage (NCBI taxonomy): Eukaryota > Metazoa > Arthropoda > Insecta > Coleoptera > Elateridae > Agriotes > Agriotes lineatus. Next base: position 204,953 of record CALNHX010000950.1, read on the forward strand.
TTGTTTCTAGCCTATTCGTTATTACAGACGGAACAGATATATCGAATAGTTTTCGTATAAATTTTATTGAGACGTCGTTGTTCTTCATTATATGATTACGTTTTCGGAAAGCTGCTCATGTCAACCCAATTCTTCTCGAAATCCACACCGGTTCAACATCATTTGACGTTACTTTTCCCTTAGATAGGTTCACATGTAAGCCTATGCTTTGTGATGCTCTCCTGACATCACTTTCAGCTTATCTATATCACGGCTACGGCATCTGCAAGGACCCATCGATGTTTATTCATTTTCTTTTCCAACTTAGATTTTTACATACTTGATACCAAATTTTAACTGTAATTAATAACCTTCTAAATATCATGAGACTACGTGGGCAACTTTGAAGGCCGACTGTAGTTACAGTGAGGAAGGGTGGTTTCTGAAAGGAAACATTAAAGCAATTATACTTGCTGAGGGCGTCAACTAGCCTTTAATTACTGAAAAGGAGGCAGTCCATTGCAAGATAGGGCCAAATCCAAACGCTCGAAGTAGCAAAATAAGACAATTAATGTTAAAAAATATATGTAATATCCAAGTAGTAACAAATGCATAAAGTAGCCAGTATTAAAACTTACATATCAACGTTTAGTTAAATAAAATAGCTTCACCAGTTTAGATATCACAGAACTTTCAGCATAAACTGGCTAACGGGAACATAAGTACGATAAACAATCAGTGTGTGTATACAATAGAACTTAGCTTACATAAGCTTTGAAAGCCTTAGAAAAAAAGCATGCGAAGCAGCGCTGTTGCAATGACAAACGCAGATGCAACGTAACGAGTACTAAGTCCAAAGATTATCACACAACAAGAAGAAATCTGAGGATTCTATAGGAGTCGTGAAAAATGGCACAGCACTTAATCCTCATAGTAATGACACGTTTTAAATTGCCCGGGCAAACAGAGGATTCAGCCCAAGTAGTGGTAGCACTCTGCCACCTAATAAGAACATAACCTAAACCGTTGCTCCTTCGTTGTGATTGCTCCCTGAATAGAGAGCTTAACGCGGGAATCTAGTTCAAGGTCACCGGTAATGAGGCCCAAGAGAACCCACTCATCCAAAGAGGTAATCAACCCGGGAAAACTGGACAGCAATATCACCTGGCGGGCCAGCAAAGCGCAAAAAGCAGCAGTGGTAAAATGGTAGTGGTAGATGTTTTAACAGCAACGGCTACTGATATCGGCTGAAATGACTAGCAAATCAAAAGGAAGCCGTTCAAACCATGAAGCAAGCAAAAAGGCTACAAGTAAACTTGGCCCAAATTTGGGCCACGTAACGCAAACTCCATCCAACTTAACCGCATAATCCGTCATCTTGACGAAAGAAGAATTACTTTAACACGTCGCTTCCAAACCAAAATCCACCCTAGACGCAAGAGAAATCAAAAATCATTTTCACTTCTAGCACTAGGTGTTCGAAAGGAAACACCAAAACCAGGTCATGGGAAGCGACGAACTCGGCTAGACTTGTATGTGTTACAGCAGCACGGAAAAGAAGTCTAATCCCTTGCTTGAATACAAACTTCTCATACAACACAAAAAAACCTGCCGAATCGAGAATGCTTCGCACGAATATAAATCTTCAGCGCTAACGAGCTTACGAACGCTAATATTTTTTGAGGCTACTGGTCGTACTTTTTTTATTTCTATTTTTTCAGTCATAGTCTGTTCTGGAATCATCTCAGGTTCTCAGAAATTCACATTTGTTCAGTTAGTCGAGAGCCTTTTGATAACCAACAAAACCTGGTTGGAGCGAAACATTATGCTTTTTTTACTTTCTACTCTATAAGATGGTGAATTGCTATACCTTTTTCTGAAACTTGCTTGCCCTACTAGTTGAACTATTAGATGGTCTGTGTTACATTATATTCTCGTTAATAGTTTCTAAACATCAGAAAGTAAAGTAATAAGTCTATAGCTCTCAATATTTGCTATAAGTATCTTCCGCATTTACCATGCAATTGAATCTTTTTCTTCTTAAAGACATTTGTTAAGCAAAATCTTCTTTCAAGCTTATCCGTAATTCGGCCCTTCTATTGTGTTTTTATGCTTTTCAGCTGTTTCAGGGTAGTTTGAATTTCGTTTACTGTTACATTCGGTGTTTCCTCCGAACCAGCGTTCAAGGAAAATTTACGAGGAATGTCTGGTTCGGGTATAATGGAGACATAAAATTAACCATAAAATGCCTGCATCCTGTAACACCTTGTTTGTTCTTCATTTTTACAAACTTTATTCTGCCGGTGGAAGGTTTTGAGCTCTGCGCTTTCATATTTGAGTTATTTTCTATTATCTCTGTGCTCGTTTTGGTGTATTGTATTTTTTGTGTCCATTTTCTAAACGCTAAAAATTCGCCAAAGTTCTAACTTCGTTGACTCAAAACCGATTTTGAAATTTTTTTTTTATTATTTCGGAAAAAGTCTATAGAAAAGTTCCCAATAGGTGAGAAGGTGTGCTTTTTATTTTTTCAATTGTTATTAACAAATAAGTGTTTTTTAATATACTCTTAATTAAAAAATGTATAACTATTTTATTTATTTAAACAATTGCCTTAAATTTGATAACATAATGTTTTTGGGATCGCAGATTACGAATCTGGCCTCAAAATGGGTCTAAAAACAAAATGGCGTCGAAGGTCTAATTTTTTATTCTATTTTTTTACATTTTTATTAGATGTCTGGGGAGTTTTGGGGTCGCTGATTACGAATTTGACATTAAAACCCAACTAAAATAAAAAATGGCGGATCCAAAATGGCGGAAGGGGGTAAATTTTTTGTTATTTCTGATACCTATACCTGGGGGTTTTAGGGTCGCTCATCCCAAATTTTATGTTAAAATTTATCAAAAATGGAAAACGGTGTCTGAAAAATGGTAGAAACAAATGATAGAAGAGTTAAATGAGTATTAAAGATATTATATTTTAATTGATTTATTATAATTAAGCCAAGATACATTTAGAAACAAGAAAAAATGATTTAGTTTTAGTTTCTTCTTTCTCTACTTCTTCCATTGACACTTCCGGTCGTGAATTAAGGCAACTATTTCCACCACATTCACCGCAAGCCATCGAGCCTAAAGGCCACTTTTCCTACACCCACAAGCTGGCCCGCAACTAGTTTTGTAGTTGCAAAACAATCATTTCTAAGATGTTTTGTGGAACTGGTTCGTATGTCATTAGGATTGGAAAACACTTTTCTGTATCATATTTCCAACCCCAATCTTCCCTTGAAATATCTTGGTTTCCCAGCCAGAACTGTGTTTGCAAATACACGCGTTTTAAATGTTGTTCTGCTGAATCCATCGTAGGGCACAATGATGCTAAATTAACGTTACTTTTTTTAGTAGACGCCTTAATAAAAGAATCAAACCTTAGATGCTACATTTTTCCCATCTTGCTTTTTGGGATCGAGTCCTGGACACTTAACGAAACAATCACAAAAAAAAATCGAAGCCTTTGAAATGTGGTTATACCGGAGAATATTGCGGATATTATGGAAAGACCGTGTAATAAATATTAAAGTTCTGGAGAGAATGAAAAAAAAGTAAAGAGATCATGGACAACATCAAGATACGCAAACTCCAATACCTCGGACATATAATGAGGAATGAGAATAAGTACACCCTACTACAATCTATTATACAAAGTAAGATATATGGCAAACGTGGACCAGGACGCAGAAGAATATCTTGGTTGCAAAACCTAAGGGCGTGGTATGGGAAATCATCCAATGAGTTATCTAGAATTGCAACCAATAAAGTGAAGATAGTCGTGTTGATTGCAAATATACTAAATCGGATAAGCACCTGAACAAGAAGAAGAAAAAGATTCTTTCTTCTGTTAAAACATGCTGAAGTTGTGTTACATCCAGTTAAAGCATGTACAGAAAGAACATGCTCTCTACAATTGGGATGCGCACATTGCAAGCTTTTAGAAGATTTTTTTTATTTTCTTTATTTTTGGGAGATTTAAAAAAAAATATATCTTTATCAGGAGATACTAAAGCTGTCATCATCATCATCATCATTGTCAGCACTTATAAACTCCATCTTTGGATATATGCCTCTCCAAGAATTTTCCATCCGGTTCTGTCTAGTGTTTTACTCATCCAATGTGTTTTAGCAATCTTTTGAATGTCATCTTTCCATCTTGTTTTAGGTCTACCTCGATCACGCTTCCCCACTCTTGGCCTCCATTCCGTCACATTTTTTGTCCATCTATCATCAGTTGTTCGCATAAGGTGTCCTGCCCATTGCCACTTCTTTTTAGCTACGTATTCAGCAATGTCTATTACTTTAGTCTTTTTTCTAATTGTTTCATTTTTGACTCTGTCTTGTAGCCGAATCCCCAACATGGATCTTTCCATTTTCCTCTGGGTCACCCTTAATTTTTCCATATAACCTTCTGTGAACGTCCACGTTTCGGCTGCATATGTCAAGGTTGGTAAAATGCATTGGTTAAATACTTGTGTCTTTAGATGTTGTGGAAAATTTGATTTAAATACCTGCCTAAGGTTGCCGTATGCGGCCCATCCTAGTCTTATCCTTCTTAATACCTCATCATGTTGGCAATTTTTTGTGAATGATATTTTCTGCCCCAGGTATATATATTCCTCAGCTATTTCGATAACCTCGCCGTTTTCTAGTTGTATTGGTGTAGCTATTCCCGTGTTACTCATAATTTTAGTTTTTGGTATATTCATGTTAAGTCCACATTGCTGAGCTGCTGTTTTTAACTCAGTGACTAGTTTGTGCAGGTCTTCCATGCATTCTGCGATCAGTACTATATCATCAGCGAAGCGGAGGTTATTTAAGTATTTACCGTTTATATTAACGCCTATGTTGTTCCATTCTAGGGATTTAAATATATCTTCCAGGGCTGTAGTAAAGAGCTTCGGAGAGATGGTGTCACCTTGCCGTATACCTCTTTTTACTACTATTGGTTGAGTTCCTTCGAAAACTTGTACAGTAATTTTTGCGTCGTCATATAGAGCCCTTATAAGCTCTATGTATCTATGATCGATCCGACATCGTCTTAGTGCATTTATTAGAGCCCACTTCTCGATGGTATCGAACGCTTTTTCAAAATCAATAAACGCTAGAAAGATAGGTTGGTTGTATTCTAGGGTTTTCTCTATTATCTGGCGCAATGTGTGTATGTGGTCAGTGGTACTGTACCCTTTCCTAAAACCTGCTTGTTCATTTGATTGAAATGCGTCGAGTCTATTTGTTATACGATTTGTGATAATCTTTGTCAATAATTTGTATAAGTGGGACAGTAGTGAAATTGGTCGATAATTTCTTAGGTCCTCTCTATTTCCTTTCTTATATATAAGGATTGTTTTGGCAGTTTTCCATGTTTCTGGTATTTTGCCGTTGTCAATGCACTCATTAAATAATTTTTCTAAATAAACTAACAATTTCCTACCTCCCAATTTTATGTATTCTATCAATAAACCGTCTGGTCCTTCGGCTTTATGGTTTTTCATTTGCTTCAAAGCAAGTTTTATCTCGTATTTGCTTATTGGTGGGAGATCTTCTGTATAATGTTTTGTTAATATAGCTCTTTTATCTGTTCGGACGCGAGAAGGTTCATTGTATTTTGAAGTGTATAGTTCCGTATAAAATCGCTGTATATAATCTAGTGTCTTTTCGCGAGTGCTTAATCTATTTCCATTTTCATCTGCAAGTGTAACCATTTCTTTATTTCCCTGGGATATTCTTCTTCTGAATACTTTAGGGCCTCTATTCTCTTCGATAACTTGTCTTACTATGTTTTCATTATACTGAGCTACGTCTTTTCTCACGGCTTTCCTTATTTCTTTATTTGCTTGTTTTACTTCTTCTTTAGATAACATATGTTTTTGCTTGTTCCTGTTCATTATTAGTTGTTTTGTGTTTTCAGATATTTTGCTTCTTTTCTGTTTCGTATTTCCTTTTTTCATTGTCATGTTGGCAGCTTGGTGTATACTTTCGGTAATATATTTATTGAGTTCATCGATATCTGCCATGTTGCTTGGATCTTCCGTTAATGTTTTTTTCATATTACCTTCTAGCGATTCTTTAAGTGTCTCTAGCTGATTTGCGTCAATTTTGTGGGTTTTCTTTTTCATTAGTTTTGCCCTTTCGGTTTTTGTATTAAGTTTTAGGTTAGATCTCAAAGGCCTATGATCACTCATATGTATGCAGTTTAAGGCAGTTACATCTTTTATTATGTCTTTATTATTTGTTATGATAAAGTCAATTTCGTTGTTTGTTCTACCATCTGGGCTCTGCCAGGTCCATTTACGTTGCATTTTCTTCTTATAGAAGGTATTCATTATTTTCAACTGTTGTTCTTCTGCGAAATTCACTAGTATATGGCCTCTCTCGTTGCGTTCTCCAACTCCGCCGGGTCCTAAAGAATTTTCTCCTTCCTGTTTTTTCCCGACCTTCGCATTAAAATCCCCTATTATCATATCATATTTCGTTTTGTTTTCTTCTATAGCTTTTCGTATGTCGTCATAAAATTCTTCGACTTCATTGTCTGGATGTGTACTTGTAGGAGCATATGTTTGTACGATTTTCAAGTTGTAACGCTTAGATATTTTAATTATAATGTAAGCTACTCTGCACGATATTGCAGCTGTAGTGATTACATTATTCGTCCATTTTTGGTGTATTAAGAAACCCACTCCTCCATAGCTCACATCTTCTTCTCCCTTATAGTACAGTAAGTTTCCCGATTTCAATTTAATTAGTTCCTCTCCTCGTCTTCTCGTTTCGCATAAGCCAACAACGTCCCAACTTATGTGACTTAGTTCTTCTTCTAGTTGTAGGCATCTGTCTTCGGTTCTTAGCGTATTAACATTGTATGTTATTATTTTCATCTCGGTAGGTTTATTCTTACGTTTATTTTGTAGTTTTAGATTTATCGAACTTTTGCCTCCTCCAGAATCCGTGAGGCTGCCTGGGGGATTCCCAGGGCGGGACTGCGGATGAGTCATCCTACCCGCCTGAAGTATTTTTTGAAAATTCGACAAGTTCATCTTGGAGGTTAATTAGCCCTGAAACGCCACGCTGGCTAAGCGGGTTGGCGAGTGGTTGGGATATGTGGTTAGGATAGGTTATTGATAGGATTAAAGGGTAGGACGTAACCTCTCCCTATTAGTGGGATAGAGAAAGTCACGGCTCGCGTGGGCAGGGTCGCTTCCCTGAAGTGGACCTGTCCTCTGTCGGGATCACAGAGAAGTGTCCACCCGCTACCCTACTAAAGCTGTAGTAAAGTAATAATCTATATTGTCTGATACTACGACTATGTTTTTATTTGATGCATTGAGAGCTGTTCTATCTATTAACCGATCAGCATCACTTTCAGCTTGAGAGCAGGAATATTATTTGCAGCTAAAGTTTCTTTTAAAAATCAATAAAACGACATGAAAGACATTTGCCAGAATTTTTTCTTGGTACAACTTTAAAAACCTGCCTTTTCAAATCGCATATCTAGTGCAGTTTTCGTATTTAGACGCCGGTCTCTTTCAGCAGATTTTATTCTATGTTTCTGATAATCGACAAAAACACTTTGTTTTTCCATAATTTCGTACAATAAATTTACTATATCTAAAATTGCACCACACTGTTGAACAAGTTGCCATTTGTTTTTATGTAATAACATTCCTCCGTCGGTCACAAACCAGAAAAATCTTTTAATTCAGTAATATCTTTTGGAAATTGTACAAAGAGGTCGTAGAAAACACATTTTTAGGTGTTGGAATTTATATGTATTCGTATGTTATACAGGGTGTTATGGAAATGAGTGCAAATATTTTAACCAGTGATAGAGCTCACCAAAATGAAAAACTTTTCTATGAATCGTTTTTCATTTAATCGTATATTTTCTCAATTATTTATCTCCCCTAAATTTGACGAGCCGCTTGGTAAGTAATTCTAAGTTATAGGTGAACGACATACGGTCAATAACTTACCTACCTCAAGTGATTAAGTACGTTGGTGACCAGATGTGAAGTAAACGCTTTAAGGTCCGAACACACATTCCCGGACCGTGCCAGGGCCGGAACACGGCCGTCACCCGGTTATGTCTCGGCCCGTTCATCTAGAAACCACACATGTCCGTGTGCCGGCCGTGTTCCGGACAGTGGGACTCGGAAGTTTTGTCAGTCTGCTTCGAAATTTTTGACGTGATCGGTTAAAGATATACGGGAATATTGTCTCAATTTTCTTCCAAACTCTGTCCTTGTACTTTGCATTTCTGAACTTTTCATTAGCTTGGTTATATTCTTATAGAGTACCGTAAACTTTCGAACCTCCTCTATCAGTCGTTCTATGTCTATAGTCACCCTATATAAACAATGAATTATAAAGTTTACAAATGCTGCGATCAAAATACACCCACTAAGTATTTTCCAAACGCTAAAACTTGTGTGAAAGCAGATCTAATCTACCACCGCGACCGGACCGTCACCGTCAAAAAGTAAGCAAAACTATTATCACCCGTCCCGGGCCCGGTCCGGTGACGGCGTCCGGACATGGCACGGTGATGTGTGAACAGATGCATTTAATTTCACTGTGGAATTCATTCACAGGGTGACGGCCGTCACCCGGACGTCCTCCGGCCCTGACACGGTCCGGGAATGTGTGTCCGGACCTTTATCAGTACCTATGCAGTTTTTGTTGGTTTGCAAGTCAAAGAAATGTATTTGTGTCCTGTGCCATTAAATTAAAATGTTATTCCATAGGCGGGTATGCATTTTTAGAGTACAATTGTTTTGAATTTTAACTCAGTTTTTGAGGGCATTTTCGAAAAAATGATAAATAGAGAAGTAGTTCGGTTTAGCGAGTTCTATTACGGGTTAAAATATTTGCACTCATTTCCATAACACCCTGTATTTAAATGTATTTAATCTATTTAAATTTGAGTTAATTTCATAATTTAGAATTTTATTTGTATATAATGTTTATTAAATAATAATAAGAATAATAATCGTACAGAATAAAAATGAACCTTTTAATGCTATATTTATAATTACTGTTTCCAAACCCCTATATATGAGACAAAGTGCGGAATTCAGAAATGAAGCTATTTTGCCGCTTTAAAGACGTTATTTTTCATTTTTGATCAATTTTAACATAAAATTTGAGATCAGCGACCCAAAAAACCCTATATAGATAAGAAATAAAGTCCGAATAAAAAAATACGCTTTTTTGCCATCTTGGAGCCGCCAATTTTTATTTTAGTTAAGTTTTAATGTCAAATTCGTAATCAGCGACCCCAAAAACTCCTAGACATGTAATAAAAATAAAATACAAAATTAGAAATTCGACGCCATTTTGTAGACGTCATTTTTGTTTTTAGACCAATTTTGAGGCTAGATTCGTAATCTGTGAACCCAAAAACCTTATGTTATCAAATGTCAGGAAATTGTTTAAATAAATAAAGAAGTTAAATTTTTTTTAATTAAGAATATACATATTAAAAAACACTTATTTGTTAATAACAATTGAGAAACTAAAAAGCACACTTTCTCACCTATGGGGAACTTTTCTATAAACATTTTCCGAAATAATGAAAAAAAAATGTTCAAAATCGATTTTGAGTCAACGAAGTTAGAACTTTTTTCCTTTAGTAACTGGACTAATAGGAGTCGGAATCCTTCGGTGGTTTCATTTTTCCTTTGATCATTTCTTAAGTACTCACGCTCAGTTCGCGATTTTTGGGTTGTTTTGTCTCTGCACGGATCCTTTTCGCTACAGTTTGAAAGTCTTTGGTTATTTTTTCTACCAGTTCATCGTGGATTAGTCATTTAGTACTTATAAAATATCCTTTGGGCTTAGTTTGTTTTCTAGTTCTCATTGGTATTATTTTTATATTGCGTTTAGTACTTCACTGTTTTTTACTATAGCACTCTAATTATTTCTCCAGAGTGGCCCTGGTCAGCCTGTGGTTACTACCAATGTAGTGCTGGTTGAGACAAAAACTAAATCGCAATACCCAAAATATATATTTAACTTTTGGCCGAGTTTAGCGTTGAAATTCCCCAAGATTATTTTAAAGTATGCATTATCCGAACTTGTTACAGTCTTTATGTCAACGTGTAGTAGTTGCACGTCTTCATCATCTGTCGTACTAGTCGGAACATATACTAACATCACTTGTAAATGATATGTTTTGTTCGACTCAGTCTACTCGTAAAATGTGGGCATATTTTGTAATATCTTCTTCTGTCGCTTAAGCTATTGTTCCGGTCCTCTCTGTTTGCTTCAGTTTTCATTGCATGTACGTGGAGGGTACCTATAGGTACTTGAGTTTTTTTTTAAATGCGTATTTTTATTGGCTTTGATGAAGACGATGGCGAATATGTGCTTTCCCCAGAATCCGCGATGCTGATTGAGTGGTTTGACAAGTGGAGTTTTCCTAACTGAGGCTGTGATTATTGCTGCCCTTGATCATTGTAGGATTATTCCACCACCAATCTTAGACCTGCCCACTATTTTTTAACTGTCTAACCCACAGATTCTCATTGATTATCATTTACCCCAAGCGTTAGTTCCTTTAGCTACTCTCCTTCTGAGATTTGTACCGCAACATTCAAGTGGATTGAGCCCTTCGTGCGAAGGTTAGGATAGAGTTGGGTAGGAGAGGTTGTAGATATTTTCGTCGCTAAAGATTTGTGTCGCGCATTGCTGCCCCATGGATCCATTTAGGACAAAATGTTCAACTGACTTTTCTTCCCGAAATAATTCAAGAAACGTTGTCCTCATTTTTTAAACGTAGTTATGGACTATTCTGTATAATTTTGTCCTCACTTTAGTTGTTTGGATTTTATTTAATTGTACTTCTTCTTCATGACTATTAAAATTGTTAAATTTAGTCCCTCCTTCAATATGTATCTACGATTTTAAGTCTTTTCCTATTCTAAGTTGATTGAAATTCGTACTTTTTTCAAAAATATCTCAAATGTACTTATTCTCTGTAGTGTTTTTATTTCTATATAGTTCGTTTTCAACTATTTTAAATTCCTTTAGCTCTTGCCGTTTAATTAGTCAGATTTTCTGTTTTCCTTTTGTTATATATTTTGCATATATATATATAATCATGACTTCTTTAATTCCTTTTCCTTCTTCTTCTGTATATATTTTGTACCATACAAATAATTTATAAATATCATTACATAATTTCGTTGTGAAATCCATAACTATATTTGCAAGTTTTAATAAATAAAAAAAATAATTCTCGTTAGTTTGGCAGACTTCCATTTTAATACATATCTAAACAAACATACACGAAAAATAAACGCTGTTATAGTATTAATAGGCTTAAATGAGCTTCAAAATTTCTTATTAACAGTAAAATTGCCGATGTATCGGTTTTTGTGACTTTTATGGCAGCACTTTTTGAACTTTTTAGTTAATCGACATCGCTGCAACGCTAACTGCTAGTTCTCGTGACTGGTTGTCAACTATGACAATAAAACCACCATACAACGTGCCATGAAATCAGCGAACCGACTCTATAAGTACGTGCCTCCTGACGTTTGATAAAGGATCTCTTTGCGTTCCATTTGCAAAACAAGTATTTGCTCTAATTAATCTACCAACTAATGCTGGTTGAAGTAGATTAGAAAAAACTGCGTGCATTTTTTACATGGCATAATGAGTAGAGATTTGAATAGCATGGAATGACGTAGCAACTGAATTTGCAAGTATGAACAGTTTTATTTTTGCTATTAAACGTGTCACAATGTGTATTTGAAAATATTTGCATTCCTTAGAGTGAGGAAGAGTGTGTCAACCCAAGATTGTAAACAGGGGATGAAAACCAAAAAGGAATTGGAAACGTTTTAGGATGAACTAAATTTAAATCTGTGTTTATCACCTAATTTCAGCAACTGGAATGATAAATATTATGACGCAAACTTTAAGAAGAGAAATTATGATTTTGATCGCCATTAAAGACCAGATTTATCAAGAAATTATTATTTTTTTTAGCAGGTAAGTGTAAATTATTTTCAACCATGCATAGAATGGCTGGCATTTATTGTCGTGTAAGCTTCATATGAAATTTAAAAAATGCTTCTTTATAGAAAATAGAGATTGCTCCGTTAATCATAGAGATTGTTATTGTAGGGGAAACGCATTTTCATTACTATTCGTCGTTCAGGCAATTAAATCTGAGTAAACCTTACTTGACTGAATTACATGCGAGAATAAAGCACAAAACTAAATCAGTCTATGTAAAATGCAACTACTTTTATTAGAACTACTAACAACAATCAATCAAGAACTACTGAACGTAGGAGTAAAAAGTATTGCTATATGCTTCGCCGCCGAATAAAACATTTAAAAAAAAATTACCCTAGTGGAATTTGAACTCCACTGCTGCAAACTGGCATTGGCAGGGCAAAGTTGCTACCACTATATCGCCTAAGTCAACTGTATAAAGGAGACACCAAATTCTAATGCTCCGGGACTCGTCTTTTTTTTAACTAACTGTAAAATGTGCAAAAGAAGCTTCAATTGTTGTCTTACAAGGATAAATACATCCGTTTTTCAAAGACATTGACATTTAATGGGTTGATATCTTAGTCCATGCGAATTTAAAGCAACAGCTTATCTGCATTTCAGAATTACAGATAGGTAAAGTTGTAAAATTCACAAACTTAGAGCAAAGTTCGATAACAACTTTATATTACACAATAATTCTTATTCGGTTTTATAAAATAGCCCGCTTAGGAGAATTTCAAATTTCTTAAATAGAAAATTAGATCATTTATAAAATCTCTTAAAATTCCAATTTTTACTTTTAGGCGTAGAATATATCATGAAAAATGCAAAAATAACGAATTCTATAAGCAAATTGAAAATACTCCAAATTTAAGTAAAAAATTACTGAAAAATGTAAATTACAGATTTGCCTATAAATAATTATTAGAGTCTAGGAAATTAAATAAAAAATTGTAGCGTCATTACTACTTTAAAACTACAGCTTTCAGCAAAAAAGTTGTTTCATAAGGTCTCGACCAGTGATTCCCAAAGTGGGCGGTATCGCCCCCTGGGGGGCGCTGGAACGATCCAGGGGGGCGATAGTAGCCTCGGTTGCATTTGGGGGGCGGTGAATAAAATAAGGGGGCGGTGAAAGCTTAAAGAAGGAAGAGAAGATAAGACGATTTAGAAAAACCATTCGTACATATTTCATCTGTTGTGTAACATAGTGTACCTAACATTATTTTCCAAATAAACACACAAAATGCAAGTTACAGATTTATTTATTCCATGAAGACTATTTACCATTATTAAATGTTCTTATTCTTCTTAATACTATTTATTACTTTATTTATTCAGTCTGTTTATTCTCCATTTCTTTAATTTTACTTTATCACAGCCTTTAATACACCATCCAGAAAGTAAATACTATTATAATAAAGGGCTTTTATTAATCAAATTTGTTTTTACTCAAAATACAGGTTACAAATTCAGAAAAGATTTGTGTATTTTCAAAATACCATTTTCTCTAGCAATACTAATCTACACAAAATTTCTATATGGTATATTTTATTATAACATTTCGTAATTGACTTTTTCAGATAATCATTTGAGTTTGGCTTTCACTTTAGTTATTCCGATTGTCAGTTAATAGCTACAAATTAAAATCTAAGCTCTGATGTTACCAAACAACTATCCCAACTAAATCAACTTATATGCTGGAACCTTTTTAATAAACTATTCGCAATTTAACAGTAACTGTATCTAATGTATCATTAATTAAACAATTCTCAAATATTTATGTTGTACTTTTAATGTATAAATCCTTCCGTGTACTTTTTAATTGCTAATTAATTTATTCTTTCAAAATAATTTCCTACCTAGAAATACTCGTATAGATAATTATCAGTCTCAAGAAGCTACCACTACAATATCTTTCTTTTTGTTCGCTTAAAGAATGTAGGTTTCCAGGGGGCGCTGAGTAATTTTTTTTCTGAAAAGGGGGCGGTAGGCCAAATAAGTTTGGGAACCACTGGTCTAGACTATACTGGTAGTATGTAAAAGTAAAAGAATTAAATTCTGCAGGTAGTGTACTAAACGATTAATATACAGCAATATGTTATACTTCCTTTGGGGTATAAAATATGTACAGATTTAAGACCACGTAGTACCATGTTTACCAAACTAAATTTGATAGTAGCAAAAGCGTGTCACATATTAAACAATGAATATAACATGTGAGCAAACGGAAATGAAATCAAGTTTAGCTTTAAAAATTGAAACATATGTCGATTATTAATTCACATTATGTTGATGTTCTAGAATGAATACATACATATACATAACCTAAACCATTGCATAACTGTCACCGAATGTCATGTCAAAATTATATTTGAATATTAACCAATGCTACATCTGCTACATCAATCATTTCGATTATAAACACTTTTTGTACTTGATTTAACATGTGTAATTTAAAATTTGATAATTTATACAGCTCGATACTTCTACTATTATAAAAACTGCCATATTTAAATTAAAAACATCAGAAGTAATACAGCACATTACTTAATTTTTTGGAAGCCAGGCTTGATTTTGTTTTCATTTGCTCACATGTTATTATAGAACGTTTTTCTTTTAAATTTGGTTGAGTTTAGACTGCAAGGTCAGTAACTCCAGGTTGGTATAGTATGTCACATTTGTCTATATAAATCTGTTTGTATAAGATAACTTATTACTAAATCTTCTTGTTTCTTGTCGTTGCTTAGGGCGATTGCCAAGTTGGAGGGGGGGGGGGGGAGGTAGGATTTCACTTGCTGATCTTTCGCGATTGAAGCGGGGACATTCTAGAATTAAATGTGATGCTGTTACAATTACATTACATGTTCTGTCCACTTTCAGAGGATATAGTCATGGGTGATGACGGTATGTCCAATTTTTATTCTGCTTAATACCACTTCTTCTCTTATTTTTAATCGATCAATCCAATTCTTGGCAGCGGTATCCGCCCTTTCGTTCCATCTGATGATACCAGTGCGAGAGGGGTATCCATATGAACACTATTTCTTTGCCCAACGTTTGAAGATTGTATAAAATATTCTTAATTTTTTGATGCACTGCATCTGTTGGAACTAAATTCAGCAAGGATTTTAGAGCACTGAACGAGTCACTGAGAACGAGGAACTTGCTGAGGGGAAGGTTTATTGGATGTTCAATAGGAATTTTGATGCTGTTCAATTCCGCAGTGTACTTATTCCATTTGCTAGTCGATTTTGTTATTGTTTTGTTGCGGATTATGAAAGCTGCTCCTACTTCATCGCCAGTTTTTGAGGCATCCCTATATATATGCATACAGTTTTTGTAGCCAGCACAGATAGAGTTTAATGCAGTCGTATAGATATGAAGCGATGTAACGTTTTTGGTATAGCAAGTCAAGGATACAGTTTAACAACAGGTTTAGAATGAATTCAGTAAGGGGGTTGTGTGCTAGGGGGTTTCATTGTTTTTAATGTGGAAAGATTGTATTGCAATGATACGTTGATAATTGGAACGAAGTGTTCGCAGACGGGTTTGCTGATTGGTAGGTCGGGGATTAGGATATAAGATTTTGTAAACAAGGTTTCTGGGTGATGCAGATATCTTACAGAAGTAGGTAAGCGTTAGTTGGGATCTCCTTGTATTCAGGTGGGGTTCTCCCGATTCTACCATCATGCTGTCGATAGGATTAGTGCCTATTGCCCCGATGACAAATCGAATGCAGTTATTGTGGATAACATCGAGTTTTAAGTGTATTGGTATTTACAAAGTTAGAAAACATTAACCCATAATCTATTTTCAGTCGTATCACTTCTATATAGTGCGGTCCTCAGGTATAACTGAAAATCCGACACGTTGCGCACAGCAAAAATAAATGCTGACTTCGCAAAAATCAAAGCACCAACTGTAATTTTGGCGTTTTCTGAATTTCGCCATCCACATTGTGAGACTTGATAATCGTACAAGTTTATTATTCGACTTAATTATTTCGAAATAAAACGGCAAATAGCGATTACAAAAAGAACCACTTATTTAAATCAGCGATATTAAAGCAGCTGTTCGGACCGACCACCATTCATTTGTATGCATAATCGTGCTCTACGTAACCAATTTCTTGTAGAGTTAGTGATAATTTCTGTAGTAACTGACCCAATAGCCTCCTGAAGTCGAACTCTCAAATCTGCCTCTGAATTTATAGGCCGCCAATAAATGATGGATTTCAAATGCCCCCATAGAAAGAAATCTAGCGGATTCAGATCGGGAGATCTGGCGGGCCAATGATGGGGGCCACCTCGCCAATCCAGCGTTGTGGATATTGGTTATCCAAGGTTTCACGAACGTCTCTGCTAAAATGCGGTGGAGCACCATCATGCTGGTACCAGTCATTTATGCGTTAAGCGAGAGGCACATCTTCAAGCAAGTCCGGTAGCTCAGTTACGATAAACTGAACATATCTTTCGCCTGTTAATCGTGGAGGAAATTCAAATCCAGCCCACAAATTGACGGAAAACCTGCGTTGAAAACCTCTGGGAAATAACTCTCTTGGATTTTCTTCTACCCAGATATGAAGGTTGTGGAAATTAAAACAACCTTGCCGACAAAATTGCGACTCATTAGTAAACAGTATTCATGACAAGAAGTCTGGATCAGCATCGTTTTTGTTTATTAGCCATAAGCAGAATTCTCGCCTAATTGGGTAATCCTCCAGCAGAAGTTGTTGTACTCGAGTATAGTGATATGGATGCCTCCTATTTTCGGCTAGAATTCTTTGCACCGAACTTTTGGACAAACCCATTTGTCGAACAACTGCCCTAACAGACCGAGTACCTACCGTTTTCTTCAAAGGCATGCAACACGGCTTCCTCATTCTCGACAGTCCTCTCATTTCTTGGAGCACCACCTTTTTTTCGAACTGGTTATATCCGTTTTCCTACCGCGAGTGATCAAATTGAGGATGGTTTTATGACCGGGGTGATCTGCTCTTCCCAGAAAGTGCTCAGGATACAGCCAGCGTGCATACATCAAATAAGTAGAGACACTCATTTGAAATGTTGTAACCTGTCTAGAGTGCCTGGGACAGTAACTCGGGGGGGGGGGGGGGGTATTTCTAAGCTTGACTATCAGATCGCAGCACAAAATTCTACCAATCAGAGCTACAGTGTCTTTATGTAGACAGTGGCGACAATACAACTAAGCCACACCCTCGCCGCCATATTTAGGCAAATTTCTAACGGGTGTTTATCCGTAATTAGAGTCGACTGTGATACGTGTTTTACGTTTGGCAGTACTGAAAACATTCGAGATTTGCAGATTAAGAAAAACTAAGTTGTAGCTGTGTTATTGATCTTTAATTCAGGGCTGGGTAGATGGTTATGACATTTGTGGAAATGTAAAAATTTGGTTTTTTGGGAAGACAGACGTAAACCAGTTGATTGGGTCCAATTATGAAGGGTGTCTAGTCAATTTTGTAAGTGTTTAAGATTTTTTCCGCTACAGAAGATGCTTATGTCATCCGCAAATAGTGTTGCTTTTACAGGATAATGGTTCTTCGAAGTTATTTCGTTGATGGCTATGAAAAATAAGGTGACATTGATGATAAAGCCTTGTGGGACACAGTTTGGATGCGTTGTTATTATGGACAGTGTTTTGAAAAGTTCGTCGTGTCAAAAAATGTTTGACCTTATATAGACCACGATCTATTAATTGTTTGATAATGTAATGTGGCCATACTGTGTCAAAAGCTCTTTCAGTGTTGAGAAATACTGTTATTGAATGTTGTTTATTATTTAACGCTTCTTGAATCTCGTGCGGTAGAGCGGTTGTAACGATTAGTTTTTTTTTATTTAAAGCAAATTTTTCGCTGCGTATTTTATTTGTACTGACAGTTCGTTACGGCCAACGGTGCGATTTTTATAACAACCAACTAATCAGTACTTATTCCAATAAATATTACATGTAAGAAAGAAAGCCATCAGAAGTGATGTTTGGGCCTCTTTTCGACATGAATTTATTAAACAATCTAACGGGAAATATATCTTTATTTTGTTCATTTGATACATATCATTTGTTGCATTTCTGTGATCCTTTTTGAGCGGCTTCTAAGAATATTGTATTCTATTCTACCTGAAACGCAGAAAATAAAAAGCTACATGAAATCAGAATTAGGTTACCTGTTCTTTGAGCTTTGTTATTAACCTCTTTTTTCGATTGTGTCTGTAGCTATTAGAAGATAAAATTATTCTTGAAACTTACATGAAGTATCTTCATCACACATGAATGAACTGATGCTCTTCTTCTGTGAACGCAGATACACT
The DNA here is from genome assembly GCA_940337035.1 of Agriotes lineatus. Lineage (NCBI taxonomy): Eukaryota > Metazoa > Arthropoda > Insecta > Coleoptera > Elateridae > Agriotes > Agriotes lineatus. The sequence continues at coordinate 223,318 of CALNHX010000950.1, forward strand.
GATTTATGCTTTGCTTGCCATTAACTGAAGTTGTCTCAGGCTGATTTAAATATAATATCTTTAAGACCATTTACTTTATCTTGCTCAAAATACAATTCTTGGATTTTTCCAAAGAGTTGTGATAACATTTCTTTTATTTTGTTCTCCGCTGCTTCTTTTCATATTCAGGCTTCAGGCTCTTTGGTCAGCAGCCATGTCTTGATGATTATATAATTTCTATGGCTGCAGAAACTCGAAAATTTATTCCACACTGTTGCATGTCATTGCGGTATTCGCTATTCGCAATTTTTTATTTCCTTATTACTTACATCAACAGGAACTCCACGACACTTATTTTAGCAACTAATGCTAATAATTTCCAATATTTGCATATTAATGTTTCTTACCATAACAATTTACGTATTTTATTTAACGCAAATTAATCGATTTTATCGAATATCATTACTTGCACTTAAAAGTGATAATACGCTGTTAGTGCAGTGGCGGCAGCTCCTTAGGGGATCAGGCCTCCAGTGTTTCAGCCGTCAACAACATATACATCATTACAAAAAAGTAGCTATATATTCTATAACTGAAAATATATTTTATAGTCTCTCCTACCGTTATAATATAACAAGGTTTAAGTAATGAGATCGTGATTCTATACCATGTAAAACAGTATCCAAGAAGTGGGTAAACATAACATGAGTTATGTGTCAATACACTCCCTCGTATCATACGCACTAAGCAGCTGACAGCTGCTAAGGACGTTCCGAAATGTGCTTCAAAGTTACATGAGAATTTTGGGATAACGCTGTCGCTGCAGAATCGGCGATATAGCAGTTTAAAAGTGACGCAAAAGCTGACGATGTTAGAGCCGAGACCGCTGTAAACTCGCGAACTTATCATCATATTTACAAATATTGTGCTCCCAAGTTGTAATGCAATCTTAGGGTAGAGGCAATACAGCAAGGACGTTCTTGTATCTTTATGAGCCGTATCTGGACATACTATCGGTTGCAGTTGGAGCATGTTTATTTATTTTGGGTAATTTCGGTTGCTTCTTGCAGTTTTGCACAAAAACCTGCAAAATAAAATACTAACTCTCAATTTTACAAGACATCCTACTGTGAACATTTACAAGAAACACATGAACTTGTGGGTGTGATCCATTCATTACATGCTCTGTTTTGTTTTCTATTACTAAATAAATTATTATAGTATTTCGTTTCTTAACACTTATGTACGTTTTGTGTTGTGTTTGAATACGTTTTGTTCTGTGCATATGACGATTCTTTTTGCATTATTAAAATAAAAAATAATGGCTGTATTTCGATTGAAACGTCTATGGAATGTAAGTGAGTCATTAACTATTATTTTTTGCTTAGTTATTGTTAAATGTTAAGATCCCCAAATACAATTACCATAAGCCGCCACTATTTATTGATTAACTATAAAGCGTCTAATGTAGATAGAACTGCAATTACGAGACTTTAAAAACTTCAGTTCAAACAGAAATACAGTTATGTAAATTGAAGCAACCTAACGATCCTCTAAACTTCAAAGCGATTTGTCCCGCATTTAAGTCCTCGATTGTCCCATCAGCGCCCCAAAGAGGCATCATCGCACATTTTAACCTTCCGCACGCCTTAATGCTAACAAATCGCATGCTAGGAATTGCGCTTTCCGCACGACTAAGCCCTCATCTGGCACCGGCAGCAGCTGCAGGGGCGTCTTACAACCCCGTATCTGCAATATAAGATAGCTTAAAAGCAGCTTTCCTATCTCGGGAAAATATGATCGCATTTCCAGCCTGCACGAGGCTCCGGGGCGAAATTAATTCCGGTGAAATATCGATGGGATTTTAGCCGCGAAAAGTGAAACAGAACCGGCCGAAAATGATCCTCTTGTGGTCGGATGTTGCCCTTGTAGCCGGGGCTGCAGGCCACTTAGTTCCCGAGGAATTCGCGATAGTGGAAACAGATCGGGAACTGGGGTAATAAACCGCTCGCTTCCGCTCCCGGCTGAGATTTATGCAAGCTTTGTTCTTTGCACGTAAACTGTTTGCATTAATCTGTAAACACCGCTGGGCTGAAGCCTCAACTCGTGGGATTATATTTAGCGTTTAGAGATATTGTCGGTGTTGCGAAGCAATGATAATTACTATTAGGATCTATATAGTTGTGGGCTCGGTATGTACGAGGAAGTCACTCAGTCTTATCCACGTTAGCTATTTTTCTTCCTAGCAGCTGATTTTGTGCAATGACATAGACCATCCCTAGTTTTGTTTGATATCACAGCCATACGCACCGCAATGGAGATGCGAAGGGTTGCATCTGCACCCTCTGGCTCAAAAACATTAAAGGTGGAAATCCAAATAAACTACAGTGGCTTAATATTGACGAGAAAAATCAATACACAATTATATATTGTTTAAAAAGGGGTTAAAGTTTTTTTTTTTTCAAAACCAACTTGATGTATTTTAGAATTCCTTGAATTTGGTTTAACAAGGAATTGTGTGCCGATATGTGTCTCTCTTTAGCTTACACGATCCAAGTACTTTCATGTACAGTAAAATGATAAACGGAATTTAAAATTCTCACTAGAAAATATTAAATCACCATTCAGTTGTTACTGGAAGAGGCAGAGAATTTTTTAATGCCTCATCTACAACCGGCTAAATAGCGTGTTACTGAGAAAATAGAATTCTAACCCCGCCACATAACAAAGTTGCTCTAGTCAACTCAACAAAGTGAGGGCGTGTTTTTGGCTGGAGGAAATGCTCACTCACGTGGGCCAAAACAGGCTTTACCAAAAATCCATCTTGGCAAATTTGGGATAAATTGTTAGGCGCCACCTGTTATGTAAGCGTGGAGATGACATGGGGAGCTTCTCAACTGGATGAGGAGATTTTCCTCGGCAATAAGAAGTTCTTCAGCTCCCACAGTTAGCTGAAATGTTTATCTTTGCTTTAAAAAATCGCGCAACTGCATTTCCCTCCAAAGTGAAGACAACTTCTGCTGTACTGGAACAACGCAAATACATTTATACGGAATCGGCAGGAACCCTAATTTCTACTTGCGTGGTGACGTCACGTCACAAAGGAGTTACTAACAAATATTCTTCGTGGTTCAATCGCCGGAAAACTTGTCAATAACCTTATAACAGGCTAGTAAAAGTTGGCAACCGACGCTGGAAGCACTCACCAAGGGTGGGGCGGTCAAAGCTATATTTTGTGCAAGACGGTTAACTTCTTAAGTATAATACAACAACACATAGGTAGCGGGTAGATACAGGTAGCGGGTAGATACAGGTAGGGGGTAAATAGTTTCCTACGATCTCGGTGGGAAATAGATCTACTTCAGGGAAGCGCCCCTGCCCACGCGAGCCCTGGTTTTCTCCCACCTCCTATCCGGTGGAAACCATGTCCTAACCCTAGATCCTCCCAACATTCCAAATTAGTCCCTCCCCTATAACCTTACCCCCTCGCCAGCACGTCTGGCCAGCGCGGCGAGTGTACGGCTAAATATCCCGTATGAATTGTATCAATCAACCAAGGCCCTCAGTCTTCGGCAGTCCAATGAACCTCGGCTATGGTAGCAGTCAAAGAGATCAGCGGATAAAGGGTGCTAAGAATCCCCGGAGAAGATCCGGCTACCAACAACGACGAACAAAGCAACGACAACGGAATAAGCGATTATTTATAGCTACTTATAACACCAGAACCTTATCGCCAGAAGAAAAATTTACTGAACTGGAAGAAGAACTTAACCATGTAAACTGGGATATACTAGGGATATGCGAAGTCAGACGTAGGGGAGAGCAATCATCGAATGGATGCGTCGACTTCCTCGTCCACAAAACACATATAGAAGATGTAGTGGAAATCAAAAGCTTTAGCAGTAGAGTCCTCGCTCTCACACTTAAATTAAACAACAGATTTAAGCTGAAGGTTATCCAAGTCTATGCTCCCACAAGTGCATATTCCGACGAAGAAGTGGAAAACTGCTATGAAGATATATCTAGAGCCATGCAAGAATCACCAATAAAATATAATGTCCTAATGGGAGACTGCAACGCCAAGCTTGGTACTAAAGAAGATGATTCTGAGTTCGCACTGGGGACCTACGGCTACAGAGAACGTAATGACAAAGGTACTATGTTGCTACAATATCTTCTACACTAGAGAATGTGTGCCATGAACTCCTTCTTCAAGAAGAAGCCACATAGAAAATGGACTTGGTGCAGTCCCGATGGCAACACAAGAAATGAAATCGATTTTATCAGCATAAATCACCGAACAATAGTTCATGATGTCACCGTTATGAACAAATGTTCTATAGGGAGCGACCACAGAATGGTCAGGGCAACAGTTAAAGTTAACGTAAAGAAAGACGGCAGGATACTGACATCACAAACGCATGCTAAGAAATGGACACACATTGAAGACCCAATACAATACCAACAATACATTGAAACTAGCTTATCTCATCTTAATAAATTAGAAACAGAAGAGGTCGACATCGAAAAACTCAACGAAGAAATTACTTATACATTAAAGACGGCCCAAGAAAGATTTACACAAAAACGAGCAACGAAATCAGGAAAACTAAGCAAAGAGACAAAGGATCTTATGACACAAAGAAGAAAATTAAGAGAAAGTCCTACTCGAAACCAATACGAACTCAAGCGATTAAAAAAAGATATTTCTAAAGCGGTAAAAAAGGACATACGTAAATGTAATACAGATGAGATAACCAGGGTAATAGAGAACAACAGAGGCACAAAAATCCTAAAGAAAAACCTAAGTGGTACCAAGAAAAATATCTGCAAACTTAAAACTTGAAAATAGTTGAACACTTTTACAAGACCCTTTACAAACAACAAGATTCTGAAACGAAATATGCACAACTACCCCGCATCCAGAATCAGGGATCTGAAGATATCCCTGATGTAACTATAAGCGAGATAGAAAGCGCCCTTACCTGCATGAAGAACAACAGGGCGCCTGGCGAAGACCAAGTAGTAATTGAGGGTATGAAATTCACTGGAAAACCTATGCTATGTGCTCTTCAAAAGCTATTTAACGCTTGCATTTCTAAAGGCACCACACCTACCCAATGGAACAATGCAATCATTATTCTTGTTCATAAGAAAGAAGATATTGCCAATCTTGCCAACTACCGGCCTATAACCATTTGTTGGCCGTAAAGGTTCTTATTGAGAGGTCCATAGAGTACAATAAGCCGCTTATCCTAATTTTCATTGATTTTCAAAAGGCTTTTGATTTCATCAACCAGAAGGCCATGCTACAGGCATTATCAGAGTGTAGAATTGATCATCATTACATTTCGCTCATAAAGCATATATACGATAATTGTGTCAGGCTCCACCAAGATACAGACAAATTTCCTATGAAAGGAGGAGTTCGCCAAGGCGATAATATATCACCAAAACTCTTCACAAAAAACCACAATTGGGATCGCTTAGGAGTTAACATAGATGGAGAATACCTTAACCACCTACGATTCGCGGATCGTCTTGATGATGCACAAAAAATGCTAGATGACTTAAATAAAGCTACTAGACAAGTCGGACTAAACATCAATCTTTCAAAATCCCAATTAATACCAACCCAGTACCCAGCTCCGGTATATCGGCAGAAGGTGTCCTATTAGAACAGGTATCATCCTTTAGATACCTAGGTCACGAGGTTAAGATTAGTAGAGATAACCAAACCCACGAAATACCCAGAAGAATAGGAGTAACATGGGCAGCTTTTGGTAAATTGGGCTACATATTTAGGTCAAATATTCCTGTATGTCTGAAAAGTAAGGTTTTTTAACATGTGTATCCTTCCGGTCTTGACCTATGGAGCAGAAACACTTACATTGACAAAGAAGACCGTTTCCAAGATACAGGTCTCCCAAAGACGCATGGAGCTGTCAATGCTGGGTATATCTTTAAGAGATAGGGTACCGAATACCGAAATACGACGCAGAACAAGAGTGGAAGATGCCATCAAAACAATTACCAAACTGGGCGGGCCACGTTACGAGACTAACAGACCATAGATGGACCAAAAAACTATTGGAATGGCGACCAAGAGCAGACGCCTACCGAAGCAGAAGTCGCCCTCCCTCACGATGGACTGACGATATAAGACGCATTCGGGGAAACTGGATGCAGGCGGCCAAAGATCGCGATAATTGGAGTACAATACGGGAGGCCTACTTCCAGCAGTGGACAAATATATAGGCTGGATGATGATGATGAATACAAAGTATTCAGGACGGTTGCAATTTACAACTTATATTTCCCAAACAATTGTGTATGATGAAGAGGAATCGAAGGAAATTCCTAACCTATTGGGGGTTTCCCAGGGATCTGTACTAGGTCCATTGCTATTCCTACTGTACCACTGACACATCAGTTTGGGAAACTGCTGAAGGTACTACTGATGCCGTCAACAAAATAAATACAGATCTTGAGATAATATCACAGAGGTTGCAAATGAATAAACTAAAATTAAATATTGCCAAAACAAAGTCCATAATTGTGTCAAATAAAATTAATAGAGAACATAAATATCTGTTAAAGTAAAAATAGATGGTCTAGAACTAGAACAAATTTTATCATTAAGAAAGCTGCTAAAAGAATAGGATTTTTAGAAAGACTAGCTAGTAAACTATTTAAGTATTAATGCTACGATTCTAGTCTATAAAACCATTATTGTGCCACTTTTTGATCACTGTGCAAGTATCCTCTTTCTTTGTTACGACGTGGATTTGCAAAGGTTGCAACAAAACAGAGCGATGCGAAATATTTTACGACGTTCTAAATATGCGAATATTAAGTTAATACGTTACAATGGCTAAGTATTAAACAGCGTATTTATTTTAATACAATGGTTTTAGTTTACAAAGCTGTGAATAATTTATTGCCGAATTATATGTCGGATCATTTGATACTAAATGCAACATCAACATGAACACATCAATATAAAACCAGAAATCGATTTGATTTTAGGCTGACTAAATTAAATAAAGCGTGATTCATTCGCTGTGTTACAAGAGACTGAAAGTCTATAATTCCCTTCCTCAGGATGTAAAAAAATGACAAAACATGTATAGTTTTAAAAAATATGTGAGCAGCTTTGTGAAACAATACTATTAATGATAAACAAGTTAAGGTATAATAATGATTCTATATATTTGTCTATTATACTAAATAAATGAACTTACTTACTTAAAAAAATAACATAACATACACATTGCCTAAAATTGTACGGAAAATGGCAATTCCATCAGTTGAAAAAGGTTCAAATACTAATTTCCATAATAGTAACCAAGATAGAAAATGTAATGTTTACTTTGGCAGCTAGGAAACAAGTAAGTACTGTGGCTAACGTGCCAGCGTACTTACCAGAATAATTCACCACTTTCCACGAGTAATACGCGAAGCAATAGAAATAGAAAAGTATGCAAATAACATAAACAAGGAAGTCGATCTCAAGCTAAATAAAGCGTGAACCCCTGTAATAGATGATCTAAAGCATTACAACCACTGCGCGTGTGCTGGCCACGCCCCACGGAATCAAGCTGCACTGGACTTGAACCACCAATCAGCGTTACATCGTTCTAAACGGGTGACACAAAGGGCTAATAGCTCCAGACCGACCTTCAGTTCTTAGAGCGACTTTGCAATGTCTTGCGAAACGTTAGTCGATATGGGTGCCAAACAGCAACAGGGCCAAATCTGCTCAAGTATCCTTGTTCTCAAGGTACTCTAACAACACGAGCCACCAAAGAGCATGGCCATCGTATGGATCCTTGGTTGAGTTCACAAAGTGTAAAACACATTAAGCCAATGAATGCTGGGTGTTTATCTACAACGACTACGCGGTCTAAGCCGAAATTAAGTTTTAACAAGAATAATAATCATTCGACATCTTTAAAAGTTTTTAAAAGGTGCGTAAATGCAACTCCAGTTGCCTTGGCTTTCTGGAATTGCTTGGTTTCTTTTGCTTTTTAATAACGCAGTTGTCAATTTAAGTTAAGTTTCTCTTATAACTTGAGTTTTTATTTTAAAATGGCGTATGGGCTTCCTACCATCATGTGTAACATCCCCTTAAAATTTCTACTCGAAGACTGCACATACCCTACATACAGGGTGGTCGGAATTCACAAATTGCCTCATTTCTTGATTATGTGTGTGTTGCAAACTTTAGTGAGTTTTTCTTCGGTATTTTTTAGAGTATTAATATTTCTTTGCAGTCTAGTTTACGTGTTTTCGTCAATTCCTTGAACATTATTTCTCATTTAAACCACTACTTACGTAGTACTAGCAAGATGCCCGTTCTTCGTACGGGCTACAAATGTTTTTTCTTCTAAATCTCAAATGAATTCCAGAGCACACCCCTGTCCTTCACTCAATACGCTAAACTAACAAACACCGCAAGACAATATTCTAGGTAAAAAGGACACAGAATTCTTCCGAAGAAAGGCCTCCGCAACTATTTTATGCTTCATGTACTCCCTGGAAATGTGTACGTAATTGTCATTCCCCTTGTATTTGATAAAACTATAGTTTTAGTATAACAATGAGATAAAATTAAAAAATATATACACAAACTAAATGTTGTATTCATAAATTGGTGGAATTTCGGAAATCCTCCTATTTAATAATAATAATAATAATAATAAATGCTTTTATTATTACCCATACAAAACTATAAAAAGATATGTACGCAACCAATCAGAAATGAGTAATAAATGGCGGAGTTCAGCTTAACGCCGCTCTTCCACTCAACCAAAGGTGAATTGAGTAGTGAACCACAAAAAATATCAGTAATAATACAATAAATAAATAATTATGTAGCATCATAGGAGTGGTATACAATATAATAGTTTATATATTTAAAATTTGAGGACAATGAGTTGTAGCATTTTGCAATGTTATATGTGTAGGAACGTTGAAAAATCGTAGTGCTGTGCATAGGTGGTGTTAAAAGACCTTTTCTTCTTAGATTTAAATTATGTACGTCCGTTCTGAACCTAATTTTAGAGTATAAATATGGCGGAATTTTGGAAATAATAATTTTATGAAATAAACAGTAGGAATGCAAAGCTCGTCTGTTTATCATATTCAACACAACACACAACACACGACAAATCCAGGAGTTTGTGGGAGACATGATCACGACCTCTCGAACCAAATATTAAACGAATACAAGAGTTCTGTATTCCCTGTATTCTAGTAATATCAACATTATCCAAGCATGGACCGTAAACAGTATCGCAAAAATTTAAGTGTGATAAAACTAGAGCTTCCGATAAAATAGTTTTTGACTTTTTATTTAATATGTCCTTGTTAAGTAAAGAAATTTCAAATTGCAGTATGCCTTTTGAATACATAAGCTAATATGTTTTTTAAATCTTACATCCGTATCAATATACAGTGAGACCTCTGTAACAGGCAACTGTACATTATTAATGTTTATCATGAGACTGTTAATAGCCTCTTTCCGTGGTTGATGTCTACCAAAAAGCATAACTTGTGATTTTAATGGATTAATTTAAGTGAATGTTGTTCAGCTGATTCAATTAAATGACCTAACTCCCTATTTATTATTTTATTCGCAAAGAGAATACCATTAGAGGGAAAAGAGTGGTAGATCTGTGTGTCATCAGCATAAAAATTATGATTACAGAATTGAAAGCAGTTATTTAATAATAATAATAAGGTTTATTCCCAGAAAAAAAATACATAAAAATAAATACTACATTAAAAAAACATTATTAAGGGAAAGCGATGGTAATCAGATGATTCCTAGAAAAATCTAGGAATCCCTGCTCTACCCCACCACCGCTAGATTCTTGAAATTGAACTTTTGAAATAAAGATGCCAAAATAAAAACAATTTGTTATTAAATGAAAAGAAATTAAATCAAATCATATTAAATGAAACTAATAGAAATTAAACGAATCATTTGACCACTCCACATATATACTTTGTAATCTGACAAATAATTATAACAGTACTAACAACTATTTAAGTTGGAGGTATATATTGTATACAATAATGGACCCAATATTGATTCTTGGGGTACACCACTGGCTATACTACTAGAAGTCTTTCAGTTTGTCAAGTACACCGCGTCATAGATGAGCAGAACGCTAGATACGTCTGCACGAGTCCACTACGTTCAACTAGGTAATTTCCGCTGTTGCAGTCAGTTCATTGCCGTTCGTCGTGTCATTTTGTTAAATGTTTCCATGACTATTAACTCTTTAATAATACCAAAAAGGGGTTTGGGCGAGCACCTTACAGTCTGGTAGCTACATGACGCATTGGGGTTAGTCATTTACTGTCCGTAGCGCCATATTCGAACTTTCTCAGGTCGCACGCGTATCAAGCACCTTTGGCCTGCGCCCTCTGCCAGATTCCCAGCTGTTGTCTAAAATGCGGCCACGACCAAATGGCGAAGTTCCATGCACAGCTTTGGCAAAATTCACAGCAAAACGGGCAAATTTAGTAATAATGCCTCGCGCGGATGGAGCGTGTGACGCACGGTGAGTACAGTGCGTTTATACAAGACAGTGTGACCATAGGGATGTCTTCGCCGCTATTGGTCGACGCGAATATCCGCCATTAACAGGCAAAATATTTAGTTACTTCTAAGTTGTTCTCAAAGAGGTTGGTAGAACCTGTTCATTTGGTTATGGAAAAAAATAAAACCTTTCAAATCTGACAATTGTAAATTGTCAGTGTCAAATAATTCAGTAGTGTCGCAAGCGGGTGAAGTTTTATCATCTGTTGCCCTGAAAAACTAATATTCTGCACAGTATTTAAATGTAACAATCTAGAATTGTGCTATTGTTGTAGGTAATAGCACAATATGCGTTCGACTTGGAATGTATGATAAAGAGATTACATCGGTGCTACGATGAATGGGGCTTTAGCATAAATTTAGAGAAAACGGAGATCTATTTAGTAATCGACTCGGAAGCACAATATGAAGTCTTAATAAATGAAGATGTCGCAGTAAGACAAGTAGAAAGGTTTAAATACCTCGGTGCTACAGTACAATCGATGAAAAGGTTTGGGAACAGAAGAGATCAAAACTCGAATAGTATAAAGTAAGAAGATAATGGGATGCTTGAAATCAATTTGATGGGACAATGCTATCTCTAAGAAAAACAAAAAAGAATAGGTGAAGTAATGGTAGAGTCGGTGCTATGTTATGGCAGTGAGGTATGGACTGTAACAGCGGAAATAAACAAAGGCTAGACACACTTCAAATGGACGAAAAAGCGGAAAGGTATCGAGACGAGATAGAGTGACGAACGAGGAAATAAGACGCAGAATGGAGGCACCAGAATGAGTTGTAGACAGAACTGAACGGAAAGCGTTAAACTGGTTGGTCACCTGATGAGAATGGAGGAGACGACGTGGCCTATGAAGATCTTTAAATGGTCGCCGCCGGCTAAGAAAAAAGAGGTAGACCACTCAAACCGTGGAATGAGGGTATTCGGAGAGCCATGGAGGAGAGGAACCTGGAAGCAGACCAAGCACAGTACAGGGAGGTTTGGAGACAGGGAACAGGAAGACGGCATTTAGCTGTATGGTAATCTACCATAACTGAAACCGGTTGTAAACTTCATGCAACACCTTAAAGCACAACGAACGAACGCCAATGGAAAATGTCAATGTCCAAACATAACACTGTACGTGTAGCTAACATCAACTAGTTAAAGTAACTAGCGCCAAAATAATGACCACTAAAAACGTTCGATTATTTCTAAAGGCACTGTATATCTCTACGCTCAAATTTGACTGAAAATGGCCGCCAACAATCGTATGGCCACACTGTCTTGTATATAGTCACTGTAACGGCGAGTCCTCCCGCGGCGGAAAGCGTTTAGGGGAGGGCGGCCTCGCGAGCTTCTGGTAGAGCTTGTACTTCTTATGACATGCTAATTTATTTAGCATTTGAAACGAAAAATAAATCAGCATGAAAAGTTTTCCTTTAAAATGGGAATAATAATTTGCCCCCCTAAAAATACCCATTGCTACGCCACTGATACCGTCTATTGGCGCATAACTGTAGCCACGCCTATGTACTTCTTGCTTTGAAGCCACTCTAATATCCGAGATTCGATCAGATATCCGCACTGTCTGCTTTCTGTTGGACAAATATTCTCTAAATAATAATATAGCCTCTTCGGTTAAGCCGATGTAATGAAGAATTGCCACTAACATATTATGGTTTACGGTATCGAAGGCTTTAGAGAAATCTAGCAGAACAAGTGCAGTCAGTTTATTCTGATCAGTAGCGGTTAATACTATGTCATCGACTATTCAACACTATAACATATAAGCCAATTACACTGCAGACATTTGCTTTTTTCAACCAATAACAGCAGTATATCACTGAATATTGGGCACCATGCAAAATATTCACAAAACAATGTACGTACTCAAAAATAAATAGCCTTGTTGCGAAGTATTGCTTAACAACGATGTTCTCTTATTGATATCGCTAGGTTACATAACACTAAACCCCAACAAACTGTGTGGCTTGTTTTAAAAATTTTAAAATGCTGTTTTGGAAGTATTCCGCTGAATTTAATTGAGAATGAATAATTATATTAATTGTTGGATTATTTTTCAATAAATTTAATCGTTATGTAGTAATATTGTTAAATAGTCGTCCCAAATACCACTCGAAGTGGATATATATATTTTTTAATATTTTGCCATTTCCATAGAAATTATTGCAAATTTCACTCAACAAAATCACATTTAAATGTCACTCGCCTTCGGCTCGTGACATTTTTAATGTGATTTTGTATCGTGAAATTTAAACGCAATAATTTACATGGAAACGACAAAATATTTGTCAAAAATATATCCACTGCTTGTGGTATTACCCTTGACTATAGTAGTAAGCGCAGTAGCACAGCTATAACCAGCACGGAATCCCGACTGATTAACCGGCAGCAAGTTATGATTATTTAAATAAAATCTTAGCTGGCTATCAGGGGCGGACTGGCTGGGAGGCAGGGAGGCAAAGTCCCCCTGGGCCCTCATACCCCACGAATGCAGGCCTCTGCTGGCCCCCAGTTTAAAAATCTAGGTACATAAATACTTTAGAAAAAATATTGTGAAAAAAATATCCATGTATTGTGTCAAGTATTTGTAGTGGTAAAATTAATAGGAGGAATACTAAAAATTTATTTGGCTTACCAAGTCGACTATCGACATTTTTCGGTTAATCTTAAAATGGATGGATATTTGGTGATACAATAGCTCATATTCCCACGTTAAAATAAAAAAAATATAAAAATTGAACAAACTGGGTTGTGGGCTCAGGAAAAAGCCCTCAGGCAGGGTTTTGCAGGTATGATAATTGTCTACATCGACATCCTGTAGTATTGTTTGCATTAGAGAAAATAATGGAAAGTAAATTTGATTAAAAAAAGTGAAGCTGAGCACATGTAGTTTTGATTTTTAAAAGAATTTGGTACTACTCGTAGACTACAATATGCTGAGTCTGTAGCATTTACAAATGTATTTTTAAAGTACGAATACGTATTATTGCTTAGTCGCACACATGTTTCTTGTGAAAGGGCACTAAATTAATTTAAAATAAGCACATCGCGATTATGGGTAAGTCTCTTTCAAAACTTATTAAAAGCCTTTATGGTTGTGAGTGTTGATAAAATTTCCTTGACTCTCTCGATTTTTATTACATTTTGAAAAAAAAAAATTAAAAAGTCATCCCTACTTTTCGCCAATATTCTAACCTACTAACTTTGTATTAAAATGGCAGATACATTTTTACTTGTCTGGTCTAAAAGACGAAGGAAGTACTGCAATTGTGAAAAAATCACATTCCGAAATTTCTTTAAATCTTCATATTTCAGGGTCTCTATATGATGAAAAACATGTTTTCTCAATTCCATATGTCTGTCTGTCAGTACGTCTGTTTATCCGTCTGTCTGACCGCCTGTTGGCGGTATTGTTCAAAAACCATTTTTTGGAAGAAGACGATATTTTTCATACGAGTTATATGTGTACCGGACTCGAGACCCAATATATGTATTGTTGTATTATCTGTAACCTCATTTACCTTGCGGTGTCGAGGCTGGTGCTTTATGCGCTGGCATCTGGCGGTACAATGATCAACTTGCCCCGGATTCGGGATAGAGTTGGATCGCGCCTTTGGTGCTTGCGCAGCAACCATTGTGTGAGGTGTGTGTCTTGGATATTTTCGGTCAAATATATAAAATGTTGTCTATTTTTGTTTTAAAGCAGGAATAGATAAAAGTAATAATTTGCACATAGCTTAAATTTTTATCCTTAATGAAAATGGAACCCAAAAGATTGCGTAAATATCGTAAAATGGATAGATATGCAGAGATCGATGCATCCGTTATATTTTATTTTTATTTATTTATTTACACCAATAAAACGGGGCATGCCCAATTACATTATTGGCGGTTCAGGCTCCTTGCCGTATATACTAGTATAGTAGTATAATATAAAAAATAAAAAACACAAACTAATAACTAAACGTTGTAATTTAGAAACTAATAATACCTAATTACAAATTAAAAACTACTACTGGTTCGGGTTTCATAGAGATGGCTGCAATCAAACTTTATTATAATAATACATATTAACTTGTTTTCTAAATAATTTAGGCTTTATGTTAAATATATTGTTTTCTGACTAGTGAAAATATGCAGTGGTGGTTATAATTATTCTTATCATAGCGAGTCAAGTATGTAATTCGTTCGACATGTAGGTAGATGGAATATATTTTTTGGTCTAGTTCTATGTGCTGGTATATACAGACTGACAATAGATAACAAATCACAGTCAATTCTGTTGTTTAACAATTTATTTAGAAAACAAACGTCAGCCACTCCTCTTCTGTATTTTAAGTATAGATCCAGAAGTAAGCAAATGTAACTCGCACGAGGGAAGTTCCGTGTATACCCCTTTACAGATTTGTACTAACTACTTTCTGCATTTTTCATTAATATTAGGTAAGTATCCAGGTTTTTACAAATGGGCAGGGGCCTTTTAAGGCTGAAGACCCCCCGGGCCTTTCCTTTGCCAGTCCGCCCCTGCTGGATATCCATAATATCCATAACCCTTTCAATAATTTTAGAAAAAGTGGGTAAAATACTTATAGGCCTTAGATCTTTATAATCCGCTGGGTCAGATACTTTAGGTATTGGACAAATAATAGCCATTTTCCAAGTTTCTGGGGAAACGCTATACTCTAAACAATAATTAATAATATGAGTAATGTAAGGGATTAAAAATGGACAAGCTAAATTTACAAGATGGGGGCACTTGCACATTCCACATTGAGAGAAATAATGCAGTATCCTTGCCATATTAAGATCTCCTGATTTGTCTTCCTTAGTTTCTTTATGGGAATATCTAAAAAACTGTATTTATCTGAGAACAGCTTCTTTAAAGCCTGCAATATGAAAATGGGTTCTCAAAATGACAGAAACATTTAGGATACTGTAGTGAAGAATTTAAAAGAAGAACAATTCTGCACATCTAAAAAAATTGAGAAGACACGTGGAACTGTATTTGTGTTTATAATTATATTGTATTTTTGTTTATTAAAAGTTTTTCCTAATAAAGCTATTAATATCTAAGGAACTACTTACCGTAACTCAGCACTGCACCTATTTCGGGAAATAAAATTTACGAACGATAACCGCTTTTAAGAACACAGCACATATTTTATTCTTTCTCAAACTTGCCGATCACCATTAAAGTTAATTCATGCTTCTTCAACTAAATATTGGCCTTCGCTTTTACGCACTGATGATCCGTTTGCCCGAGTTCACATTTAAACTCATTACAGACGACTAATGTTTATAAAAGCGACAATACGTTCAATCTTTTGACGGCAGTGACTGGATGATCACCCCGCACGCACTTGCGTTGGCATTGGCTTGTTTCAATAATTCCATGGCATCACTGATTTTTGTAAAAATGCAAGTTTTATTTTTTTTTAAAATGCTAGTTTTATTTTTTGCATTCCTTCGGTTATGGAAAATGAAAAATGGTTAGCAACAGTATGAATAGATGCAGTATTTTTTTCTCTACAAAAAATATATTTACACTTTAGCTCTAAAATAATTAGGGGAGCCAATAATTGGACATTAAGAATTTAACACGAGATGAAAAAAAATTGACCGGAAGTCGACCTCGGAAAAGAAATCCGATTTCCGGTTTCTATATATTTTTGGAATCTACTCTTCAAGCTGAGTCGAATGATATATATCTCGTCCTCCTAAAATATATCTCCATTTTCTTGCTTCTCAGTTAATAATAACAAGTTAACAAGTTAATAAGATCAATCCCGATACCATCCGCACCCACAGATTTAGATGCAATATCTGCAATTATTCTACCCACTTCATTTTCAGAAATTAAAGCAAAAGAAAAACCAACGTTATGGAGTTTTGTGTTATCATTATAAAAATTAATTAAATCTTGATCAGGATCAATTAAAATATCACGCACTGCATTACAAAGTGTTATTTAAATCATTAACATTACATAAACAACGCGGAAGTTTAATTTTTTTAGTTTTATTATAGATGTTTAGATTTTGCAGATCTTTCCAAAACGTTTTATTATTACTGGTATAAATTCTATGCTCTAAATAAGCTCTTTTTTCTCTTCGGATGGCAATATTAACTGTATTTCTCAACATTTTATAGTAATTCCAGTGGTGAATATTTCTTGTGTTTTTAACTCTTCTAAAAGCATTGTCTCGCATTTTTTGCGTTAATTTAACAGTATCCGTCAACCACGGAGCTGGAGCCTTTGAAAATCTAGCAACTTTAATTGGGGCATGAAAATTAAACAAATTGAGAAGATTTTCAATAAGAAAATTAACTTTCTCGTCGACATTATTTATGTTAAAAATATTGTCCCAAGGAATTAGCTCCAAATTGGCAGTAAATACAGTTTTATCGAAATTTTTAAAGTCTCTGTAAGTTCGGATGCATGGCCTGGGTAATGCCGTACTGACATTGATTTTACAAAAAATTAAAAAATGGTCTGAGAGGCCATGTAAACCCACAACACCAGAATCGGTAATAAATTCTATATTTGATACAGTTATTACATCTAATAGCGTCTGTGAAGTTGATGTAACACGCGTAGGTTCCTTTATAATTTGTTTAAAGTCGAACACATCAAGAAATTTTTTAAAGTAATCAACTCTTGGTGTGTTTACTTTTAGAAAATCGATATTAAAGTCACCAGTACAAATTATATTATCACACAAAGGTATTACATGAGCTAAGACATCTTCAATGGCATTAATAAAATTGTGTACATTTACCGTTTCAGGTCTATAGCCAACACCCACAGCAAGCTTACTTGTTCCAATTTTTAATACAATCCATAGTAGTTCAAAATTGGCGGTATCATAATAATACTGTGTATATTGAAGATCTACTCTAATGTAAAATGCTACACCACCGCCTCGTGCATCTCTATCTCGACGTAATAAATTGTATCCTTCAATGTGGACCACCTGCTTCGGAATATTATTCGATAGCCATGTCTCCGTTACGGCAATAACGGCGTAATTTGCTCCAAGCACATGATCTCTAAAAATATCAAAATTAGTAAACAAAGACCTTACATTTAGTTGTGCAATAGAAACAGCAGTCATTCAAAATAAATATTAAACTGCGTGAAAACAATGCTACGTAAATAGAATAGTTAATATATAGGTAAAGTGTATCTATAATTAACAAGAAAAAAAACCTAAAAAATGCGAATTGAAAAGGTTTTGAAATAAAGGAATTTATTGCAAGCTGCGCCTGCGAACATGCTAATATAAATCAAAAATTAAAATAGCACAATTTACTGGCGAATATTATTTAACTCATCTCGTGTTGATACCACGTGCACCTTATCGTTGACTTTTGCGAAGACTTTTCCATCCGAGGTCCACACATTCTTGGGCGAAAACTTATCCATTGCGTGTTTGAGTATAGTAGCCCTTTCTTTAGTGAGATCTTCCCTGATTACAGTACCTGTAGATTTGAGAATCTTTTTGACGTTTTTGATAACTGCAAAACTTCACAATGATGGGCCTCTTCGCATTTGCCTTACCACCTCTGGCATATCCTACACGATGCACACGGTCTAGGTCGTCCTTGGATATTTGTAGCTGCATATCGTTTTGAAATAACTGCAATACGGTGTCTTCAACATTCTCTTTATCTTTTTCGCGCATTCCAAAGATACGGAGACAGTTCCTCCTACTGTATTGTTCTTGATTATCAATGGTCGTGTTGAGTTTGCAGATAGTAAGATTTCATAGTGGAGATTTCGTTTTTAAGTCCAAGGTTTTCTACTTCCAGCTCCGCAATTTTCGCCTCTATTTGCTGAACCACGATATTTGAAATTGTAGTAGCCACATCGTTGAGGAATTCTTCGGTTTTAAATAACTCCTTTATTTTACTGCTCAAAATGCTGTGGATATCCTCTATCTGACTTTTAGTAAACGGCATCTTGGATTTAATAGGACGCGAGTAAATTAATTGAAATTATCCAGGGCTAAACTACAGCACATTCACAGGTACGCAGCTAGGCACGTCTACGCGCGACGAAGGCTCATACCCAAGTCTATTTATTCTAAGAGTAATTCTTAAAAACACAGTTTACTCCTTTTTCACCCCTTAGGGGTGGAATTTTGAAACATTATTTCAGCCCATATTATCCTGAAATAAGCCCACAGGGAAAAATAATTAATAAATTTAACACCCTACGCCTTTTCAGTTTTCCTTTTTTACCGCTTTAGGGGTAATTTTAAAATCCATTAAACCACTTTTTAAATATTTTAAGAATACATCTACATGCGAAAAAACAATGGTCTAACTCAATAAACATAGGAGATAAGAAGGGTTCTTTAATTCAACCCGAATCCAGATTTGCACCTTTAGGGGTTGATTAGGGGAAAATCCTGAAACTTGCTATTAGACACTTGTATTGGATACCTATTCGAGCAAACACCAAGCTTATATCTTATCGGGTTTAAGAGATATTGAAGAATTCGTGAAAACACAGTTTACCCCTTTCCACCCCCTTAGGGGTAAAGTTTTAAATTTCCTTAAACCGCTTTCTAAATAGTTTAAGAATACATCTATATGCCAAAAAAAGAATGTTCTAGCTCAATAAACATAGGAGATACGAAAGGGTCTTTAATTCACCCCGAATCTAGATTTGCACTTTTAGGGGTTGATTAGGGCAAAATCCTGAAATGTTTTTTAAATACTTATATTGGATACGTATGCAAGTAAATACCAATTCGATATCTCATCGGGTCTAAGAGATATTGCGGAATTCGTGAGAACACTGTTTACCTCGTTTCACCCCCTGAGGGGTAAAATTTTAAAATTCCTTAAAGCTCTTTCTAAATATTTTAAGAATACATCTACATGCCAAAAAGGGAATGTTCTAATTCAATAAACCTAGGTGATACAAAGAGTTCTTTAATTCACCCCGAATCTAGATTTGCACCTTTAGGGGTTGTTTAGGGGAAAATTCTAAAATATGTTTTTAGACACTTCTATTGGATATCTGTGCAAGTAAACACCAAGTCAATATTTCATCGGGTCTAAGAGATATTGAGGAATTTGTGAAAATACAGTTTACCCCTTTTCACCCCCTTAGGAGTAAAATTTTAAAATATCTTTAACCACTTTCTAATAATTTTAAGAATACATCTATATGCCAACAAATAACGTTCGAACTCAATAAACAGAGGAGATACGAAGGGTTCTATAATTCACCCCGAATGCATATTCACACCTTTACGGGTTGATTACGGCAAAATCCTGAAATACGTTTCTAGGTATTTGCATTGACAATCTTTGTAACTAAACACCATTGGGCTATCTCATTGGGTCTAAGAGATATTGAGAAACCCGTGAAAACACATTTTACCCCTTTTCACTCCTGCAGGGGTGGAATTTCAAAAAATTCCTTTTAACCCAAAGTTTTTATAAAGAAATTAAAACGTCGTTCGACATGTTCATACACATAAAATAGCAATGGCTACTTCTTTATGGTAAAAAAAGTGGAAAATTTTACTTAATAGCGCTTTTATTGGCTTTTATTGTTTTGTATAGAATGATCAATAATTCCATTTGCTACTTCATTTTTTAAGTTTTTTTACCATGGGGAAGTTTTTGCATTGTATTTATTTGTTATAAGCACTTTACCGCTCCTTCATCTCCTATATTTGAAGTTATAAAATGATAAATAAAAATCAGGTGTGATACACGCACACACCTCTCTTTTACAGTGATCTTATAATTAGCCAAAAATTCTATTTTAAATTTTTAAGCATTTGTCAAAAATTAAAAATTTTACAAAAACGGTACAAAATAGAGTGTTAGTTCAATAGACAAATTTTCTTTAGAATTTTAAGCTCAATTCAAACATGTAATAATATACCGGGTGTTCTATTTAAAATAAGAGTTAATAAAAAAATAGAAAAAAAACAAAAGAAATCCATTTTAGAAGTATTCAATTGGAAAATCAACTATCTCACATCAATACACATTAAAAATGTAATAAAAATGTAGAGTTTAAAAGAAATCATAGAACCGTTTTGAAAAAATCGAAAAAAACTGAAAAATCACAACACGTACTTCCGGTTATGCGAATTTCTTCAAAACCATGCTGTCGCATCTACATAGTACACAAAACTTATATATGAAGTTTTAACGCCATACCTCTTTTTGTTTTTGAGATATTCTGTTCACAGTCACACAGACAGACAGACCAATGAAAAAATATATGTTTTTTGGGATCAGGGGACTCTAAAACGTGAAGATCCGTTGAAAACTCAATTTCGAATTTTTGGGGTGAATCCAATACTTCCTTTATTGTAAAAGGAAGTAAAAAAGTCAAATAATCACAGAAATATACCCATTACGGCTTGTGGTCAGGTTACTAAACAATGCCTTTAATTCCCCTTTAAACGACATAAATGGAGTTAGAATTTCTTTAAATATAGTTTCAATTGCATACAGTTGTGTTCACATATCAAGAATTTGTGACAACTAACTAGCAGAAATTGGGAATTCCAGCGGCGTGTATCACGGACATCTAATTGTCTCTTGCCATCCATCAAGCAAAAGGTTAAGTAAGTAGCTATAGTAATTATATAGGTACATAATTTTTAGAAATACATTTGTTTTTTTGTTTGTAATGGACAAGGTTTAGGCATGCGGAGTACCAGGAACCTTAGACACCAACTTCTATGGTCATATGTCATATGTCATATTTCCGAGACTAAGGAGTTCCAACCCTAGCAAAGGATCTTTTACATGCTACACATCGTAGTAGCATGGGACCCACGGCTCTACTTCACTTCCGATTGGTGGCATTCTGTAGAGGTTTCATCCGCATTTTACATTTTTTTAAAAACCTCATCGGGGGTGGGGATGGAACTCGCGACCCTTAGATCAGTAGCCAGAATGCTTAACCACTGAGCTACTGAGTCCGGCTACAAATACATTTGAAAGCTTTAAAATTTTGGAGAATCGTGTTTTCTCCAAGATTTCCTATTCTTAAGGGGAAGGGAGCACTTAGAGTTTCCTATACATTTTATATAGGTGGCGCATCTATCGAAAACCTTTCAAATGTTTGAGATTAGGCCACCAACCGAACAGCAATTATCGAGTGAGATTATGCAAAACTAATTTTACTGATATGCACTTAAGTGTCTCAATGTTAAGAAGGATTAAGTTTTCAAGGTAGACACTAATTGTTTCCTAGCACTTTCTCTAAAATGAGATGGTGATTCATATTTATGTAGTTAGGAAAGCACCGCTCTGAGGAGAAACTATCACTTGTTTGTTTATGTTGATTCCATAACAACCAAAAACTACTCGATTTTAAAAATAAATTCTCAAAAAATAACAGTTTTCGGTACCGCATTAGAAAAGAATTGTGTGCAACGCGTAGAAAAATTGCACAGTTTTAGATACTTTTATATCAAAATTTTCAAGCATTTTCCTCCAGTACGTGAAAAATAGCATGTGCAACATGTGAGGAAAGTTCTTTTTGTGCTCGGCGCGTTTTTAATCTTGGCTTTGCTTCGATTAAAAAGCTCGCGCCTTGCAAGGAACAACTACACTTTTCTTAACTTGTTGTACAATATATTTTTCCGCTAATCGTACTAGAATTGACACATTATTGATACAATTTTGCTGAGTAAAGTCAAACATTCCATTATATCAGCCGTTGCTAGGTAATCTATATAGAGGGTGTCTCAAAATTGACGCCCGTTCTTCAGGGATTTGATTCAGGGGGCTAAAGGAAATCGAAAATAAAGAGTGGAAAATTTTCCGATTGTCATTTGTTATCGAGTTATTGATGACAATGTAAATAATAACTTTTTTCTACTCCTATCTTTAAAATTCCATTTATGGCATATGTTTCCATGACGCTAAGTAATCTTTTAAAACACCTTCACAAGCCTTGGGTTCTTGGGGGGGGGGGGGGGGTTAATCACGGACTGAACTTTTTAATGCCAAAAATGAAGTTAGTTTTCAACTTCCAACAGTCAACTTTGACGTTTCAAGCATAATTTAACCTAACATAATTTTCAAAATCTTAATGAAATAATGTTATATTGTCTAAATTTGGGGTCGTAGAAAAAGTATAGTATGCAACTCGTCTTATAAACTTATTAGTCACTCATTTTATTAAACACTCGCTCCGCTGCGCTTCGCTCGTGATTAATAAACCTCGTGACTAATATGATGTTTATAAAACTTGATACATAATCGTGCGAATGTTTGCCTTGAAGTAGGAGGCAACCTATTTGAACACATTTTGCGACAACAAATGTGGAAAATAACTTGTTTTCAAATACCATTCGTTTTTCATAATGTTTAAAGTTTATATCCAAAATTTTTGTTTTTATTCATAACTCCATAACAAAAGATAAACCGAAAATTTTCCACTCTTCATTTTCGATTTCTTTTAGCCCACTGAATCAAATCCCAGAAGCACGGGCGTCAATTTTGAGACACCCTGTATATAAAACTGAAAGTCCTGACTCACTCACTCAGTCATCAACGCCCAGCCCAAACCTTTGGACCTAAAAAGCTGAAATTTTGCACAGAGGTTCCCTTTATGATGTATACAAGGAATAAGGAAGGATATTTCGAAATTCAACCCCTAAAGGGGTAAAATGGGGGTTCCAATTTTGTATGGTGAAATAAAATTAAATAGACATTTCCACTTGAAACTTCGTAGGAGTACTCTTAAAAAATACAATTTTTGTATTGCTGAAAGTTGTCAAAGGGAAATAATCATGGGTAATACCACAAAAGGTGAAAATTTTTTGAGAATTTAAAAAAATTCTCTTAAAAAATTTTGCTTTGAGTGGTATTTGGAAAGATTATTCAACAATATGGGTAGATGACTTTACCGTGTTCGACAGCACACATTTTTAACGTTTTCCACTATTAATTCTATACTGGAGCTTCCAACGCGCTTATTAAGAGTTTTTAGAACGACGCTGATTTGCAAACTCCACTTTGACGTTTTGGTAAAATGTCAGGCAAAGGCTACTCACTAAATTAAAATCATTGAAACCAATCGGGATCGCGTGAAAACACTGTGACATTAGGTGTTTTCAAAGACAGTCAATTTTGATTGGCCGTTTCTGACAAATTGAACAATTTTCATTGGTTCGTTCATTATAGTGTTGAATAATCAGTATAATTTATTGATGCTTGAATGTAATTATTGATTACATCAATTAGACTATTTAAAATTACTGGAGGTAGTACCTAAATAATTTTTACTTTACAGTTTAACAGAAGAAAAGCTTCCAGATCTATGTGTCGAAAGTGAGAAACCCAGCAAACCCATACTTACGTCAAATGACAACCGAATAGTTCACATTCAATATTTTATAAGCCAAGTACGTAGATTGACAATACATGATTTATCGTGTACCATGGGGAAAATGAATCTCGTTAAAGAAACTAGGATCGGTTTTCAATCTCACTTACATTACTACTGCGAAGTGTGTAATATTGAAATAGTGTTAAAAAGCCACAACTGTAATAGCGACATCAATAAGTCCTTTGTATGTGGTGTCTCTGCTATAGGTAGTGGTTTTTCACAATCCGAAGAATTATTTTCAACATTAGACATTCCGATATTGAATAAAAAAATGTATAAGAAAGAAATGGAAAATCTGCATACGAGATGGGAAAAAATGTTATCTCAACAAATGTTCGAAAACGCCATGGAAGAAAAAAACTAGCAATAGAAGAAGGTTATATGGAACAAGGGTTACCGTATATCACCGTTACAGTGGATGGAAGTTGAGCCAAACGTTCATATGGACATGGTTACTCTTCGTTATCTGGGGTAGCATGTATAATAGGGCGAAGAACAAAAAAATCCGCAAACGTCATAAAAGTGACAACGTATGTGTCTTTATTGACAAGGTAAAAGTGTCACATCGGATTAAGCAGATAAAATAGCAACTTTTCCGTACTTTATGTGCCTAATCACACAAAATACAAAACTCAAACATTTCAGCGAAAGGTTTACATCGTAACCACGGAAAAATTGTATTAGGTATTAGATTATTTTATTCATTTACCTACTTGCTAATATATAATTAGTGTTACCCTTTATCAATTTTTAATTTATCTGAATACGTTTGCGGATAAAATAATATATGTTATTCGGAGTAAAGGTGACTTTATGTGGCTTAGCTGAATTATTTGCCTCACTAACGTTCGGCTAAATAAACTTCAGCTTCGCCACATAAAGTATCACTTTTACTCCTAATAACATAATCTACTATTGCTACGCATGCGCTACAGATAGAGGACCACATAAATGTTAAAAAAATTACACAGGTTCTTGAACTGCCATGAGGCAGGCAATTATTGTCGAAGGATTCAATGAAATCGTAAATGCCTATGGAATTAGGTATAAATATTTAATAAGTGCCGGAGATTTCAGTGTTTATACCCGAATAATAGAAAACGTCTCCTACGGTCGTTACATAATAAAATTAGAATGTGCTAATTATGCTACGAGGGCATTTACTTCCAACTTATATAAATTGGTAAAAGATAAAAATTACGATTTCGCTGCTAGAAATATAATTAAATCAAATATTCAGCATTTCAGTTCGTTAATAAGAACAATAATTGCTCGCACTTCGAATATCAATAATTTAGTTGAAACAGGTTTTTTAGAAAGAAAAACTGCCATTAAAGGAGGTGGAGTATAAATTTGTAGTTCACATTTTTTCTATTCCTGGTTTTAATGACGTTTTTAAAGTACTTAACAGAAAATTTATAGAATTTGTGTAAAACTGTATTCAAAAAACTTTCACAGCAGTAGCCTATCGTGAAAAGTAATTATCTACTTTAATAGAAAAGAAGAAATGAAAACATTAATTATTTATTAATGGACAAATCTCAAGATGATTTGTCTAGCTAACAGAAATTTTAGTTACTAAATATGCATAGTGAAAAAAAGCGGTACAAAATATAAATGATTGTATTTCCGATTATAATCATCCAATGCAAGTAAACACTGAAATAATCTTATTTGCAATAATACAAGGTTTTAAATCGATTTTATTTCACTTTAATGAGAGCCATCGGGAAACGGAAGTTTTTAATAACGTCTCATCGCGTCGCTTTAATGTGAAATTAAATCTCTAACAAAATTTTGAGGCAATGAATTTTGCTTCGTTTGTTTGGTTGCTTGGTAAACGTCACTTCGTATCCATCATTTAAATTTTTGTTCTTGATTAAATGAGGTGCTGAAGAAAATAATAATTGAGTTTTGGAATCAGCTGCCTTACAGGAGAATATCTTATGCGATTGCTCAATGGGCAAGACGATTAACTCATATTTTTAAATAGCATATTTAATAATTATTTAGATATTTTTTTTTATTATTGTTGTATTTTCTAAAGTTGCAAAAACAACATTTATTGTATGCTTTCATTTAACCATACACAACTACTACATCTTTGGAAGTAAAAGTGCTTCATTTCCATCTATAAAGATTGAGATTTGCGATGGTATAATCATCATTTAAAAATTTGACTTACTAATATAAGAGGCTACAAAATCTGTACAGTTATTTATGGCCCATTGTGTATATTAATCTCCCGACCGCTGTTTTAATTGATGCATTCTTTTTTATGCCGTAGCCTCAGCCGTAGACCAATCTGCAACTTCAAAATTTAAAATTGCTGAATTCTCAACAGGAGTAATAACGCCGCAGGGCAAATGCGTTTACCTGCGCCTTTATCCAGTACCATTTGCGTTGCTTTATCTAGTGCATCTAAAGCCGGTCATTAGTAGTAGCGGTGGGTCTGCAGCCATCTTATGTATTGTGAATTATTAAAAATGGCAATATATTTTTGAGATTTTAACATATTGTGTAATTATTTCATTGATGCGGCTTGTACCAAATGACACAACCTCACGCGAAGAAGGGTATGACAAAATTTCAAATGGTTTGGACGGCGCAATCTCATCTTAATTTCGGTTATTTCAGACAATTTTATCAAATAGGTCAATTTTTTGCTTATAACTACATTTAAATTGATTATACAAACACCATACTGTTTCATACCGCGTATGGAAGTTCATAACACCAACCTTTAAAATTTCAAATCAAATAAATTATTATTTATGCAGATAATCACAAAACATCTATTTTTGTTCCTATTAGTTGAAGAAAATTTTTTCTTTTAAAATTTGTTAAAAAACTTAATTTTAATCGTAACTACCAAAGGAAATCAGAAAATAAATTAAATTATAAGATTTAGAGCCACTTTTTAGGTCTCTGGTTTTAGGGTATACCCTGTCCTTAACTGGTTACCTAGTTCACAGCGGACCTAAAACTGAAATCCTGGTGAACGAGTAATTTCGCGGTATGCGCAGGTAATCCTCGGGGCTGAAGTTCATTATGTTATATATGTTCTTTGGTTATATATAATGGCCCATTAAACTTGGAGTATCTTACTTCTGTAACCCAACGTACACATAGCATGGTAACACATATACTCAATAATCTTCTTCTCCTATGAGTTTACTCGTAAGCCGGGTATGTGGTTAGCTTTGCCAGTCGAAACTGAGGGAAAGTTTTATCGTTAGGGATTAACGACTACCAGAGTTGTTAGGTGATAGCCGAAGAGCATACGATATTTAAATATCCGTATGTGATCACCGTGAACAGAACTCCGTCCGGCTGTTTAGACTCAGAATCAGACCTGTGGCCAAATATTCATTTTAGATTGTGCTCTTGGGATATCAGCAGGGGCCAAGTGATTGTTTTTTCATTAATAATCTAAATACAGCTTTTATATATATTATTCAAGGTGGTCCACGGGAGCGGAAAGTTTTGAAAATGTTGTTTGATAACTATGCACACACAGATGTCTGTGGATTTTTGTGCCAAATTGTCTGTCATTATATACCATTCAGTAATCATGGAACAGTCTAAAACGATCATTTCGTAAATAATATCTAAGACTTTCATACTTCGATTGTTGGACATGGCTATCTACAGAGCAAGTCTTTTATTGATAAACCAAATGTATCGGAAACGGAAAAAATTGTAAATAAACTGTTAGCATTCCGTTGAATATGTTGCGTCGTGCTGTATGCAAAATTTCAACGACCCGCTTGAAGAACGCGTACAGAGAAGGGAGGGGGTCATTTACACAGAATAATTTTTGAGCAATACAAATGGCATATTTGTACTTTGTTTCAGTTACGTATAACTACTTTGAGAATTATTTCATTTTCAAAGCTTCCCGCTCCCGTAGACCACCTAGTATTAGTTAAAAATATTCAAGAAGAACGAATGAATTAAATATATTTCTTGTAATAGTACCAGTCCACTTTTTTTTTCCTTGTTGTTGATAGCCTTTACTTCAATTTTTCTCTTATTTTCTATACATTTGTTGAAAACTTTTATCTCTTCTATTGGTGCAAGCTTAAATTCTAATTAGGATTCCAAATATTGTATTTTATTTCATTTCATTTCATTTTAAACTGTGGAAATAACTTCCAACAATTCGGTGTTATCAGTGAATCTTATATTCATATCATTCAAGCTAATGTCAACTACTTGACTAATTATCTTTCTCAAATGGTGATTCGGTAGCAAGCCAACATCTTAAGATCTTTCTTCCATGCGATGAGTTGCTTGTGCGTTCGTTGTGTAAACAGTTGCATCATCGTCTTCAATAGGAAATCTTTATTATTTTGTCAAAGTTAGTGTCAGTTTTTACATCTTCAAGAAAAATTATAGCAGCATTCGTAATCTCAAATGAATCTCTCGTACTGCATTCACGTACTTGGAGAACTTTGTTCGCATACTTTAGAACAGCGCTACTCAAAATAAGGGTCGCTTAAATATTATTGGGGTTCGTCGAAACTTTTAAAAATATCTTTTACTTCATAAATAATTTTGCAACTACTTTTACCCTCCATTTTCAACAACGCTGACAACATTGCTTGTTGAGGCTTTTGGCAGCAATGCTGCCTCACAGAGGCAGTCAATAATTTTGGTGTTTCGAAGCAGTGGGAAATTATATTTTTTTTTGAATATTGGTCTAGTAGCCACTATCTACTAGCTTAACAACAAGTCCGTTAAGTACGTTTTTATGGCCAAGTCTGATGCATTTAACGACCGTGTTTGGCAGCAGTGAAGTGTATTGTTAGTGGCATTGGCAGTCTATGTCAAAGTCGAGATTAGCAGGTTAGATTTTGCACCAGTTTGACACAAACACCAACCATACACTGTACTGACAAACATATTACACGAACCAGAGCATTTTGAAAGCAAATAGTTTTGGTTAAGTAGTTAGCAATCATAATTATTCTTGTACACATTGCCATTTTTTGGTCTGATCATGACCTCCTCAACTTTTCTCGACCTCCTCGATTTAACTGTTATTTTTAATTTAAAAAAAAGCATCTAAAGCAATAGAACATAAAATTATATAAGCAACTCGTACGAAAGCGGCTTTTCTACAAAGTCTTCAATTTCGTAATTGTAACATAAATAGCTAAATAGAACACAGGCCCTGTATTCGCTATTATGGCCTTGCTAGTTCACGTGTCTCGCCTTGACGGGATCGACCGTGATGTACTAGCTCGGTCATAAATGCTTAGCTACCGGCATAATGTCGTAAATAGCTTTCTTCAGAGCATGCTGGTTTAACCTTTATTACTGTTTGTATTAATGGTGGCTCCCTAATTCATGCTGACATCGTTATTTAATTGAGGCATATGGTTGTGATCTGCAGCAAGCAAATTATAGAAATTTTAGAAACAAAATTAAATATAGTACTAGCAAAATATGCACTGCTGACTTAATATTTACACTACAGTAGAACTCGGAAAAAGCAGTTGCGTGTATAAGTGAGTGTGGGAACCATATATCTAATACTTACTATATTGCTAGCGGCTATGAGTGGGAAACTCACCAAGGAAGTGAGACAGACAACCAACTCTTCAATGTATAATGGTGAGCTGTGTGCAAGCGCGGCGGCGTCGTCCGGCCAATGGGGAAGTGGTCAAGTTTAAAATTCGCATCTAAAGGCGGAGTTCGAATTCTCACGCATGCGCACGAGACGCGTTATACTCTAAGTGAGACTATGTCGGCGCCGTAATGTTTTCTGACGTTTCCAGGCCCTACTAGCAATATATGTGTATTATATATATGGTGGGAACTAAGACGGTGGTAATAGGGCGAGATCGGGAAGAGGATTAGGTTAAAAGTATAATAAGAATTAATAGAACAAGTATAAACATTTTAGATATTTAGGATTTTATATTAGTAAAGACGAAAATTTGGCAGAAGAGATAAATCGCAGAATTAGTATTGCGGGAGGGGTATATGACACTTTAAATAAAAATTTATAAAAGAGAACTGACCAAGAAGACTAAAAAGAAAGTGCATCGAGCTGTCTTTGTGCCAACGGTTGTAAACGGGAGTGATGCGTGGGCGCTTTCTGCTTCACCAAAACGTGCATTTCATGCATGTGAAATGATATTTTTGCTCAAAATTGAAGGGCAGGATACGGAATAAAGTAGTACGATCTAATACGAATATGAAATCCATACTCCAAGGTAGCGATTCCCAAACTATTTGAGTCGCTGAACACTTTTCAGGACTAATAATTCATCACGGAGCACTGTAGTCGACCTTATGCTCTATTTTTGGCTGTTTTTGTCTCACTATACTTTTCAAATTGTTAGTCGTACTTATAGCAAATGCTCGAATTATTTTTCGAATTCTATATAGTTTTGAACTAGATATAATTTTTACTATTGAAAGTCATTAAAAATTGGATCTTTAAATATCGTTTTCACAAAAAGTGAACTTTGCAGATAGGTTTCTTGGGATAAAGGCAATGATACTGTCACCTTAAACCGAATGGCAGCAGTGTTGAGGAATAAAAGCTATTTTTAATCATTTAGTGATGCTAAACATCAAGTTTAATTACATTTAAAATATTATTTCATCCACTAACTTCAGAGAAATCGGAAACTTACTTAACTACATAAACTTAAAAAAATAATAAAAAATTTAAAGTAAGGCAAAACATTTTAGAACGAATTTAAAGGAAGTATTGTAAACCCACAATATGCATTTTCCAAGGGGATGTCCTTCTTGCGCCCCCCGAACTTCACGTTTTATCAGCATCTAGCTTGCTCTTCCATTCTTTCTCATATACTCAATATTTATTTACAAAACATTTTGGACAGAGTACTCATGAAATAAACCTGACATAACGTGTTTTAGATGTTGCTCTATACAGTGTATAACGCTGCTTTATTGAATTCTCCATATACTAAACTGTCATTTCTTTGCATGCTTGCTTCACTTACATTTATACTTGCAACGTCAGCATGAAGTGTTAGTTGTTCTCACAGCTGGGCAGTAATCAATTACTTTTTAATTAAATTACTAATTAAATTCCTCTTTGTGTATTTGCCTTGAAATTGAATTACTTTTCAAAATGCGGTAATTGTAATTGGAAACTGCCATTTTTGTTAAAAAGTACTTGAAAATTACTTTTTGAAAGTAATTAATTACTACATTCAATTACTCAATTACTTTTGTGTAATTAAATTACTCTAAAGTATTTAAATTACTTTACAAGTATTTGAATTACCTGTGGTAATTGAAATTACTCGAGGTAATGGAATTACTTTCTGGTATTTCAATTACTGAATTACTGACCTCGATTGGGTGCCAAATCTCCAGAACGCAAAAAAATAAGATAAGTTACATATTAAGCCTAATTTATCTGGCGAGTCGAAAATAGCAACTATCGCATTTTGTACGACGCGTCACAAGCAGTGTTGCCAGATTTGGGGACAAGTTCTTAATTCTAGGGGATCTGAAGAGGCTGTTAACAACAAACTTTAGTAAAATGTGATTAGCTACTTTTCTAGGGTTTTTACGTACAATTTGGAAGGAATATTAGGGTTAACATTATTGAATCAATTTAATTCTGTTGAAGGTATCAAACTTTAATAGTGGTTTATTGTTTGTTTTTAACTCGGTAATTTCATCGCGGATACTATGCGTCAGATTTGGCCTGAAAATTCCCTTATCATCGCTTCAGAAGGAATGATGTTTATGTCACGTATTTGCCATTATTAATCGCTGAGAATCCAAACCGCAGTCTTTGCAATACTTAGCAAAGTCGACAAATAAAGTCCTGTTGACCGCCGATTAGGTTTGGATTTTGGACGCTTAATTTACTTTTTTATGGTGTAAAGTACCGGATCGTTTGAAAATTTTATTCGTGTTTGGTTATTTTTTAAGTGAAATAATAAAACAGACGTTCACTGGATCGGAAATAAGACTACGCAAAAGGGTTCCACTTTCTTCACAAAAAACATCTATTTTACAAATTTAGAGATAAAATCACCTAATTTACATTTCTTAACAAGTAAAAAATTTTGTCGTTTTTGTCATTACACAATTAAAATTATCGTTACTGAAAAATATCTTTTACGTTTCGCTAAGTAATTGTTAGCTTCATCAGAAACATTGATTTAAAATGTAGGACAAAGGAACAACTACAATAACAATCTGTAAAATATAGGTACATGTTAGTGTTTGGACTTGTGAAAGAATAAGTATCCTCAATTATGTCAATTTACCTGTCTTTTGTTTTAAAAAAGTTTAAGTAGTTGGCATGGTAATATCTTGTATTGTTGATACGATCTCGTTAGATAAAACATTCTTAGTTTTCATAGTTTGTAGCTATTTTTGTATCTGGTGTAAAAATTCTTATTTCAATCAGCGGTTTTCAACTAGGTTTATCAGCCACCTGTCAACTTTCAACAGTCCCTGATCAACACCAAATTGATATTTTGTTTTAAAATATTAAGTTACCTAATACATTTTTTATAGCTATTTGTATTACTAGGGAGTAAAATCTATTATTCCTTCCCGCAGATGTAGTTTAATTCTTCAGCGTTAGCGAGAACGGTACCTAATCAATTGTAATCATGTAATGGAGGAATTTACGTTTTAGTCCAGAGTTATACATTCAACACTTTTACATTTTATGATGTGACAATCTCTTGTATTCAGCTGCATTCAAAAATATTTAAATATGACAACCAGGAGGTTAGTTGATTTATTATTAATCACATTGCCTCCCGTCTCTAATGGCAACGGTAGTCAATGTATTATATTCCCTCCCACTGCCATTGGAAACCGACCAGGGAACCAAACGTATATTTTCGGGAAACCCCTAACAGGCGACAAAAAATGTTACATTCGTATATAGGAGTAGAAAAATATTTTCTAACTAGGCCAACAAAAAATACTCAAGTTATGCCAATTAAATCACCACGTAGGTAGTGTTCTACAAAATCTAAATAGAAATTTGATGTCAAACAATTCAAAAATGCAATGCTCCACCCTGTATACTTAGGCAAGTTACATATTTTCGTCATTCAGCTTCATGTTAGGCGTATTTAATAGTACATTGTTCTACAAGTTATGAAAAGTGAGAGTTTTTCAACGTCTAATTTACGAGCGAGCGATGCAAAACGAGTGGATTAATTTATTACGAACATGGAAAAATTACTTTTTTTCTATAGCACATGTTAAAGTGTGCTTTTATCAACTCAAAACAAAAAGTCAAGTTTTACTTTAACAGCAAGGGTAAATAAAGTAGCACTTTAACATCAAGGATAAATAAAGTAATTTAATTTTCTAACTTTTGTTTAAACTAAATATGACAGCTTCGTATTATCGTAGCAACCCAATCTAGCTACTGACATTTTGAAATGTGATTGACTGTCATTATTTTCTTTTGAAATTGTTAAAGTTCTTGATATAGAAAAAAATATTGTATTATACACGACGATAAAGTTATCTCTATCCACTCTTGAATCATTAACGTTTCGACTTCGTCTCGACGTTAAACGATTCACTGGTGGATAAAATTTAACTTTATCGTCTTGTATAATAAATTACTATTATAACATATTCAGCGTGCTATTTTTTCTAATTTAATTACAAACTGTAGCCAAA
Organism: Agriotes lineatus; assembly: GCA_940337035.1. Taxonomy (NCBI): domain Eukaryota; kingdom Metazoa; phylum Arthropoda; class Insecta; order Coleoptera; family Elateridae; genus Agriotes; species Agriotes lineatus. The sequence continues at coordinate 256,960 of CALNHX010000950.1, forward strand.
ATAAAATTCGACATTTCTTCATATTGAAAAAAATTATGTTTTCTTCAAACGGCAGTTAAATATGGCATTATACTGCTGGATTGATGATGCTAAACTGTCACTTTATTGCCAAGCGGCAGATAATATTATCTGCCGCTGACGAGATCAAGTAATTTTCTTCGAATGTTGTTCACAAAGTTGTAAATAATTTGTTATAAAAACGTCTGAAGAAAAAATACTATATGTTATTAGAGGCAAAAGTATCTTTATGTGGCTCGGCTGTACTTATCTGCCGAGCTTGCGTCCAGCCTCGCCACGTAAAATATAACTTTTGCCTCTAATAACATAATATACTATTTTTTAAATCGGCAGTAAAGAACGTCGAAATCGTCAAATAAAATACGAGAAATGGGCAGTGAAGTAATCCATTGTTTTACGACTTTTTGAAGGCGGCTGGACGATAGCTAAACGTCGACCGACGTCAACATAACCTACAAAAGTTGGTTAGAATGTTGTAATTTCGCGATTTAAAAAAACAATGTACTCCACGGCACTGGAAGTTCCTTTTTATCCCTCATGTGGGGCCTATGGGCCTCGGCAACTAAATCCACAATCGTGATAAAAAGCTCAACTTCAGTGATAACCTATGTGGAAACTAATATAAAAAATATATATACTTTTGAACTTTCAAGTCCCTATATCTTCTTACTGGAAGGACTTTGTACTAAGGTATATTAGGTTTAATCGGTTTATTATAATATAAGGAATCTATGCCAAATCAGGGTCGCATTTTTTTTTGGGACACCTTGTATAATTATTATATTTGAATTTATTTATTTACTTACATCTTACTTCAAAACAAACTAAAAACTTTTGGTTTTGGTGAACGGTGCACGTAGCTACAAGATTTAATTATCAAAAAACCTTCAAAAGTGAAAGAGTATGTAGGTTATAGGGATGTTCCGAATATACAAAAATTCTTATTCGCGAATACGAATAGCGAATACAAATACTCTTATGAATATTCGCGAATACGAATACGAATACGAATACATGACCTTGAGTGAATAATATCAACATCAACATCGTTTTTGTACGCGCTGCAAATTTTAGAAATAGTATGGAAAATAGTTTTGTTTTTTATTTAATGTTATAGAATGGTTAATATTTTTTAAAAAATGTTTTATTTAATGTATGAATACCTGTTTTATATTTTTATTAAAATTCTTATCTATATTTCTATAATTTTAATGTCAAATACTCGTATAATATTCGTGTTAATTTTGGCGAATACGATTACGAATACAAATATTTAAAATATAGCGAATACTCGCGAATACGAATACGAATACTAGTATTCGGAACATCCCTAGTAGGTTACTATAGCTAACAAAACATAAAAATTACGCATTTTTAGATTACGATTACGAATCGACACAACACTAATGATAGATGCAACTTGCAAGAAGGCTCTACTAAATAAAACTACGTAATATGACAATAATTTTTATTGAAAGTAATTGAAAAAGTAATTGATGTTGTACAATTACAATTACTAAGTAATTGGTAATTGGCCGTCGCGGTTCAGTGGCGGTGGGCGGAGCTTAGAAATTAGCACTTTCCACATAGAAGGAAGGACAAAGTCTTCGTCCCGATTGAGATTGTTAGGGTGTTTGTAAATCTTTCTGCTAAAGAAGAACGGGGTTTTGCAGATGATGGATGTTTCATCAAAAATGATCTTATGGCCAGTATCACGCTGGTGTTCGGCGATAGCTGATGATGAAACGAGACCCGACTTGAGACAGCGCTAGTGCTCAGAGATGTGAGTTTTTACTGAACGTCTTGTTTCACCAATGTATATAGCATCACAAGGGCGAGAGACTCTATAAAGACCTTTAGAGGACATAGTGTTTAATTTGTCTTTAGGTGAAGGAAGAAACTATGAAATTTTTCTCGAAGGTTTGAATACTGTTTTAATGCTTTGTTTTCGAATAAACTGTCCAACGTGATCGGTGGATATATGGAAGAAAGACTATTGCTGCAGGAGAATCGGTTTTTGGTTTCCGATCGTTAGTCGAATTTCACCTCAGACGTGGTTCACACGTTGAGTTACCGTGCTCTTTTGCTTTTTCCTCCTGATGAAGCCCCTTACGAAAGTGAGCGAAACGTTGAGTTCTTCCACCTCAATAATGACACGGTCCAATCCCGGAAGTCGTTGTTTACTTACACTATATAAAACACACCAACCAAATTAAAATTACAAATTGAATTATGTACTAGAATGTAACAAAGTAGCATCAACGTATTCAAAAGAACTTGAAAGTTAACATTGCAATTTTTAGAATTTCACAAAGGAGATAAGCAGATGCACGAATATGAAAACGTGTGGCAATCACTGTCTTCTCCACAATTATTTAACGAAGAAGAAGAGACCAGTAATTATTGGTTAAATCAGGCACAGGCTTCCTTAAACGAAAAGATATCCAAGCCGCCCATAACTGGTTAGTATGGGAAAATAGAAAAATGGTTTACAATAATTATACTATTTGATTTGTATGTGTAACAAAATTGTCGTAGGTATTGCAAAGAATGTAGTAATGTTCATTGGCGATGGCATGTCTATTTCCACTCTGACAGCGGCTAGAACATACTTGGGGCAATTAAATGGTCGCCCAGGAGAGGAAAGCCGGTTGTCTTTCGAAGAATTTCCATTTTCAGGACTTTCTAAAGTGAGTAGTACCTCTTTTTAAAATCTTTAATATTAAATGTCTTCAGTCTTATAGAATAAGCAGTGAAAAATTCGAAAATCTAACGTATTACTTTATTAGCTGCTTTGAGATTTGTAAGTTCGTTGAATGCCACAAAATAGCTTTGATTAAATTATGGTATTGCTTTATTTGATTTAATTTCTGACTTCATAAAACAGTTATTTCTTTCTCTGAGTATTTAAAGCATGAATTCTCTTATCTTCGCACATTTTTGTCTTGTTGTTACCATCTCCACTGCAGGGGCGTCGGATTCTCCTTTTTGAGGAGGTTTAGGCATTTATACCTCCCGGTTGCCCAACCCAAATTGGGAAATCGCTGTGAAGTCGACACAATGGTTTTCTGGCCGTGGGAGTTATTCGCACCTCGGAGCCACCTCCACTGTTTAACTCTGTAGGTTTGATAAAGTAAAAAGGTTAATCATTAATAGTGCTCTCTGTATCGTCATCACTAGGTACACATCAGAGCATTTTTATTGATTTGTCTTGGAATTGAATTACTTTTCAAAATACGGTAATAGTAATTGGTAAATTTGAAATGTTAATGGAGATAATTATATCAATTCAATAAGAGATAAGCCTGATTTTTATATAGTATAAATAAAAATCATATTGTCGTAATAATAGATTTAATGAAAATTTAAATAATATACGTTTCGCTAAATGTATTAGCTTCTTCAGTATTTGATTTATAATATAAAGAAATTGAAGTTTGCCATGTTGTATATGGAGGTCAAGAAGGCATTATAATTACGACAATTGTACATGTACGTTTGCTTGCTTGCAAAATGTTAATTTGTTCGTGTCTTAAATTTTAATCTGTGGGGTTGATTATCATCCCCTGTTTCTCGTCTTTTTAATTTGTCATAACTAAAATTGTCGTAATTATAATGCCTTCTTGACCTCCATATACAACATGGCAAACTTCAATTTCTTTATATTATAAATCAAATACTGAAGAAGCTAATACATTTAGCGAAACGTATATTATTTAAATTTTCATTAAATCTATTATTACGACAATATGATTTTTATTTATACTATATAAAAATCAGGCTTATCTCTTATTGAATTGATATAATTATCTCCATTAACATTTCAAATTTTTCAAACTTTTATCAATTTACTAAATATCTTTAAAGTAATTGGTAATTTCCATTTTTGTTAAAAAGTACTGGACAATTACTTTTTGAAAGTAATTAATTACTATATTCAATTAATCAATTCCGTTTAGTAACTAAATTACTCTAAAGTATTTAAATTACTGTACAAGTATTTGAATTACTTGTGGTCGTTAAAATTGCTTACGGTAATTGAATTACTTTCTGATAATTTAGTTACTAAGTTACTGACCTCGATTTCTTTATTAAATCTCCAAAACGCGAAAAATAAGATATGGCCGTATTAAGTTACATGTTAAGCAAATGGCGATAGGGCACTCCTGGAGCAATAGACAGAAATGTATTATTTCCTGACTGGTCGGATAACAACTAGTTTTATGCACAAGCAACGATATATTTGGTGCAGGTGTGTATGTTTGTAGATGAGAAGTGCATGTGTTTACAGTTTTTGTTTTTGTTGTATGAAATGCCAAACCTGCTCTGATTTTGATTTGCTTTTAAACAATTCTGAAGTTAAAATTCTTACATTTACTGGACATTCTTATAATAAATAGCTGTTTTGTTGGTTATCTTATTAATTACTAATAATTATTATTCGAAATATAAGGCTACTAAATGTGTTCATAGCAATATAAAGCAACACCTAACAATTTTTAAAGAGTTTTTCAAAAAATGTTGGTAGAGAGATCCCGTCAGTCTGATAGACAGAAAGAGGGGCCCTATGAAAATAGCACGAATGACGCCCGCCCAAACATTTATGGAGAACTTATGCTGATGTCTAAATTCTATTGTGGAATAGAGATTCTCGTTTCCCCAAACATGAGCGTTATGGAAATTATTACTCAATTTTTGTAAATTTAGCTTTTTTGTGAATAGCACACGAGAGAGAAATTGTGGATTATCAGCACACATTCTCAAAAATTATAGTACGTCGAGAAAGTATCCTGAAAAATAAATATTTTAGCTTCTCGGCATATATAACATATTTGACACATATGACTGTCTTTCGTTTTGCCCATAACCTATTGACCTGACAACATGCACACAAAATTTTAGAGGCTCAGGACTTTATAAAAGGAAGTTTCATGACATTTATTAAAACTTAAAAATTCGGGACACTTTTTAGACGTACTATATTTATAAAACTGCGTTCTTGGTTGGTAAGCTTGCGGCTGCAAACCTTGTACGCGTTGCATGTGGTAAGGATACAGCAACTCTTGGAGTGCTCGTACCAGGACTTCTAGTGACGATATTTAATATTCTTTTTTCTAACTGCGGAGTACGAATTAACTCAGGCCTGTCACAATCTACAGTATTTTTTGAAAATTTCACGTAATTTTTCAGGCGCTGATTGAGATGACTGAACGTTTTATCGTAAGGAATTCGACGATTAGGAAAGGTTTCGTGATAGATAAGACGTGCCCTTTGTGACCTTATCTCCCCATACGTGTAATCTTCAGCCACTTCGACAAAAAAAACTCGCAATTGGCCATATATACCCCTTTTCTCTTGTAGGATACCTCATATGTATCTTATTAGGTTTTTGAAAGAGTTTGATAAGATCGTTTGAATTAACTATTTGTATTTCAGACCTACTGCGTCAATCAGCAGGTAGCAGATTCTGCATGTTCTGCAACAGCCTATTTGTCCGGAGTTAAAAATAACGCAGCCACAATTGGGGTGACAGCAAATGTTAAATTGAACGATTGCACAGCGATGCAGAATATAAGCAATCACGTCTATTCAATCGCTTATTGGTCCCAGCTCAGAGGCAAACTCACAGGAGTAGTTACCACTACTGCAATAACTGATGCCTCGCCAGCAGGTTTGGGCATTTGTATCTTTTAGGAAAATTTTACTACATACTTCTCTTTAAATTACAGGAATCTACGCTCATACAGCACAACGTGATTGGCAAAATGACGCCGATGTTGTGAATGCAGGATATGATCCTGATAATTGTTCTGACATAGCTGGCCAATTAATTCATGGTAGAACTGGAAAAAACATCAACGTTATATTGGGAGGAGGACGAGGACATTTCCTGCCTAACACTTACGAAGATGAAGAAGGAGAGACTGGGTATCGCACTGATAATCGCAACTTGATAGAAGAATGGAAAGAACTCAGAACCGAAGCTATCCATAACTATGTGTACAATAAAACTGGATTACTTAATACTCCTACCTCAACTGAATATCTTTTAGGACTTTTTCATAGAGGAGACATGAATTTTAACTTAGACAGAGATGCAACAAAGAAACCGTCGCTGGCAGAAATGACAGAAGTTGCAATTAAACTGTTGTCTAAGGGCGATGCTGGCTATTTTCTATTTGTTGAAAGTGGTCTGATCGACCATGCCCATCATGCCAGTCAAGTGCGAAAAGCTTTGGATGAAACTGTTGAATTGCATAAAGCTATTGAAGTTGCTAGCCAAATGACAAGTGAGCAGGATACATTAATAATAGTCACTTCTGATCATGCACACACTATGACCATCAACGGCAGTCCAAACAGGGGAAACGATATCTTTGGGATTGCCGGAACTGCTTCTGATAATTTACCATACTCTACTATTAGCTATGCCAACGGTCCTGGATATAGAAAAGAACAGGATGGAAACAGGCATGACATTTCAAACGATGATTTAAGTATGTTCACATTTTTAAGTTTGAATTAAGTAGTTTAGCACATCAATTTGTATACTTTCTTTATTAACTGGAATTATTAGATGGTTAGTATTTATTTTATAGGTCTGATCTATTATTTTCTTCGGCATGTTGGACTACTTTTCTGAATTTCAGTTTGATTTTCCGCGTTTGGCCTTACCTCACCCCGTAATTCTACAGCCTTTGAAGAGCCTTAACGTGCTACAAGAGTCCTTCATTCCATTCTGCTGGTGGAGTTTTTCTGGGCTCCCTCATTCACAACGTCCTGATGTCTTCTAGATCATCTATCCATCGCTTTGTATTCCAACTTCTTTTCTTTTTTTTGTTTGCCTCCATATAACTTTTTAGTGACGAATACCTTAGCTAAATTTTCTACATGTACGATCCATTGCAGTCCATATCTCCTCATCTCGGAAACTAATCAGACTATTTAAACCTATTTGAATCATAAAGTTTTCGATTCGTCCCGATTCAACTTTCTCCTGCCTTCTGAATCGGTCCATTAATCTCTATAAGGATTTTCCTTTTCCAGATATTGATCGTATTTTTATCAGTAACCTTCAGTACTCTAGCTCCATACATAACACCTTATTAAATCGTCGATTGATAGATTCTCATTTTCGATTTTTGAGATACCAATAACAATTGAAATAGGTAGCATGGGTTGACACTTGTTAGTCGTGCTTTGATCAATTCACTCTGTTTAGTTTTTCTCATTAGTATGGTGAACAGATATTTTTAAAGTAGTAGAACTTCTTCGCTATATATGAGTTAACTACCATGGAATAATATCATTACAGGGGACAAAGACTATAGATTCCCAGCTCTTGTGCCGTTGGATTCAGAAACCCATGCAGGAGATGACGTCGCAATTTTCTCACGTGGTCCATGGTCGCATCTTTTCAGTGGAGTTAACGAACAACATGTAATACCACACATCGTCGCTTACGCATCGTGTGTTGGTAATGGAATTACTGCGTGCCACTAAGCCATAGAGAAAAGTTGTACATCTCTTTGTTTCCATTGGCATCTTTATCGAATCATCTACAGGTCATATGAAGAACACTCTGCAGTTGCATTTAAGGTTAATATTTAGCATAATATAAATGTATTACACTGTAAAGTAATACATACGATAGTACTGTATAGCAACATAAACATGTACGACCAATCAGTCTCAATATACTGTGTTGCGTTTAATTTCCTCCATTTACTAGCCCTAACGACCTAAACTCACCTTAGTTTCTAGTAAAAGCTACTTATTGGATACGCAAACTTAAAGGACATGGGTTACGTTGAGAGTTGTAGATGTGCGTTTCAGTTGGACCTTTAAGTTTTCACTCCTCATGTAATGTGATGTTTCTTGGTTTTGAAAAGGTTATTTTAGTCACTTGGTTCTGAAAGCTCGAAATTCACCTATTATTTGTTCATTAAACTAATGCAATTGTCAGTGTCAAAATCTATAAAAATTTCTCTATCAAATTTCATTGGAGGAAAGTGCAAAAGCTTAACTGAAACGTACATCTGCAGTTCTCAACGTAACCTATAGCGTTTAAATGTGCATATCTCATAAATAGCTTCTACGGGAAACCAAGGCGAGTTTAGACTGCTAGGGCTAGTTTTAGTAAGTAAAGCCAAATGAACCCCCATACAAAGTAGGAGACAGAAAATCCATTTTCTGATCAGCAATATCAGCCTCAGCCTACAGCTACAGTCTACCACAAAAAAATCACTGAACAACTAACCACCTCCAAAGCGTCCACTCTAATCTCACAAAACGGACCGATGTCTAACAACCAGAAACCTACCAAAAATTATACAAATGGCAGACCGCCAATCAAAATCTAAAACACAACACCTAAACTAACTTCTGCAAGCGGCCAACTACTCCAGTGTAAAAGTAAGAAAAAGAACTAGATAGTGTAGATTTTTAAACGAATCTTCCCTTCTGTGCCCAACCAACCACCCAAGATACTGCAAGCAGAAGAACAATATGATACTCATCCCTAATAGTTGCCTTATGCCCAACCAATCACTCTCCTACCCTTTTTATATAAATGCACTTGCAAGGTGTTTCTCCCAAATTCCATTTCCTTAACTCAACAGTAAATATTTGAAAGAAATAACGAAGACACTGCATTCGGCCCCTCCCAGATACCCTTAACGGGTTCCTACGTGTGGTGTTTTTGAAATCTGCAAATTGTTTTTGCTATACAGATTATAGCTTATCAAAGAACCTTCGTCTAATAAGTGTAGTTTTGATATAACCCCTTCATTGTAAGTTGCGATTATCATATGACCGGAGAATCTTCCAACAATTTGCAGGTTTGAATTTAGGCCACGCTTATTTAAAGTTTTGCTCTTAACCAAAAAAGGTCCTCTGAAGTTCATTTTGAAATTCCCCGCTTGTTATTTAAGTCATGATTTAATGGTCGTACGTGCCGAGAAACGCAACTTCACCACAACGTGTAGTTTTTGCCGCTGTTGACTGCCATCCTCAAATTTTACATTCTGTGGGAACAACAGAGCAGAGATCATTATTAAAATAAAATAGCATGGAAAGCTTAATACGTTTTCAGGGGTGGGAGATGCAACAGTCTGCCGTTTGGCTGAATACGAGTTTAGTTAGCTGCGACCGTCGAAGCAATTGCGATGCGTAAACGCCGTGTGGGGATTTGTCAATTACCTCCATCGGGTGCGTCACCATTGGAATTGGGAGAAGCTCACTGTCTATGCAATCGAGCAGATCCAGGGGGTAGCTGAAAATAAACTATGCACCGTAAAAAAAA
>CALNHX010000951.1:0-266165 GCA_940337035.1 Agriotes lineatus
ATCAGCAATTTGTCTTTCATGAAATTTATCTTAACGAATAATAAAAGTGGCACAAAATCCAAAACCAAATCTGGCAACCACGTTTTGTACATTAACATAAAATTATCATTTTGTATAAAATGAACATAACCTAACTTTTGTTAATGACTGACAGCATATTTACAGGGTGAAATTCATCACCCTAACATGGCCTCCTATCTGGCAAATAACTATTGAACGGTTTATAGGTATCCCATAGCGCATGTGGTATCTACGGATATAGATGAACTAGCACAATCTGACAACTACGCTAAAACGTCGTAACTGCGCATGCGTTATATTTGACCTAAACGGCAGGATTACCAAATACAGCAAAACGGGAAGTTATGGCCGTGGAACTGAACTTGACTCGGAAATCTACCAATATTTCGTACGAATTTTGGAATTTACACGAAGGGCTTCCCCTCGGAGGAATGAAAATGTATGTTACTTTCTATTTGGAAAACTTAAAGCGACCCAATGAATAATATTCTACGTTCTGGCTGATATTTGTGTGAAATTACAGTATTAATTTTATGGTAACGTGATTTTGGGAAAACATAACCTGAGATTTTATATTGTCAAAAACCTTTATTTACAGCTATATTCGTAAATAACCTCTTTCAAGAAACGGAAAAGGAAGAAATAAACTACTCCAGCAGCAACCAGATAGGATGCCGTGTCATTGAAATGCTGTTGCTGTTTGCAAGCAGCCAGTGGCTAAAAAACTACAGGGATGCATTTTTATCAAATGTGCGTCCCTTGTGCAGCGAACGATTTGCAAATTACGTTATGCAAGACATCCAAACAAGAAAACAGAAGATGTTAGGAAAAAATGCCAAAATTTTACATTGAAAATAAGTACATTCCTGCTTAATACTCTGGAAGATTACGTGTGGGACACCTATGGCAACCACATTATAAGGACGGTCTTTCGAAGTCTTGCACATTTACCCGTAGAAGATGAAAAGCAACAAAAGTCTATAACAAGTAACGTTGAAGAAGGTGAAACTGCGGAAGTTCCGGAAGAGTATGCAGAAGTTATAAAGGATTATGCCCAACGTTTAATACAGTGGCCAGGAATTGCCATATTCGAAAATAACTTCAGGTGCATTGCAAATACTATTAAAACCTCTAGCGAAGGTAGATGGGAAGCAGTTGAAAGCATACGTCAAAAGCTGCTAAATGAATTCTTTGCAAGTGATACCGAGCAAATCGAAGAGAGCGAAGGTAAGGAAATGGTTCAAGCAAATAAACTTCTCGCTGTGTTCATGTGCAAGCCTGCAATTAGGTACGTTAATGGAAACTGCTTTAGAAGTGGCACCGCCGCAATTATACAACCACATATATGCCAAATGCTTTTTAACCACTTACCTTCGTTGGCGAAAACAAGAAATGCACATTTTTAACCGGCAATTGGATTCAGGGTAACCTTAAGATTTTCTGATTTTGGTTGATTGGATAATTACACTTGCTTTTGTTAATTTTCGATAAATTCAATGCCGACTACAGTAAATGTTGAAACAAAGGCAGTCCCAAGTGGTACAGTGACTTGATACTGTACCAAGTGGTACAGACGGTGGTGTCTACTATTGGAGCAATTTGTAAACGTTAGGTGTGTTTTCCAGCTTAAGTTAGCAGCTGAGTGTTGTCAAGAGTACAGTGCCTGGCACTGTAGTCAAGAGTTAAACATGTTACAATATAACCTAATTTATGTATATTGCAATTTTGTTAGTAAAAGAAAATGGACGGTAAGTATATCTGTAATAAATGTTAAACATAAATATATTAACGAAAACTGATTAATATAAAGATTTACAATTTTAGAATTTTTCGACTGAGCGGTCTGTTACAAACGATTTTTCTTTTCACAGAATCCGTTTGTTCTAACCATATATTGTCAAGAGCTGGCTTTGCTTCTGTTTGGATTATTGTACCGGGTGGCCATAAATATCTGAGATCCCGGTAGCCATGGAATTAGCTACTTACAAATGTTGGTTAGAATTATATTTCAATTACGATAAGTATTGGTACCTATGTAATGTAATAAAATGCAATAAGAGGAGAGGAATGTACCTTAGATTCTGCAGTTTAGCCTACGACTCAATTATAAAAATCTCCTGTTCTAACTATTACTTATTGCAATCTGAAATAATTTTTGACAGATAGGAATTTTTAGTTGTGATGACATTAATGATATTTAGTTTAGTTGGATTCATCACTTTAATAAAGCGGTGTTGATTCCAAAGGTGATGTGATATCAGATATTTATGGCCACCCGGTAGTACACAGTTCTGTTTTATGCAGTAAACAAGAAATGATTGGATTTTCTGTTAAGGAAGGACGAATCAGCTCAATGAGCCGATTACAGGTTTTGTTACATTTAAAATGGCAACAGATCCTGTATTAGATCCGAAATTATTTCAAAATTTCTCCAAAGCCTTGAATATTAGGATATAGCAAACCTCCACGATCTTACAACTAATTAGTCGAAGTAGATTCCCAGGTATTGTTTTGGACAGTAATGGTGAAATGCAGTCATTGCACACAAACTTTTGATGTACTTTTCTAATTACATATCCTGCAACAAATGCCACAGAAGCAGAACAAATAGTGGCCTCAGGTGCTCAGGTGCATCATTTTTTTTTTAAATTTAAGTAGATGATTCCTTGTTTCCATTGGCAATAACAGTTCTTCTGTGTTATTATATGTTACCGAGACACTGGACTGAAGTCTAGCACAGTTTACAAAGCTAAAATTTTCAGCAGTGTTAGATGAAGCCTTGATTATTTTGCAACGTAATATTTGTCGTAATGCGTATTCTGCAAGTCTTGCATCTGTAGCATAGTTGGAGCCACCCTTTATACGCATGTGTGAAAAGGTTGCTTCCACTGCATCCGAGTTAAACACCCAGCTAAGTACATAATAAAATCCTACCTGTTCAAGCAAAAATGTTATGCATAAATGTGTACTTTTTTTGGGCTGTAAATTTTATAGTATGTGCCGTTTCACTTGTAAATCCATTCATACCTCTGCTGGGTGAAATGCTTTGAATTTCATCTATGTAATTGGGAAATGTGACATTTAACCAGTGCAGTATTTCATCGAATGCATGCACATATGTTCTTATTTGAAAAATTGTGCACTTGGAAAAAATTATACATGTTTTCCATGTACAACATTGTAGCATCGACGTTAATAAAACGTTCATTTTTATTTTCCTTTAAAAAATTTAGAGCCGAAGTTACAGCGGGAGAAAAGACTTGTATAGCCCCGAAGACATCCATTTTCTCAAGATTTGTTGGGTACAAGTGTTTTCTCTTCAAATAGCGTACTGGCTTGATGGGTAGACCTTTCTGCAGGGTATATGTATAATGCTTTTAAGTATGACCCAGTCTTAAACCTCAACCAAGAAATGGTTGAGAGAAGGAAGACAGCGACAGCTGTAGATATCCTACATATATACATAAGTATGACGAAGAGATGATTCCTTCTGATGAGCACATATTGCGGTACAAAAATAATTTTTTTGTATTTTTCAGTGAATGGCAAAATTCAAAATATAGAAAAAGTGGCAGAGGCGAAAGAAAAGGGTGCTCAATTTGATTTTTAATTGATGATCCTCCACTAAGCAATTTAGAAAGTGCAGTATTTGATGAAAAGTTATGAGTTACAAGTCTTACAGCCAGTCTTATAAAGGCCACTAATCTGAGGTTAACTTTAATCTGTTGTTAAAATAAACAAAAGCGCATCAAAATTTGTTTACTAATGAATAAAATGTCATAATCACTAACGTTTTGATGCGCTTTTGTTTATTTTAACAACGGATTAAAGTTAACCTCAGATTAGTGGTCTTTATAAGACCGGCCGTTAAGACAATAAATCTACAATTCGTTAAAGTTTTAGTACCTTCATTGCCAAAGAATAAAAAACAGTGATCGTCAGCGTAGCATGAAAGAAATCTTCTTCTTCAGCAGCCCTTTTTCGTCCACTCTTGGACATAGTGCTCAGCTAGTCTCTTCCATTCTGATCTGCATTAAGCTTTTTGGTACCATCTACTTCCCGCCTTCTCCTTTATGTTGTGGTATTTATTATTGCTACAATAAAAGTCCTCAAATGTATGACAAGTTTAATGCTTTTAAGTACTACAATGAAACAACTAGTAGATTACATGTACAGTTCGCGTTGTCACGGTTGATGCTGTCCGAGCACTGGTCAGTTCCGGTTCTCACTTTTTGGACAGGGAGGAATCTGGTTGCGCCCTCACACTGGATGTTACCACTTCCTGTGGTGAAGGTGGCGCGAAATTTAAATATGGCACGTCGCCACAATGTCATCTATCCAGCGCCGTTTTGGCCTTCCCACGCTTTGCCTATGTTGTATTGGCCTGCACATTACTACATGTCCGGTCCATCTTTCCTCCTCTTGCCTGGCGATGTGCCCTGACCACTTCCATTATGACCCTGCTATGGTTGCTATCACATCTACTTTGGTTTTTCTTCTTATTTTATCGTTTTCTATGTGGTCTCTTAAGGTTTATCCCTAGCATGGTTATTTCGATAGCTCGCTGTGTCATTCTTAGTTTGTTGGCGGACTTCACTGTTAACGAGGTTGTCTCCATGCCGTAGGTCATCACCGGGAATACGCAACTATTAAAAGGCTATCACCCCCAACCCTTAAACAAATAAAAGAATGATCCTGCTAGAATAGTATACCTGCTCGACAATCCTTGTACCACAAAACATAAGATATTGTTTGCTATGATTGGATTTTGGCTAACAGAACGTGTACTACACGTAGCAAGACCATAAATATAGTCTTCAATTCGACGTTATTTCATTTTTTCTTTTATAGCCATGTCATCAATGATTAATGAACAAATTCTTTCTGCTGGATGTTTCATTCGAGAAATTTCAGTACCAAGCCGTTGCTGAATGAGTTCGTTCTGTCCATTAAACTTGCCAAGATATCTTATAATAGTTGTTGTTGATGGCAGTGCAGATAAGTTCTTCCTACAGAATTCGGAGCCTTTAGGAGAACAGAATCTCCAAACAGTACTCTTTCTCACTGTTAATTTATACCATTTTGGGTTCTTTTTAGTATAATTTTGAATGCAGTTCCTCAAAAATACAGCTTTTTTGTTTGAGTTATCTGCATCAATTATTTTCTTTAAGGATTCAAAAGTCGGTAAATTGTTGCTGACATATTTTTGTATATGCCTAAGTTCTCTGAAACACTTTTCATACTTTTTAGTTGTATTTCGTAACTGTTGTGTAAGAGCATTGCATTGTGCCCGAAGGATAGCAACCTCATCCAAAGATGTCGAGTTTATTGAATCCAGCTCATAATACTGAACGCTGCGAAGACCAGATTTTGTAGCAAGATGGGATTTTGCAAAATTGTGCGGATCAGTGAAATTCTAAAAGAAGATGCTGTTCACTACTGTGGGAAGTGATAAAAAACTAAAGTGATTTATAAAAACTACCTAACTTACAAAAATAGATGGTACTGATCTTTGTTTTAAATGACAATGTTTAGAACTATTGTCAATTTGTTGTTCTTCAAAATGATTTTTGCACAGTACTGTAAAATTTGTAATTTTTGTATCTGTAATACAAAGTTATTTAAATAAATATAAAGTTCATTATATTATACTATACCTACCGCAAAATTCGTCCAAAAACTTAAGCCACTGCTCTGTCATTTGGAATTTCAAAGAAAGGTGCATTTTTATTATTACAAAGAAAACACTACCCAACGTGAAAATACAAATTTACAGAAATAAAACTATTTGCAATATTGTTTTTGAATTTTCCAAAGCTGTAAATTAAACTGAAGTTTCTTTTGGATTTCTTTGCAATAAATTATTAATAACATTTTGTTTATTGATAAACAAATTCTTAATTTTTTTACAGAACACTAACCTAGTTTGCCAAATTTGTCATCAGATGGCATGAGTTTCTGTAGAGTTTTAAAGACCCTATATATAGTTAGATAAGAGTTGAGAAAACACCAACGTCAGCGGCCAAATTTGATCCAAAACATGCATGCGCAGAAATACTGTTTGAAAGTCACTAGATCGTTCTATCAAAGAGCATGGTTCTATCTAATAGTAGATTATGTTATTAGGAGTAAAAGTGATACTTTATGTGGCGAAGCTGAAGTTTATTTAGCCGAACGTTAGTGAGGCAAATAATTCAGCTAAGCCACATAAAGTCACTTTTACTCCGAATAACATATACTATTTTATCCGCAAACGTATTCAGGTAAATTTCAGGCTAGCACTGTACCCCTGCGCCAACATCTGTTGTTCAGATAACGCGCAACTGTAATGATATATGAACATACTGAATCACCCGTGCTAATAGCACACGGCCACAGCAGCTGTCACACCATAACCCACGGCGACAGATGCTCCGATCCGCTGCTTAAAGGTTTATTTAAATTAAAACTTTTTCGTACTTTTTTGAAAATAAAAACCGGCCTACGAACTAATTCTAAAAATTAGCAAAATTTTAAGCCATCATACAATTTAATCGGTCCAGTATCTTCGGAGGAGATGGCGAACAAACATAGAAAGAAAGAAAGAGAGCAATCATTTTGTGTACTTAGGCAGATAAAGTACGCAAAAGTCGCTATTTTGTCTGCTTAGGCAGATAAAGTGACACTTTTACCTTGTCAATAAAGACAAATAAGTTGTCACTTTTGTGACGTTTGCGGATAAAAGACGTTTTTTAAATTTCTACTGCTGCTGCAAAGCACTCAAAACATAACGTGGAGTACTGTTTGTATCAGATATAAGTAACCAATGTTAAAAAACTGAAATATGTCTACACATTTCGTATAGCAGATATCTGAACATTTCCTAAAACGATAGTTTTTGCGAGTTTAAGGCTTCGAACTGATCTTTAGTAAAAATGGTTTTGAGAGCTTTTTCGAGTTTCTCGTTTTTATTCTTTTCATTCTGTAATTTCTTGCTACGGATAACGTCATTCTTTTTTAAATTGTTAATGTGTTTGCATGCGGGTGATTAATTTTGAATGGAAAACGCAATCCTTGCTTTTGTATAGGAATTCATACGTGGTTTGGGTAGCAGCTTCCTGTTTGTTGCTATTTATGTCTTCAAAGCTAGGTTCAGACAAAGGTCCAGCGGAAAAGTCATCTTTAGGATTGAAAAAAATTTCATTTTCAGGTTTGGTTATACGCTATGAAAATGAAGTAGAAACTACAGCACCTTTTAATTTCCTTCTGTCATCCACGCGTACTTCTTCCCACTGGTTTTCATTAAAATGGACTATTTTTGATATGCTGCTCTTAGCTCTCCGTTTTAAAGATTTTTGTTAATAGAAAACCTTGTTCGGATCAGTTTTTGCAGCCAATAATACAGCAACCCGTCATTTCAGACACTTAGATAAAAATGCAGCTCTAAATATGTGCATAAAAAACACAAATTGTTACATTTCAGTGACAAGTTTTGACTTCAATGAACAATTTGTCAAATTTGATTAATGTGAAACTGTTTCTAAGGCAATAAGTATTAAAATATACGACGCGCGTTATCCACCAATCACAATGAATTCCTTCGTTTTCTCAACTTTTCTGTAACTATATACAGGGACTCTATAGAGTTTTACAGTGACTATATACAAAACAGTGAGGCCATTGGGATGTCTTCGCCGCTATTGGTCGACGCGCATACCCGCCAGTAACAGGCAAAATATTTAGTTACTTCTAAGTTGTTACCAAAGAGGTTGGTAGAGCCTGTTCATTTCGTTATGGAAAAAAACAAAACCTTTTAAATCTGACAACTGTAAATTGTCAGTGTCAAATTAATAATTCATTAGCGTTGCAAGCGGGTGAAGTTTTATCATCTATTGCCCTAAAAACTGATATGCTGCACAGTTTTGTTTTGTCCATAAAGAAATGAACAGGCTATAGTTCCATTTGGTTTCCGTTGGTGTGTGCGCTTCTGGATTCTGGATTAAATATGGACGGTGAGTTACCTCACAAGCACTTAGGCCGCATTAAGTGGGCCCATTGTGCTACCTCACAGCAGCTCTTCAAGTTGGGTTCACTCAAGCCATCCAATTCTTTCAATGTACGAACGACCGCAACTGGAATGTTGCTGATGCTGACCATATCGGGCAAGAAGTCCCATGGATCCTCTGACTTGCGAGAGCTGGACAGTGGCACAGAACGTGTTCTGCTGTCTCGACATCTTCGTTGCACCGCGACAGTTTGGACTGTCCACCAGTCCCATCCTGTGCATATGTTGGTATACAGTGCAGTGTCCAGATAGGATACCCACGATTAGTGAAAGGTTCCTTTGGGACAGTTGCAAGCAATATTTGGCTATCTTTGATGAGGGTGCTGCAATAGCAGCTCTTGCTTGACGACAGCGTTGCATGTTAACCCATCTTCGTATGAAGCTGTTTAAGGTTTTTTGATATAGCATAGAGCTTAATGTTGTCAGGGATATAGGGATTACGGGTTCTGGCCCCCAGAGAAGTTATTCGGAAGGCAGTCTTGCAGTCTCATCGGCCTCCTCATTGCTGTAGTTGCCGTCATGTCCTTCCACCCATACAAGGAAAACGAAATTATATTTTGAGATATCCTCGAGAGCTGCACAGCGCTGCAGTACCACACCTGAGGTAATTTTGCAACTGCCCAGGGCTATTAAAGCGGCTCTACTGCCACTGAAGATATTAATACATTGATTCTCGATTTTCTTTTCAAGAATTGCTTTTGCACCATGCATTGGCGATTTTGCCTAGTGGTATGCTTTGGCGGAGCTTCAGATCGTCAGAGAAAACTCCGACACCCGTTCCATGCTTTGTTTTAGATTTTTCAGCAAATATTGCTGTATCTGTATGCTGAACAAACCTGGCATTTTCATAGACATTAAATTAGATTGAAGGCATAGTGTAGAGGGACGTAGTTTAATGGAGCTGTTTCCTATATTAAATTGTACTGCTCTCATCCTAAGCATGTGTTTTATCCATTCACAGAGAGTTCAGATCACCTTGTGCGGCCAAGCTGTACGGTTGTGCTATCGCGGAGCGTGCCTTATCACTTCTGCAGCGCAAAGCAAGTAAGTTATTTTCAACTGCAATACTAAATTAAAATATTGGTATTTATCAGTTTATTATAAATAAGTATACTGAACCCCTGCGAAAGGGGTTCAAGTTACACAGCAACATGAATAAGCGGGATAGTTCTGGCTTATCACTACTTATATGTACACCCAAAAAATACTTACTCGAACCAAGTAAACTTATAACTGCCAACAAATTCTTCCTATCAACGGAAAACATTCAAACGGCACAAACTTTGGCTAACGAGAGGAATCTCGAAACAGCGGTGGGACAGATGGATACTACTGAACATGCTGAACCTCTCGATGGGCCCAAAACGAAAAAATAAAAATTCCAGCAATATTCTTGCATAATGCCTCGGCACTAAAACATCAAGAAATCATAAACGATCTGAAGGATAAATCAAAGGGAAACTTCTCAACAGCACAGAAAGGGAATCAACTAAGAATAAAACTTGAAAATATAGACGACTATCGAAATATGACCAAGTACTACAATGAAAACAAAGTCAAATTTCACACTTTTAGAGACCCTGAAGTCAATAACCTATGGGTGATTATAAGAAATTTACCTTCTCAATATCAGAGAAGGAAATGCTAGAAGAGTTAAAAAATCAAAAACTTCCAGTAATAAAAGCTGTCTGTCTATACAACAAGGATAAACTTCCAATATCTCTTATGGCCGTTGACCTCGAAAACACTGAAAAAGGCAAGAAAATCTTTCAGTTAAAGAAAATATTTTATAGCATCATATAAGTTAAGTCAAGAAGAAAATCTAAAGATATACCACAATGCAAAAAATGCCAGAGGTATGGGCACACCCGCAATTATTGCCAACTGGAACCACGTTGTGTTAAGTGCACGGGTAATCATCTATTCAGTAACTGCACCAAAAAATCTGATCAAGCACCACAATGCATTAACTGTGAAGAAGCACATCCGGCTAATTACAAAGGATATAGTTACTTTATGCAAATCAGTAAAAAAACTCAACAGAACAATCAAATTAGAGCATGGACATCCGCAACCATCACGAAAAATATCATCACCGGAAAGAGATCCAGAATACAACCAACAGGATCAACAACAGTATGAAAGAGCCTATCCAAGACTTACAAACGCCACAAACAGCAACATTCAACAAATACTCAAGAGACAACGTATATGTTAACCACAGTAGTTAGTAAAATAATTAAACTATTAATTCCACACTTACCCAAAATTGTTCCTTTTCTAACAACATTAATTCCCTTGTTAACCGATGGATCCAAATAATAAACGTACTATTAATAACTTAACAGTCCTAAACTGGAACGCAAACGGAGTTAAGGCACAAAGAGCACTTTTTATAGATTTTCTAGCAAGACACAGCGTAGACATTGCCTGCGTGTTTGAAACCCATCTGAGTAATTCAGACACATTCAAAATACCTGGTTATCTAATACATAGAAACGACAGGGTATCTGATACGGCATCGGGAGGTGTCGCCATAATAATATAGAAACAGCTAACACACTATCCACTACAAAATCAGAACTTCTTAAATCTCGAATGCGTGGCAATTAGACTAGTAATGGATAACAACTCTTCCATTAATTTGTACTGTACCTACAAACAGCCAAAGAAACATTTTTTTAACGAGGATATACAAGAAATATTTCAAACTCCGCAGCCAGTATTAGTAGTTGGGGATCTAAACTGTAAGCATACCAGCTGGGGCTGTAGAGTTAATAACCCAAATGGGGTAATGCTCCAAGACATCATAGCTAACCATGGAGTACAAGTGTCATCAACTACAGAAAATACACACTTTCCGTATAGGCCAGATCACCAACCCGACAAGCTGCTAGTGGTTATGCACAAAAACTTCACAAGACCAATACATCAAACAGTTCACTCAGAACTAGACTCCGACCATCTGCCGGTTACTATAACATTTTACAACTCCCACCAATTCAATCCCACATTAATAAATGGAAAACTCGATTGGGAAGCCTTCCAGGAACAACTAGATAATAATATGAAAAATCCATAACCAATTGAAACTACTGACAACATAGACATAGCAATAAATCGCTACACGGAAACAATCAAAACCAGCATACAAGCTGCTGTTACACCTTGGAAGCGAAATAAGGTATCGTTTAAGATACAACCTCCTGCAGAAATAGTAAATCTAATTAAACTAAAAAATAGAATCAGGCGTAGATGGCAAAACACACGACAACCGTATCTAAAAACGCACACCAATCAGTTAACGCACAGGGTCAGAATAGAACTGGAAAAACATAGATTCAGCATGTATAACAAATATGTGGAAGAACGTACACCCAAGAACGCAACTATGTAGCAAGCAACCAAAAGATTATTGAGACAACCGAACATAATACACACATTACAAATTAACGATGTGCAATACCTCACAGATGAAGAAAAGGGCGAAGCGATTGCATCTCAACTAGAAGGAATATTTACTCCAAACGAAACAATAGATAATCAGAAGTTAAACAAACAAGTGAATGAATTGATTGATAACTACACCAACGAAAATTCTATTAAGTTTGAACCAACCTCATCTAAAGAAATCAAACGCTACATAACAGAATTACCCACTAAAAAATCACCTGGCCCAGACCTAATAACTAACAACGTGCTAAAACAATTGGCAAGGAAGTCACTAGCTTTTCTAGCAATAATATTCAATGCCTGTTTTAGATTAGGGTACTTTCCTGACACATGAAAATAAGCACATATTGTACCAATTCACAAAACTGGAAAAGATAAGCATAAACGGGAAAGCTACCGACCAATAAGTCTGCTTTCGACTCTTTCCAAATTACTAGAAAAAGTTATTCACACCAGATTTCAAACAATTCTAACTCACAAGAACATAATACCAAACTATCAATTTAAGAAAAAGCACTCCACAATGCACCAGCTTTTAAGAATAACAGAGTTAATTGAAAGAGGCTTCGAAAACAGAGAGTATACTGTTATAGCGTTCATTGATCTACAAAAACGCCTTCGATAAAGTGTGGATGGATGGTTTGATATACAAAATAATCAAGCTTGGAATACCTAAGAATTTAATTAACATAGTCAATTCCTTTCTCAGTAATAGAACATTTGCTGTCAGAGTGAATACAACACTATCCAGGACAAGAGCCATTAAAGCTGGAGTCCCGCAAGGGAGTATTCTCGGGCCCGTGCTGTTCAACTTATACATGCATGATCTAACAACCATAGATGAATCCGTATTGCCAATGTTCGCGGATGATACAGCTATAATAACTTATAATAATATTTTAACAGAAGCAGTACATCATCTGCAAGAAGCGTTAAATAACATAAGCAAATGGTTCAATCAATGGAAAATCACGGTTAATATAGCAAAATGTCAGGCTAAAGTTTTCACCTTAAGACAAATAAAAACGCTCCCAAATATATACCTAAATCATTCGAAAATAGAATGAAATGCTAGAGACAATGTAATCAAATACCTTGGAGTGTACCTAGACACCAGGCTTGGATGGGGATACCACAGAAACAAAAAAGTGAATGAGTGCTACTCTAGACTTGGGTTATTGTACCCGCTGATAAACCGAAAATCCCACTTACGAATAGAATGTGCGCTGCTAATGTATAAATCCATACTCAGACCAATATTAACGTACGCGTGTGCAGTATGGGCAAATGCATCCAAGACTCATAAAAGAAAACTTCAAGTGCTTCAAAATAAAGTGATTAGAATTGCAATGAACGCCCCTTGGTTTGTGCGAAATAAACAATTACATCAAGAACTGCAATTCCCAACAATTGAAGAATACATTCAAAAAGTGACAATCAAGTTCTTTGAAAACATCAGTTCGTGCTATAGTGCTGTGTATTAGAACATTGGACAAACAGACATTCATGTTCGATTAAAAAGAAATTTACCACAAGACACTCTGCCGCATCCGGATGAACTTAAATAATTAGAATGACCCTAACTGTTTATCAGTTATAGTAGATATAGAGGAGCATAACTTTTATTATGCTGTCCTCATATGTTACTAGTAGTGAATTAATTAATATAAGAAAGCCATGTATAGCAAATGTAATGCTGAGCTGGTTAAATAAATTTTAAAAAAAGATAGTGGGTGCCACACCATGTGCCATGCGCCAATTCAGTAGATCTCCCTGAGATATAGACGTGCTGGTTTAGGTGCAATGGGTGTAAAACCAGCACCCTTTCCCGTATTTCTCTGTCACAAAGTCTCTCAAGCGTCTTTAGTAAGAAGGATGTAAGGCTAATAGGACGATATGATTTGGCGTGGGTATAGTCCGTATAAAAACTACCTTCACTTCTCTCCAGCTCTCCGGTATATATCGAAAAGCGATACATACCCGGTAGATGCGCACCAGGTGAACAAGCATCAGGTCCAGTCCCCATTGCAGTAGGGCTGGAAAGATACTGTCCACTCCTGGCGACTTGAAGAGGAGAAAGGAGTTTATAGCCCAAGTTACCTTGTCACCCCGTACGACCTGATTTGCCACATTCCAATCCTCCTCTGAGGGAGGTGGAATGTTGGGTCACAGAATCATAACTGAAACCGGCTGTAAACTTCGTGCAACACCTTAAAGCACAACGAATGAACGCCAATGATAAATGTCAACGTCAAAACATAATACTGCACGTGTAGCTAACATCAAATAGTTAAAATAACGCTAGGCTCAAATTAGCCTGAAAATGGCGGCCAATAATCGTATGGCCAGACTGCCTTGTATATAGTCCCTGTATACAGTTTGACATGGCCTTAATGTCTTACTATTTAATGTAGTCGGTTTTGGATAAATTTGAACCCCGGTTCCTTCTAGTGCGATTTATTCAGACAAATAAGGTCTGTTAGCCGGATAAAAAAGAAGGGTGAAAACCCTACACCCCATAGAGTTTCGCCAATATAAATACTTTTGTAGTCTTCAGTAAAACGTTTGCTCAGGCAGCTACATTATCCGTTATATAAGATTGGTTAACCGAATATTTTTTTATAACCGGATAACAAAATAAATATTTTAAATATCCACAGTACATCTTCTTCTTCTTTCATAGCCAATTTGTCAAATATTGAACGTAACCCCCCTCTAAGCTTTTCTATATGTCTCTGTCTCCCGCTCTTTATGTCCAATTAAAACCCGCAATTTTCTTGATGTGGGCATCTCTGGCTTCTGTTTTTAGTCATTGGTCTCCATTTATGAATAATGTTGTTCCATCTTTTGTCCGTGTATTTTTCGTTGTTGCCTGCTCATCTCCATTTCTGTCGGGTTAGCTTTTCTGTGATGTCCTCGACCTTGGTGATACTCCTCATGTGTTCAATTGGTTTTCGATGTCGCAGTGTTATTCCCAGCATAGCTCTTTCCATGGAGCGTTGTGTTTTCGCTAATTTGTCTATATTTCGTTTCGTGAATGCCTATGTTTGTATACCGTAAGTTAATACTGAGAGCACGTAGGTCAAATGCTTTAATTTTTAAGTATTGTGGGATATTCTTATTTCTTAGGATTCCGTTAAGTTTCCCGAATGCTGCCCAGCCCAGTCTGAAACGTCTATCTACCTCTGCTGTTTGATTATTTTGGTCGGGTTTAATTTGTTGTCCCAGATATATGTATTCGTTCACCCAGTATAGTTTTTGATTTTCTATTATTATATATTCGATATTTACTGTATTTATTATTCTTCTCTAAATACATTTTTAGGCCTACTTTCTTTGATTTATCATTTAGAGTTTTTATCATTTCCTTGAGATCTTCAATATTATCCGATATTATAACCATGTCATCCGCATATCTCAGATGATTTAGTCTTTCTCCATTTTTATTTATTCCCATTTGATCCCAGTTAAGGCTCCTGAAAACATCCTGGAGTGGGGCTGTAAATAATTTTGGAGATAGCGTATCTCATTGTCTGACTCCTTTCCTTATCGGTACTGGGATGGTGTTAGTGTGTAGTCGGTATATATTAGTTGCTTGGTCATAGCACCTTTCGATGAGTTTAATGTATCTTGTGTCAATTCTGCAGTTTTGCATTACTCCTTTTACTACCCAAAATTCTATGCTATCAAAACCTTTTTCACAGTCGATGTTAGAAGATCATTTCCACGACATTTTCGAAGCAGGCCATTCGTTCAGGTACATACATTAATCTATGACCGTTAAGAAACTACTGAAGACCTTTAATTGCTACGACCCAGAAGAAAACCATTATAATATCGTCATGTGTTTATGTAAATATGTGAAATTCGAATATTTGGAACACGAAAAGAGCCAAGATCTATAGTTTGCAAGGTTAAACTTGCATGGAACGTTGCTTGTTCAGCTCATGTTAGAATTCAATAAATAAATTAAGTATGTCAATAGCATAGTTAATGTGGACACGGCGGATTTAAAAAATATATTTTGTAATAGGAACAGATGCCACATAGCCAGAGCTGGGCAAAATACTTTTAAAAAGTATTTAACTACTAAATACTAAATACTTTATGAAAATATCAAATATATTTAAATACTAAATACTTTTTATGACCAAAAATTAGTTAAATAATAAATACCTATAATATTTAATAGTTAAATACTTTTATAAAAGTAATTAAATACTTTAAAAGTATTTAAATATTTTAAAAGTATTTAAATATTTTAAAAGTATTTAAATATTTTAAAAGTATTTAAATATTTTAAAAGTATTTAAATATTTTAAAAGTACCGTAATTTCACACAAATATGGTCCAAAATCACGCCATTTTTTTATTTTTTTGTTACAGCTTCTAAAATAAAACTTTCAAAAAAAAATTTGTTTGCTGATATCACTTGTGGAAAGATCAGAAATCGATATTAAATGCTTTAGTTAATCTATATATAATATATATATTTTTTTTTATTTATAAACTTTGGACCATAGTTGTGATATGAAGTACACAACTATAGTCCGTTGTATAGTTCTCTTAATACATCGACGTAGGACCATAGTTGGGACAATGTATTGCAACTATATTATAGAGCAGTCAATAATCTTTAAAATAAACCGCATATTTGCAGAAGTCAGTAAGAAAAAGTATTTATTTATTCATTTTTTGCCACCATATCATTGCACAGTCAATAACCTTTAAAATACAAGAGAGATTTCTAGATATAAGTAAAAAAAAGTATTTATTTATTAATTTTAATACAACCACTTATCAAAATCAAACATTCTTACATACATTATCCAGTGATTATTTTTTTGGTTTGCCCCATATATCCTCAAGCTCAGATACATAGAAAAGCTCTCTTTTGGTGCTTCTCTGCTTTGGCTTTTTTATGGATTGTTTAATATCCGTTTTAGGATAAAAAAGGCAATCTTCTTTATCTGGCCACTTCCATAGATTACCAGACCTGGTCATGCATTTTATATCAGCCCCATTAGCTTCCACATTGATAACTTGCCCAGGCCAGTATTCTCCTTCATAATTCACGATTACAAATTCGTCTTTTGCTGGGAGATAACCATCATTCAGGACCTCATGGTTTGATATATCTTCAAAGTCCTCTTCATTGTCTGATAAGTTCAATGAAGATTCTGAAGCCAGGGAATATCCATCGCTTTTGTCTTCCTCACTAGAACTTTCTTCTACCTTTGCCTTGCGTGAAACTTTCTTTTTAGTTGAGTGAATTACAGTTTGTGATGTAGATGGTGCAAGTTTTTCAATATCCTCTGCTGAAATACTTTTACCTGGCTCAACATCAAGCTTCTTCTTTCTCCTCTTTGTGGATGTTCCTTGTTCTACTGCTTGTTTCCTTTTCATTTCTATATATTGTATGAAGGTGGCTGAAATAGCACTTGGATCTGGGTCTGTGGCATTGGGATCAGAGTATGATGGTAAACGTTCTAGAACTTTGGCTGCACAAAGAGGAAAGATGCCAGCCTTCCTGAATCCAGCTTGTAAATTGGTTTCTGAGGTGGGAAGAATTTTATTCCAGAGCTTATTCAACAATGAAGGAAAGACATTTTTGGGGATTGTTGGCATCCTTTGTCCATCTGGTGTTGCTTTCCACTGATCAAGTATTTGCCGCCAATGGCATTTAAACGGCCTAAAATAAGCTATGTCGAGCGGCTGAGTGAGATGGGTGGAATTTGGAGGAAGCGCTATGAACGCAATGTTATGTTCTTCGCAAGCTTTTAGGACCTTTAAGCTGATATGAGAACTGAGGTTATCGCCAATTAGGACTTTCTTTCCATTTTCTCTTCTTAACACCGGCAACATAATTGAAAAAAACCAATCCTCGAAGCTGGAGCTGTCGAACCAGCCAGATTTTGATCGGTTATACCTAGTGTTTGGAGGGCCACCTTCAGTCCAAGTGTCCCACATTTTTTCGGCCTTGTAGTTAACGTATGGTGGACACACTTCCCCGGCAGCATTACCACAAACCATAATACTCACAGCAGCTTTGGTCGAATTTTTTATTGCTTCTGGATATTTACAGCCACGTTTGGACAGAATTCTTTTTTTGCCAGGATCGTCCACTAAATTTGTTTCGTCATAATTGTAAATAAGGTTCGGCGGCACATCCTTGATTTCATTCTCTAAATGTGAAAAGAAAGAATTGATTATTTCTTCGTTTACGGCAGCCCTAACCCGTTTAATGTTGCTGCAAAACCTCTGCGACAATTCTCTCCTGTGACGTTCCAAAAAGCTTTCTGCCCAACGTTTTCCAGGTAAGTTCTGACGAAAGGCCGGTACTTTGCGGTCTTGGCTATCCAGGTACATTTTCACAATACACCTCAGGTCGAATAAAGTTATCGGAAATCCAAATGTGCACATGGATGTAGCATGCTTGACGAACGCGTTTTCTTCTGAAAGTAAGAAGATGCATTGGCGACCAGGTGCTCTTACTTTATTTTCACGCAGTGCTTTTAGTTTAAGTATTATGGAACTACGAGGTATATTGTACTTTTCTGCGGCTTGTCGCTGTGTCAGTACTCTGTTGGTGATATCTTTGATACATAGATCCATATTTCTGTCACTATATTGCTTATAGGGTCTTCCTCCTATCTTCCTACGAAGAATTTTATTCGGCGGCGCCATCAGAATCTGTAAAATACATTTTGGAATGTAATAAACTAAAGACAAAAGTCGCTACACAACTATGGTCCACAAAAATGAGTGGACCATAGTTGAACTTCAAGTGCAATTTTTTATTACTTTTCTGATAAAAATGAAAATACATGTGCAATTGTAAAAATATTTATTAATTGTATGAAAGCACTAAATTACCTGTCATGTAGATCAACCGGAACACAGAACAGCTTGTTGTAGCAACAGATGATCGAGAAAGTTTGCAGGTGACCAAGTTAGGCGGGATTCCTACTTGGCGCTGACAGTTGACAACCAAACAAACATGGCGGATAAAGTGCGTTCCCAAACCATTACAATAGCATTCGATCTACTCTTTGTCGGTTAGTACTTAAATGGTTCACTAGATGCCGCACATAATTCAAATTTGAATATTTTCGTGGGCACGGCTGTTTGGACCATATTTGTAGCCCAGGACCATAGTTGTGTGAAATTACGGTATATAAATATTTTAAATGTATTTAAATACTTCTAGTTTTTAGATATCACTAAACTGTAAATAGTTTTTAGCTATCACTAAAATGTAAAAAGACGTGTGAAGTATTTACATACTAATGCAGCATTTATAATCTTTTTAGCAGTTTAATAATTTTTCAAAACTTAATTTAGTTAGTTCATAATTTCCTTTCATTCGAATACTTGTAAGAATTGTAGTAAGCCATGTAGTTATGGCATAACTTAAACTATTTTACATGAATTATTAAAAACCCGAAAGATAGATATATGTTGGTTTGTGATGAATGCATAGTTTAGATGTTATTTTATAAATATTTCGGCAAAAAAATCTTAAAATCCAGAAAATACTTTGTTGATAAAATTACTTATATTGAATAAAAGTCAATAAAGTTAGTTAAAGAAATATAAATTTAAAACAATATAAACACTTTTCTTAATTTTTATTTTTCATATACATACCAGTTCTTTTACATCTTTGCCATAAGTTGTAGGCCTTCAGCTAATAACAAATATGAAGATCAATTTAAAATTTTCACTTATAATACCATGAGTAGTCAAAGTTATGTCGACTATTTTTGTGGTGGTGTCACGAATGTCCATTGCGCTTTGGTATGATTAGGACGAGTGCGATAGCACGAGTCCTAATCCCAAGCGCAATGGACATGAGTAGTGATACCACCGCAAAAATAATCTACTTAACTTTGACTAAGAATGGTATTCGAGGGACTATTTAATGAACCAAACTACTTTTCAAATTAGTTTGCAGTAAATCTAGCAACAAACTACGAAATTTCTATAGTAATAGAACACTAATATTGACTTTTTCTAATAAAAATCACATTTGTTTAAAATAGTCACTTGAATACCTTCTAGGAAGATATATCCACTGATATTTTTTTGATTGGTCAAGAAACGTCAGAATTCTGGATTTTCATTGGTCACTTTTTGACAGATGACAGGTGAATTGAATAGTCCGTTCAAATACAAAGTTGTCCTTCAAATTTAGCATCTGAGGTTATATTTTTTATATTTGAGGAAGAAAAATACTTGAGATTTTCTATTTTTAGTTTTTCGAGATTAATTTTCATCCTGGCAATTGTTGATATCACGAATCCATAATATATAGTAGCTTCTCCTTTCAGAATATCTAATGCTAAAACCAGTGACTTAGAAACGTATTCTGTAAAATACTCCACTTTATTTTTATTCAAGTAATATTGTTTAATTGAAAGCTTTTCATATAAAATAAGTTTTTTTTGCTAAAATTTATAAGTATTTTTTTGCTAAAATTTGGATTACGAACTCATAGTGTGAATTCCAAAGTGTAATGCCTAATAATGCAGAATAGCTCAAATGATGATCTAAACGACGTTTAAAATTATGCAAAAAGTATTTACTCGTTATAAATCTATTTTTTAAGATATAAAAGTAGTTAAATACTCTCAAAGTTATTTAATTACCTTTATTTCTTCAATAAATATACTACCAAGTAGTAAATACTTTTTGCCTGATTTTAAACGTCCAATACATCATCATTTGAGAATATTTAAATACTCTCAAAGTATTTAAATACTCTAAAAATATTTAAATAGCCTAAAAGTATTTGAATACTTCCAAAATTGTATTTAAATGCTAAATACTTTGCAAAGTATTTGCACTTACAAATAAAAATACAGCCCATTAAAAAGTATTTAAATACATAGTAATTAAATACTACAAAGTATTTAAATTTAAAAAAAATATTTACAAATACAAATACTGCCCAGCTCTGCACATAGCTTAGTCGTACGCAAAGGGCCAGTCTGTCGGATAGAAGAGCAGGGAAAAATTACTGACGAAAATGCAGGTGGGTATTTAAATCCCCATATAGAGAATAGTTCACAAATGTTTACGTTGTAAGCTACTTATCAAGACTTGGCAAGTTCGAGGTATGGATCACGCAGTTTCGACGCCATGTGGAATGTCGCTAGTCTGAAATACAGAGGGATCATCATGGGCGAACTCGCGCACAAAAATGCGGCCTGATCAAATTCGGAATTTGGTAAAATTTGGTAAATTTGTTTGTATACAAACGCAATGAGGAATGGCAGAACTCGTTTGCTCAGGGTTCCAAAAAGCAAGCCCTTTGTGCTGATATTATAGGTACATAGCGAACGATAGCAGTGTATTGTATGTATTCCTTGTTTGTTAATTTTTGTAAAAATTATGAAATAAAAGTATTTAAAAGATGGTTTTTACTGATTGTATAAAAGGGAAATGGGGAGGTTCTTGTATGATACCAGATCTAGCACTGGATTAATGAATGTTATCTACACCTCCCAGAAGTTGCCTAGATACTTAATATTACATAGAAACATTGTAAATGCTATTTTCCTACAACCATATAAGAAAGCCACTCCTAACGCACAAAAAAGCAGGCGTGAAAATTAACAATATCATCTGTGCGATTTACATTTACAAAACAAGTGAAGAACCCGTGCGTTAGCAACACGTATAGGAATATAACGCACAGTTTGCGCAATAATAGGAAGCCGCGGCCGGTGCAAAACAAAAAATGACGGTCATTTTATCTGAACTGTCATTGTTGCTTTTGGCGTCAAGTAGCAACGTACAAACGTAACTGAAGATGAATGTAGAGAAAAATGGCAGTAGCAGCGAAGATTTGTCTGCACAATGCACTTCACCGAATGTGGTCGAGGCTGCCAGGAACACTGCTTTGAATTTGTTACCTAGAAAATAGCAAAAAAGGTATGAATTTTCATACAAACAGTTTCTGGCCACAATAATTTTCGTCGATGCAGGAGGCCACATTACAACACTTAAGCGGCATGGTGGGTGGAAGTTCACTTCCGTTGCTGAAACCTACATCGACGAATCATTAACTAATAAAATGAATATTGCCAGTAAAATTTCAAATGCTATAAACGATGGTCCGTCTACAAGTGCATTAAAAGAAATCCGTCAACCTGTACAACCATCTCATTCGCGCCATAATTTGCAAATCCCATACTCTGGCGATGATCCAAAACCACCTCGTTCATACAATAATCTACAAACATCACAGTGGCACACTGATTCACTCCTATCGCATTCTGACCATTACACACAAAACAAAACCAGCGTTAGTAACATACAACAGAATAGTAGTTTATTTATCTAGAACGAAAAGTGACATTTTAAAGGACGAGAAAGTTGTTTACGGAATTACTTGCGAGGACCTTTAAAAACACTTTTCGTTCGTGGTGAATACAACGGTTTATTTCATACTGCAAGTTTAATGAATTTTAAATAAAAAGTTGTAAATCATTTCAAATTTCATGTCAACAACTGAGAATAATTTTAAAGTACTTAAATAAGTTTTAAAGTACTTGAACTTTAAAGTACTAGGACTTTAATGTTTCATTTTTTGTACCATAAATAATCCGAAAATGGTTATATTTGTATCTAGAATGCGAAATGCTACTTTTGCGTTCAAGAATGGAAGTTATTTTGCCGAGCTTTAGCGAGGCAAAATACCCATTCGAGAACGCAAAAGCATTTCGCATTCGAGATGCAAACAATGATTTTTCGAAAACTGCAATAAAATTAGTATGAGAATAAAAAAAAGGTAACTGTCAACGTTAATTGACAATTTTATATTTCATAAACAATTAATTTATATTTGAACCACGGCCTGCTGAATTGTTTGGCAAACGTCAAAGTGACGTATAAATTTAACTGACTGCAATATCGGCACCTTCAATTTACATGTAGTACAACATAAATTAGTCATGTTTATAATAGTTTATAATAGTTATTAGTATCTATTGAAATTTTAAATTACTTAATAAAAAACTAATGTAGGTTACTTAATTAATAAAATCACAAATATGTTCCTAAAAAATGACAAATTTGTTGACATTTCTTTTATGTTCTAGAACGCTAAAGAATTTTGCATTCTAGAACATAAAAGTATTTCACAGTTAAGTGACAAACAAGAATCACTTTGCTTACTGAGAATTTAACGAAAATGTCAACATTTGATGACAGTTTTCGAAAAATGTAATTTTTGACATCAGTATGAAATAAAAACCTTTCACAAACACCAACTACCGAAATGTTGGCTCCTCCATTGCATTTTACAAATTGCAACAATAACACAATCAATATACACTTTTACAGTAACACCAAAAACTAATAAAATGTTCATTATTCGTAATTAATAATTATTATAAACATAAAATTTCCATTATTATTACTTTCAGTGTACTTATTATGAAATTATAAATTGTTTCAAACTAGACATGTACCTAGTTTTTTATGGTCGTAGGAAAAATAGTGTACAAAACTCGCAGGAAAGTGTTTTTCCTACACTCGTGTGAAATATGGCACTTTTCACGCTTGTTATGTAATATACTATATCCTGCAAATTGTTATAGCTTTTATATTACAAGACAGATGCTTAAATATCTGACTGTTTTAAAAGATAATTAGCTATTTAGACTGGACTTTGGGATACTTACTAAGAAAGTTGTAGCACAGTGAGTTGATTACTGCTTATTGTGCATGCCAAGATTACAATATCGTAAACCTGGTGTGATATTATTTCCGAACGATGTTTCAAACAAAAATCAATACAGGAAACTTTTAAATCTGGCTGAATATTGTATAAAACGAACCAATTGTAACTAAGAATTTTATTATTTTTAAAAAGAATTGAAACTCACCACAATCATTAAAGCTTCAGTTTGAACTTGACGTTTTGTTACAGAACGTAGTTAATATTGCAATGGAATTTTGCAGTATAGTTTTTATGGGCATTTAGTATCCACAAAATCCATATAAACGTCTAAAATTGCATTTGTCAAAACACGTCACCGACAACCGGCACGCCCAGTGGTTGTCAAAGCCCCTATCTGACCTAACCTATGTGTCGAAGTGTTTCTGTATCGGCAGGTTCCCTATGGACCGATATATCGCGGATAAATAAAAAATTCTTCAAATATCAGCTGTTTAATTTTAATGAATGTGTAGTACTTTTAACACAAATTCACCATCTTCTAAGCGCAAGTGGTAGCTCAAAGTGGTAAAAAAACAAATCGAAAATTGAACCTTTGTGGACAATACACTATCGAGGTCAATGGTCATACCAAGACAATACCAACATTTGGGTATATAGGCCAGTCTTGGTCTTATATTATATTTTGGGACAACCTTTTTACTCATTGGGGACAAGACTCAAGATCAAAACAACATCGAAATTTGTAAACCAAGACTAATCCAAGACAAAACTCGATTTTTGAGGTTAAAGCAAGACCGATATCAATAATAGTCAGACCAACACAATACCAAAGTTGGGTAACAAACTATGAATCGTTTTGGTCTTGATTCTTGAAATAAGGTTCAAGACAGATAAAACGACTTTTGTGTACAACGATTACAGTTCGTTTGTTGTTAATTTTTGAGACAAAACCTAAGGCCTAGACAATACCAATATTGCTCAGGATTTGCCTTGATTTTCGAAGCAGAAATGCTAATAATTACAGAAATTGCTTAGTCTTCCACTTTAGGCGGTAGCACTGTTGAAGCACATGCGTTCAACAAAAGTTTTTGTTTATTATGGACAAGGTTTAGGTATGGGGAGTACCGGGTACCTTAGACACCAATTGCTATGGTCATATAGGCAAAGTTCTACTTAGAATTTTGCCGAGACTAAAGAGTTTCAACCCTAGCAAGGAATTTTATACATGATACACATCGTAGTAAAATGTGACCTACTGGAATACGTACAACTTGGTAAAATTCGCGGAAACTGCGCATTTCCCAAGCGTCACACAAGAGCCCCATACTAGGCCCATAGTAGCGTCACATCTCGAATTCGTTAAACATTTTCAATGTTAAAAATAAAATTTTAAATGTTGACGTCTTCGATTGGCAGTGGGCCAGCTGGCAGTGTAACCTAGGAACTCTAGTCGACCAAGCGAACAACAGCAAGCCGCAACTGGCGATCCCTCGAAGAAGCGAGTTGTGAAGTTCTGGTTCTTTTAATGTGGGAATTACTTAGTACGTAAACAGTGAAGGCATTGTTGGTTGTAAGTACCTATAGCAGTTTAGAATGAAGTATTTGTTTTCAACAATTTACCTCCGTGCGGCAGTTAAGCCAGTGGTTCGTTGCCTCTAAATAGAAACGTAATAGGTATTACAAACAGCATCCTGATTATAGTATGCAATCAGTTTGTTGAAACTTATTCATTATCGACGCCTTTTTAAAACTTTTCAATAGTAATATAACAAGAGCGAGACATACTTACCGATAATTTTGCACACGCCACGGCACGAGTGCTGGTTGCAATGAAAACTGTCCTGAGAGCAGTTTTCTAAGGGCCGATGGGGCAAAATTATATTAAGTGTGTTGCCCGCGTTTATATCTTGAAGATAATTACACAAAACCCGTATGCGAATTATGATTTAAAATTGATCTAATAATGGCAAAAAAACCCAAACTGCTTGTTTCTTGCATTTTTTATTCTAATTATGACACCATCTACAAGGTCGGTAATCAGCACTAGGGAGCTTATCGCTGGATAAGCAGCCCACGGGCACTTATCAGGTAACCAGTTCGGGATTGGTCGATTTTAAAAAAATGCCTGGTTATAATAATAATCCAAAATACAGGTTACAGAAACTAAACTGACTCTCAAGGTAGGTCATGAAAGGCGCTGTGATCATATTTGATGTATAGTCCCTATATTTACATATAGTAGCGACAACGATTGATGTTGCCGCTGGGGCAAAATCACGTTGGTATCCCTTAAGTCCCTAGCATATTTAAAAATCTCCTAGGAAGTTGCATAATTAAATTAAAATGTGACATTGACAGTTGTCGTGTTTTTATTAATTTTTCTCTTCGGGGGCTAATTTGAAGTCGAGGACGTGGAAATGCTAGGGTGTTGTGTCGATAAGTGTAAAAATAGTGGCAGAAAAAGATTTCAGGTATTCAGATCTGTTATTTTTTCACTGTTTACACTGAAATTTACCGTTTAGTAACTTTTTCTATTTTCATGTTTGCATCAGGTTTGCCCCATGATGTCGCTACTATTTGTAATAGAGGGGCTATAATTTGATGAATTAACAATATGTGGAAAGTTGTCAAACATACAAAGTTTGGTTATATTTTAAATGACAAGTAATCAGTAGCGGTGGGTAGAGGGATATCGTTTGCACAGTGATTAACGTCATATGACAGATTCTTTGTGTTTTAAAGTGTGAAAATTGCTGTTGCTGTTGATTTTGTTATTTCTGTTATTTTGTTAGTGCTATTGTTATTGTTGCTATTTTTGTGTGTGTTGCTAATTCTGTTATGAAATGCGCCACACCACAATGTTGAGTACGCCTCTGATTTATTGTGTCATTCAGCTTAAACAAGGTTAATAATTTAATGTCAATATGACAGATGTCAAAAGTGTTACCAATACAAAACTTGGAAATTACTAGATTCTAACATTAGTTCCGATTATCACCACGCTTCAATCTAGAATCTGTAACCTGTAAGTTTATTTTATTAGAGTTACACATGGATGCTTGTTTTCAAATCAGGGACAATACAATTCTGCTTTCAATTTTACTATCAGAAGCACAGTACCTACCTTAATTATTGCTTGGATTAAAATAAATTTCATAAACGTTTTTCAATACTTTACAGACATTTTGGCACTGCTTTGAATGGTTGTGTTAAACTAATAACAAAACAGATTTATAAAGTTGGTTAGCATTTACAGAAAAGACAAGTAGAAGTTTTCAATGTCAATTTATAAATTCGATACATATCAGTAGCTCATGGATACGAATTAATTGACCTCATGAAAATTTTGGAAAAGAGCAGAAATGTGTATTTTCGACGTTCTTTTTTAACTCTTTTTGTAATTTGCACAAACAGCTTGTGTCTGTCTCATTATTAGAGATCACTTCATTTTTATTAGAAATTAAAATCATATTCAAGTTTCAACTTCAGCAGGGCGGATTCCAAAACACTGTGCCTATAAAAACAATGGCATTCACGATCTTTTCTCAACAGAATGATATGTTTTTATTAGGTTGCTTGCAGACCAGTCCTTTTTGATAAAAGTCAAACTTGACAAGACGTAAACTTCAAATATTTCACGTCAAAGATCTTGCCGATGTTGCAATTACGTTGTTTTGCAATATTATTCAAAATGCCAAAAATCATAAACGCAAACATAAAAGCAGCTATAAAGAAGACTTGTAACAGCTACGAGAAGGACACGAACTTGGAGAAAAAGCAAATTATAAACAGAATCACTGATATGTTTGGGGTAAATATTTAATATGTGATTTTTCATCTTCTGTTAATCGCGACTTATGTAGCTTTCGGATTCGATAGTAAGAGCAATTTTGAAAGGAGGGCCTGACAATTTGAAAACTTCTATTTCTGGAAAACGATCAAAAACTGACAAATTCACAAATTATATTTTTAGAGAAGATTTGCAGCGACTGATTTGGCATTATACTTCGAAAAATGAACATTTTACTTTAGATACATTGTTAGCGGAAGCGAAAGCAAATTTGGAATTTACAGGGGGAAGAACTACTTTATTTAAAATTATCATATCAATAGGTAACAAATATAAAAAAGTCGATGGACGCGAAATTTTATGTGAATCGAAACATGTCGTTGCAGCCAAAATTAAATTTCTACGAAGATATTTGCAGTTTCAAAATTCTAGTGCAAACGTGGTTTTCGTGTACCTTGAAGAAACGTGGATCTACCTGTCCGATGAAACTTTGATAGAGCACGGTTATGAAGTTCTTATGTTGCCCCCGCACCATTGTCAGTTTAAACCGATTGAAATGGCTTGGGAGCAATGTACGAGGTACGTATCAGAATTGCCTGCCGTTTGCTTGTATTTCAGAAAGTAAGCTGGGTTAATAGGCAAATGTCATAACAAATGAAATCTATAAATGTTGTCTTTGGATATGCCAAAGCGCGTCACTATTACTATAATATTGCGAAAGTTACGTGTTCAACTATAAGAGGTTTTGAGTGTGCCTTAAAAAATGAATTTTAGTGTAGACGAGCAAAGAGCGGTTATAACATTTTTATCAGCACGTGGCGAAAAAACGAGTGAGATTCAACAGCAGCTCTAAGATGTTTGTGGGGACACTGCTCTCGCTGACAACACCGTTCGTAAGAGGGTAAGAGAATTTAAAACAGGCAGAAGGTCCACCACACCTTCTGGAAGGCCAATTTTAGCAGTGTCGTCTAAAAACATTGATAGAATCGAAAATTTCATAATGGAAAATCGACGGCTGACTATTGTTGAATTGACTGAACGTACAGGCTTATCTCACGGTACTATTCAGCTAATTTTAACAGATCATTTAAAGGTTAGCAAGGTTAATGCACGCTGGGTTACTCGCATGCTTTCTGACAAGAAAAAGCAGGCTGGAATGGATGTTTGTCAAACCTTATTGACAAGAAATTGAGCAAGTCGGGATACTTTTTTAAATAATGTGATAACCATGGATGAAACCTGGATATCGTATTACAATCCTGAAATGAAACGCCAATCAAAACAGTGAAAACACTCAGATTCTCCCCCACCAAGGAATGTCAAGCAAGTGCCATCAAACAACAAAGTTCTTTATGCCATCTTCTGGGACAAAGCGGGTTTAATTTTAACACATTCTGTACCTAAGGGTCGTACAATAACTGCCAAATATACACATGATCTTTTGCGTGATGGTTTGCTGCCAGCAATCAATAAACTCCGCCCTCATCTGATTGGTGGAAATTTCATTTTGCACTGGGATAATGCGCCGCTGCACAAAGCTACAGATTTTTTTTTAGAAAATGGAATCGAAACTCTTATTCACCCCCCGTATTCGTCAGATCTAGCGCCTAGTGATTTTTGGCTGTTTTCAAACCTTAAGGATTCGCTCCGAGAAGTCAGTTTTTCATCATGTTCTGCGTTAGGAAGTGCTATTTATCAGTACTTCAAAAGGACTTCTGCAGAAAGGTTTATAGATTGCTACGAAAATTGGACAAAGCGTTGGGAATCATGTATGAATAAGGGAGGGGAGTATGTTGAAAAGTAATAGATAAATTTTCTTTATCACATAAGTAGTTTTGATTTTACAGCACAACGGCAAGCAATTCTGGTACGTACCTCGTAAATATACAGGGTGTTAATTAAGTACGTAGACAAACTTTAAGAGGCGATTCCTTGATCAATTCTAAGATAAAAAGTTCATACAAACATGGGGCCTAAACGGCTTCCTTTTCAAGATACAGGGTGTTGAAATTTAAACAAAAATTACTTTTTTTTCAAAAATCTGGAAAACGCCTAGAGGTATTGTAATGAAACTTGGTGTATATTAGTATTTCATAAAGTGGCATTGTTTGGTCAAAATAAATGTAATTTATTTCCACCAGTGGCG
Organism: Agriotes lineatus; assembly: GCA_940337035.1. Lineage (NCBI taxonomy): Eukaryota > Metazoa > Arthropoda > Insecta > Coleoptera > Elateridae > Agriotes > Agriotes lineatus. The sequence continues at coordinate 29,147 of CALNHX010000951.1, forward strand.
TGCATCGGGGCCACCGCAGCTACCTTATTTCAAAAAAATCTGGTACGCCACTGTTTTTTAGTCAATACGACAAGTTTTTTAGCTTTATCCATTGAAACTATACAAAAGATGTATCTTTTATTTTTTTGATAGAATAAACATTTTGCGAGAAAAATGAAAAAATCTGTAACAGCAATTTCGTACATTGGACGTTAATGGGACCTAAACGGCTTCGTTTTCAAAATACAGTTTAAGGAAGCTTTTAAAAAATGTTATTTAATAAAACACAATCTTACAATAGCTACAAAACTTTTTTCTACAAAACAGTGGCGTATCAGACTTTTCTAAAATAATGTAACTGAGATCGCCCCGATGCACGCCACTGGTGGAAATAAATTAAATTTATTTTGACTGAACAATGCCACTTTCTGAAATACTAACCTACACCAAGTTTCATTAGAATACCTCTATCCGTTTTCCAAATTTTTGAAAAAAACTGTTTTTGTTTAAACTTCAACACCCTGTATCTCGAAAACGAAGCCGTTTAGGTCCCATGTTTGTAGGAACTTTTTATCTTAGAATTGATCAAGGAATCACCCCTTAAAGTTTGTCTACGTACTTAATTAACACCCTGTATAATAAGCACATAAATTCCCAGCCTTCATCTAAAGATAGGGTTTCGAATTTATGGCGTGAAGCTCTATCAAAATGTACCCCCGACATGTGGCAAAATTATTGTAATCATTGTGCAAAACTAATTTCGGAAGACTGGGCAAAACATATGGGAACGTGTTCGATTGAAAATGTTCCTCCTTGCATTATTTCACTAGGAGAATCAGATTCGGAATCAGATAGTAATGATGAACCTGGAAGTACTACGTGGAGGATTGACATTTGAAACTGTGTTTTAAGAAACAATAATTAGCAATATTAGCTTAAAAATCGGATTGTACTGAAGACGTATAAATATAATAATAATAATTACAATAATTTTTCATTTTAAACATTACAAAAAATTTGTACTGTAAAGTATATTCAAATTTTAAATATACAAATCCTTGTTACAACATGTCTTTACTAATAAATGTATTTTAAAACTTTAAAATAGATTAGAGAATATTAAATGCACAGCACAGTGTTTGTAAACTTCAGTAAACTTTTATAAAAAAATAATTTTGGTATATTTCCAGAACTATTTTCAGAATTGGAAAAACAGGAAGTGATCCTAGTAAATTCTGCAACCGTAATAAAGAATTTGAAAAGAAACATCAACGATTTGCCGGGATTTGATTATATAGAAGAGAAATTAAATGGCAACAGTGAAGCTCTTTCGAAATTATAACCTGAAATTGAATATAACATAACCTATGTCTGTCATAGCTATTTATTATTAAACGGTACCAACAAAAATTGCACCCTATCATAGTCTGCTTTCTTGAGAAAAGAACGTAAACGTCATATACTTAGGTGCACGCAATTTTGAGTATATTGGGTGCACTGCAAAGGAGGAAAATCTAGGATCAGAACTCAAATTATCTACTAATTTATATAAAAAAAGTGAGTTTCAAGCCCTAGAAGTGCTGTAGGTAAAAAGAGAGAATGGGAATTCGATTAAAATAAAATATGCGATGACGTAAAATCGATGACGATCACAGGTTGGAATGCACTCAGTACTAAAAATCTGGTGTGATACACGCACACAACTTCCTTTTACAGTGATCTTATAATTAGCCAAAAATGTGATTTTGAAGTTTTAAGCATTTGTCAAAAATAGAGCGTTAGTTGAACAGACAAATTTTCTCTAGAATTTTAAGCTGAATTCAAAAATGTAATAATATACCGGGCGTTGTATTTAAAATAATTATTAATGAAAAAAATAGAAAAAGAAACAAAGGAAACCCTTTTAGAACTATTCAACTGGAAAATCACCTATCTCACACTAATACACATTAAAAATGTAATAAAAATGTGAAGTTTGAAAAAATCGTTAGAGCCGTTATTGAAATAATCGAAAAAATCTGAAAAATCACAAGAGTAAACACCTACTTCTGGTTATGCGATTTTCTTCAAAAGCTTGCCGTAGTATCTACATAGTACACAAAACTTATATATGAAGTTTCAACGCCATACCTCGTTTTTGAGATATTCTGTTCACAGACACACAGACACCCACACAGACAGAATGAAAAAAAATGTTTTTTGGGTTCAGGGGACTCGAAAACGTGAAGATCTGTTGAAAACTCAATTTCGAATTTTTGGGGCGAATCCAATACTTCCTTTATTGTAAAAGAGTGCTAGAGTGCACCTAGACACAGCGATCCCAAAATACAGAAGTACCAATTTTTGTCTCCATAGTATTTCTTCTTGCATTAATCGTAGACACACTTTTCATTGTCTAGGAATATTTGCGGTACATACATTTCGGATAAAAAAAGTCAAGCTCAAAAACTAAACCTGATTTGAACTACTAACTTCAACGTTACTCATTGACATAATTGACATAACAAAATGGTCCTTGGGTGTGTGTAATGACATATTAATAATTAGGCTTTTTATCGTTTTTTTGCCATGGTTATTTAGTATAACTATCCACCGACAATTCAACCCTTATATAATTTTTGAACGATCGCTTTCTACATCTTTACAAGTTTTTTTTGTTGCACACACAGTAATTTCTGAGACTTTTAAAATATTTTTACTGCCGACCAGAAAATATGCAGTTTCTAGAGAATTTTTTCGCCAGAAAGTAACGTTTTGCCGGTCAAGATCGAAAAACGGACATCAGGGAATCGATAATAGTTATTTACTTATAGAAGGCTGGAAGAGTAAGGTTACGCCCGTAGCCAAAATTTGAGGCACGACGGAGGAGGGCCTTTATTTGGCTAATGGCGGAATCTACTTCCGGTCTGAAGTACCTACAACACTTAGAATAAATTTAGTCTTTTTTAATACCAAAAATTGTTACCACAGTTAACGTTCCTGGCGGTAAAGTAATTTGCGGTCAGCAAAGTTAATTTACCGCCCGCAGGGCGTAAAGTTGCACTTGCGGTCGTGGTAACTAAGATGTAAACTTTAAATTTCGGCCCGGTTGTGCGTAAAAGCTTTTATTTGTTCCTCACTTGTAAACATCAATTTATCAAGTCACTGTATTAATCAAGAAAGTTTATTTTAACAAGTTACTAACTTGTTATATCTTTAGAAGTTAACTGTGAGTTTTACAAGCTTGCTCATAGATAAATGATAGCGTGCAAAGCCAGAGTTGTCTTCCTTAGTATGTGTTATATTGATGAATTTATTAGCTTGTCAGTTTGACATTTTGAATAAATGGTAAATTTTTAGTTATTTACAAGTGGGGAACAAGTACAATTAGTGATGGGCATAACCGGACAATTTTCATAACCGAATTATTTGCATTCGAATGATATTAATAACCGAATGATTATCTGGATAATCATTCGAATAAATTTTGGCTCTCGATTCGTTTCGATTAAGTCAGCCGGTTTGCCGGTTGGCGGTTCACCGTCATCTGCATCGACATCGTAACTTGCAGATAGCAGAGGAACCAAAACATAATATGTACGGTCGGCGCCTTAGAAATCGGGACACGTAATATGTTCTTCTAGTCTTTGGAGTATTCTTGCTCCGGTTACTTCATTAATGTGAGATGGCATTTCATAATTGACAAACAATAAACAATCTGACGTAACAATTAAAACCGTAATAACTGTAAAAACCCAGTTTATACACTTAAAAAATACATGCAAAATATATCATAATAGTGTGCAGTGGCGTAACTTCAAATTTTGGGCCCGGGGGCCGTGATCTTCACCGGGCCCCTTAATTGCCAAGTGTAAGTCCTATTCTTGCCAAAGCATTTTTGGTTATCATTTTTAAATTCATAAACAGAAACATCAAAGCAAAATGAACAATAGCGAGTGTTTTTCTCGAACTCATTGAAACTTTATACGGGACCGAGTTTGAACCTGCTGGGCTTTAAACTTCAGGAAGCCCGTTGGGCCCCCTGAAGTTCAGGGCCCGGGAGCCGCTGCCCCCTTTGCCCCCTCGGTAGTTACGCCACTGATAGTGTGTAGTGCCCGATTTCTAAGGCGCCGACCGTACATTATGTGTTATGTATTGGAAATTAAGAGGTATTTATTAAGAAGTGTAGAAAGAAAGAAATATGCGGGACTGCTTGCTAATCGCAAAAAAAACAGTCGTAAAACGTTTATCTTTATCGATCGGGCAGGTTAAAGTTTGTTTTGAACCTTTGGAGATGTAAGCAAATAAAAAATTGTTTTATAGCTTGATGCGTTTGCAGTTTTTAAGCGTTCAGGTTTCAGGTCCCCAGAATTTAATAATTTGATATTTTTTATGATAGGAGGTAGGTACGCGATAACCAAATGGTGTTTTCAGTACAACCTGATTTGTTTATGAGTTGTGACGTATTTATATTTACAGAATTTTGAGCACTGCGTAGGTCGCTGAGATGTGGCACGTAGTACCTTTGAATAGAGGTTTTATATTCAAAGCGTAGTACGTATCAGCATGAGGTTATTTTTCAATCGAATACTTGGAACGAAAAGCGAGTTACATAGGTTATTTCAATAACCGGATAACCGGTTATTTTTAATTCGAATAAGCCCATCACTAAGTACAATATTCAACAATACACGCAAAGTAACAGGTTTTACTGGCTCAAGAAGGAGGTATCCTTCTATTCGCCAGTAAAAAACCTCTTACCAAGCTAGTAATGTTAAATAGTATTGCCGGTCCCTGATGCCTTCGTTACTATGGAAACAAGTTTGTGTTATTGTTTGGATAAGTCAAATAATAGATACTAATATCATAATTTTTTTTGAGTTTTCGAAAGTGAATTCGCAAGTTTGAAAGTATGCACTCAGATGTCGTAAAAAATATTTTACGATACACTACCGGAAGGTGTTTTGCAGGTCTCCCCAAGCTTCCAGGGAGAGCCGCAGGGCACGTCTACTGGATCTTTCCAAATATAGCAGATAAAGCAGTGAGAGTGTTTTGATCATTTCTAAGTAAGCACTGACTTTGTCAAATATATTGCTAAACATAAACCCTAATCCTTGACACTTCAATGGGTATTAAGTGCCAGTTTACTTCCAGACAACCAAATTTTAAAAAAATCACTGATAACTTGACAAGTGTCTCACTAAATTTAGAGTTGTTATCCATGTATCAACCAAACTTACAAAGTAAGTGGTTACTATGATCGCTCTTTCTGTGTGTCTGTGTGTCTGTCGCACGGTTCCCGTTAAGGCAGAATACAACTGATGGTGGATTTCTATGTATTTTTGTCCCCTGAATCCGAATCCACTGGCTTTTCGATATCTCAACCCGTTTTCGAAATATTCGACTTTAATGTTCGAATTTTCACATTTTAGGCTTTAATATCACTTCTATATAGTTTTCTCTCCTGATTCCAAATATGTCACTCATTTCACGATATCTTGAATAGTTTTCGAGATATTTGATTTTTTAAAATCCGAATTTTCTTTTTGTAAGTTTGGTTTTCAGCCGTACATGCGCGGCTAAGCTTTTTTTTTCATTTGATTTACACAAAAATATATACATACTATTAATTTCCTAAATTGTTATGTTTTAGGTATAGATTAATCTATTTTATAAATATTTTTCTATTGTTTTTTTTTTGTTTAAATACGAGTATTGTTAATAGTTCTGTAATTTTTAATTACTAAAAATATAAATAGTATAGTATATCTTTGTACCTTTTATCATTTTTGTAAAATACTCCCTCAATCATCAATGATTTTTTTAAAATTTTGTAATAATAAAGCGTATACTAATAGTATGCATACAATAGTCATCAGAGTTACTTGACAAATAGCTGACAGGCTAAAGCTAAGGGATGCGTCAAGGAAAAGGGTTGAGAACCGCTGTTCGAAAATGAACGGTTTTGGAGATAATAACGATTTTATACAAAACGTTATCTAAAAATAATGTTTTTTATTAATTATTTTACGAGTGAGAAATAGTGCGTTTGTACGTTAATGCTATAGGCTATAGAGTGCTCAAAATTTTCAAATTAATAATCTCGGATTTTTACCTCTGCATTTTTTAAAACCTCTTCTAATGAGTTTTCTTTTGATATCTTAAATTATATTGCTAAATTCTATTATAAGCGAATTAAAACATAAAAATAATTTTAGACTCTCTTAAATTGCTTTTTTGAAAAGATAATAAATAAACACCTTTAAAATGGCAATTTAAACACTTGAATACTACGAAAACAACAAAACCCCCTGTAAGTATTATAGTAAGGAGCACATTACTGCTAAAAGCTGAATGTTTGTTGTTTTGCTTGCATGACTGATTGTGGAATTGGTTGGGTTTGTGTTCGCGGTAGAGCGTGTGTGACCACCTGCTACATGAAAGGACTCGCCGTTCGCCTTGCTTTCACAGTATCATGTTTCTGATTTACAATACCTAGACCGCAGGGGCGTTATGCAATTTCTGGTAAGTCGCCAGTTTTTGTAAATTTATGCATGACAACTGCTCTAAATCCAGGAAAAAATAAATTAGTTCGGGCACCGAAAATATGTGCCTACGATATGCATACAATTTTTGTACTGGGGATTCTTTATTTTGTTTTGCAAATGTTTCCACACCTGCATAAAAGTAGGTTTCAATTTAAAAATGACAATCAATGACGATTAACATTTTTTCCCGCTGCTGATCATGTAAGTCAGTGATACAGCCTTAGTAACAAAACGTGTAAGTCGGAGATTATATTTGTTTGCTGCTTTCCCTTGACAACGGAACTTAATACTATTATTAAGTTCCTAGGATAATAATGGTTATTTAACCAACAAGTGTGTTAATAAAGGTGATTAATAATCGAGAGATTTTAACGCGTGAGCGAGTGGAGCGAGCGAACGCGTTAATAAGCGAGATTATTAATCACCGATTAACATAAGAGTTGGTTACAAGACTTTTCCGTCAATCGTACGTTTATTAAAATCCATCAAAAATATTTATTAGTTTTGACATTTCAGATACATTTGACGTTTAGTACGTATGGTTGCCGATGCCGGAGCAATTTTGCGGCAATTAAAATACTTGGCGGTTGGAAATCCACCTCTGTTGCCGAAGGATACATTGAGAACTCGATAGGTATAAAATACAAACTGCCACAAAGATATTGAGCGAATCGTTTTCTAATGTAAATATTTATATTAATAAATCCACGGAATAATTTAACCTTTAGTTTTGACATTTCAGATACATTTGACGTTTAGTACGTATGGTTCCCTATATAAAATCATTGCGAAAACGGGTCTATTAATGCATGCTTTTTTAGACAAAATCATGCATTAATGAGTCGATATATAAACGATTGACGGAAAAATTAGTAACGCAAGATGCAGACTTTAGACGTTTTGTTTATAATTTCAAGTGTTTATGTGACATGTGACACTCACAGGTAACACGACTCACGAAAATGAATCCTGGTGACAGGGGACAAACCAAACGATTTTTTCAAAAATCTAAGAAAATTTCGATAAGCAGCGGGAAAAATATAATAAGATAACTCGGAATGTATCGCCTATTAACATTTTTCGGCAGGCAACAAGCCGCGGCTGCTCCTTGGCTTGTACTTGCCAACCTCAAATGTACATTCTTTGTTACTTAAATAGCTATTACTATTTCGGTGTGAAAGTAGATATTTTTCAGGAAATTTTCCACTGAACTTTTATACAATGTAATAAAAATATCTATTAATAAACAACGTCAATAGTGTTAGGGATGAAAAATTTGATGGTTTTGGATGCATTATTTTTAAGTTTTAATTACTACGTTTGCCATTTCTGGAATTTTTTGAGCCCTGGAATGTAATATAATCTTGACGAAAGTATTAGGCGTCGGCTCGTGGTCCATTGTTTCTGCGACCCGGCCGACACGAGCAACCAATGCACCGTAGCGATGGGGCTCAGTTAGAAGTGGAATCCAAAAAGGCACAACGTTCGGGGTTGTGGCAGTTGCGCGACGTATCAGCGAAATTGGGTTGTTTTGGGTAGTTATTTCTTGGCGTAAGCGATTATATGCAAACCAATAATCCTTTATCTAATAGACTTGTCTGTCCGTCCGTCCGGGACGCTGTTTCAGCAGCTAAACAGTAAGAGATAGAGAAAAAAGTTATGAAAGTTATATGTTTGGAATGGTCATGTCAGCTCAGGAACCGAATTTCAGTCACGTGACACTTCTGGTTTTCGAGAAATCACAAAAAAGACCGTTTTTCAAATAGAACGCGTATTAAATAAAAACTGTTCCAGCAGCCAAACGGAGCTGCGACCCTCTGCGCCTTAAAACCTCTATCGGTTAGGCAACCACTTTGAAACCTTCCAGGTCTGGGTACAGTTTTTATTTAATACGCGTTCTATTTGAAAAACGGTCTTTTTTGTTTTTTTAAATGAGACATTTGTCTCACTGGCTTGCTTGTTAATTCTAATGTGATAAGCTGCAATAAGGCGAGGCGAAGCTGCGAGAGCTTATGTGATAATAGAAGTTATAGATCCCACGAAAGGTTTCGCACGGTGATTCGCGGAAGCATGAAATTTCGCAATCGGAAGCATGAAATTTCGCAATCGGAAGCATGAGGTTCCGCAATGATAATGTAAGTCCGCGGAAGCACCTGGTTCCGCTATAGCTTAGCAAGATTTACCGTAATTACTTTACTGTAAACGACCAGCAGCCTCCGACTCTGTACGGTTTGTTTAATAGTTAATCTAGTGGATCACTATTCGGAAGTACTAGCGAAAAGTACCGACAGCTAACCCGTCCAGTGAAAGCAGCGATGAGGTGCCAAAGGGTTGATGCTGACTGATGCAAGGCCAAGTATTGTAACGTCACTGAAAAAAGTACCGAGGGGCCAGGGGGCGGCCACCCCCGGTGAGTACAATTATAATTATCGATGAGAATTACAGGTCAGTAAGTTTATGTTTTTTTACATTTATCTGCCTGCCTCCACTACTGGGCCGAGGAAGGCTCGAACCACTGTTTGCTCCTCGTTGCCGCCTTGCGGTTATGGGTGAGTTGCATCCACCACTTGGACACGTTTCAAAAGTATCGAAAATTGAATTTTAATATAATACAGTGCACCAAGCCGCTGGCCCAGTCTTATATGGCAATTACGGACAACAACTCTGATGCTGCAAAATCAAGTTATCACGGTTTCAATGTGATGTAAATGCTAAACAACATTGTAGCCGAACCAGCCTTTAAAATTGCGGACTTTTCTTCTTATTTTCAAACACTGCACTGCCGAAATGTAAAGCGATCCCAGGCTAAAGTCAACCGGAGCGCCTCTAACAAATGTGGTGTAATCTATCATATTGAAAATGAATGCCAGCGGGCAAGGACGTTTTCGAATTTTTGTAGGCCGTGTTTAGACATAATATCGATTGCAGTTGCAACCTGTCTATTTATTTCAGGTGATTTCAGTTGTTTCATGCACATTTCTACAAAGACTGGAGAAGAATAGTGTTCTCAACATTAATGTTAAAAGTCTACCTTAGCTGAAAATATTTAAAATAAAAAACTTGCATTGATACATAAATACATAAGAAGTGTGAAAAATTAAGATTAAAATTCAGAATTTCTACCGCAATATTAACGCCTACATTATTTACACGTTTACTTGTTTGTAATTAGTTTCTTACCTTATTCTATTTTACATTATTTAAAAGAAAAATATATGCCAAAAGAATCTCGATTTAGAAGTAGCACCTATTACATAAAATATTAGGTCTTCAACAGTGTTTACAAAATATCGTTAATTATAAAAAAATTGGAAAATGCAATAATAAACAATGTGTGTAAAAATATAATATAACCCATTAACTCTAACAATAGTATTTAACATTACAAGCCAGGTAAAACAGGTTTTACTGGCGATAGGATTGGGATGACTGGCGAGCCGTTAGGCGAGCCTGTCATATCCTTGAGCCAGTAAAAATGGTTACCTGGCGTGTATTGTTGAATGTTTTATTTGTTCTCACTTGTAAATAACTAGAAATTTATCATTTATGCAAAATGTCAAACTGGCAAGCAACTAAATTAATCAATATGACACATACTAAGGAAGACAACTCTGGCTTTGCCCGCTATCATTTATCTATGAGCACGCTTGTAAAATATAACTGCCTAGCCAGTAAAAAATTTACTGGCTAGCCAGTTAAGAAACATTTTCAAGGTGAATACAGTGACTTGATAAATTGATGTTTACAAGTGAGAAACAAATAAACATAATTTAATATATAAAATAATGGTTCGAAACTTTCATAAATAATGTGATTTTCTGTTCTTCCAAGATTTGAATGTTCTATGGGTAGTGAACGACGTCTGGGGATGCTTTTCTGCAGTATCCCGTGACCAGTAGTCATATATCGTACTCTTGTATGAAAGTTCGGGACTTCCCCTAATAAAATAAAATCTTGTACGATCCTTCAGAAACTAAGAGGAACGTTTATAATAGTAAACGAAATACAGGAACAGCTCTTTTTCCTGATTTGAAAAAATAAGTAAGCCAAAATCTATCAAGTTGTTTGAGACTAAAGTTAATTGTTTAGGGGATATTAATGATGTTATGCAATCGAATCGCTGAACTTTAGGCGGCTGCTGTAAGTAACAGAAGAGGTTACCATAATTTTAATTTATTGTCTTGATTTCAGTTAGCGGATAGAAATCTCCAAGAAAATGTACCTTAAGAAATGCTGTTGCTACTTCGACTTAGAAATTGGATTTTTTACATGGAGTGTTATCACGTTGGTAAGTCTTAAATGGTCATATTGAAGCCTTTGATATTAAACGTCGTATAAAAATTGCCCCAGTAATTTTAAAATCACATTTTGTTATGTAAATGGATGCTATGAAACTGTTCAAGGTGTTTTAACTGTTTATACTGTCATCAATACTTTAAAAATTCAGAAAAACCTTAACTAATAAAATAAATTTGTAAACTATATATTTTTTCTAGGCTACCATTTTAATGTTGAAATTTTGATAAGACTGGGTTTTTGTACGTCAAATACACGATACTTAAACAAATTCATTTCAGTAGATAAAAAATTATGCTCCAATAATTTAGTTTGTCGAATTGTATTTGAGGAAGGATAATTGTATTTTAGTTAGCCAAATTTTGATCGCTGCATAAATGAGATGTAGGCTTCCCAGCTTTAAATATTTAATTGTATAATTAGTGTTGAAAGCGATCCTTTTTTATGAGATGGTGGTTGATGTACGACAGCGATGTCGAAGTGCATCAATCCATACGTACTGTACACGTTATTGTTTTACATAGTGATTAATTGTAACTCGAAATTTAGGCGAAAAGAACTTCAGAATTTACAACTATCTAATTGAAACTTCCCAATTTCAATAAAATAGTTTAAGAAAATATTACCTCGTTTACAATTTTTTTTGTTAAGACGTGAGGTGTGGTTACTACACGACTTTTTTACTGCTGGTGAAAATTTTATTTTGCGACGTTTTTAAAAACTATAGTAACAAAAAACTTTTTTGGCAGACGTTATAGATAATTACGTAATATATAACAGTTTTAATAGTTATGTGTGGCAGTGAATAATAATGCGAATAAAGAGACAATTTATCCTTAACCTTCCCGTACCCGTGTGGGGTATTCTACATACCCCAGAGTAGTTTTTTTGCTGTAACTGTTCACCACATTTTTTAATGATCTTCAGATTTTAGCTATTCCTCGAGATATAGAGTATCTTAATAATTATGAAGTTTGCTTTAAAAAAAATTATCTAACTATTTTTATCAATTAATTTTTGTGTGGGGTATGTGAAATACCCCGCACGGGCCCCAGCGTAATATTTTTTTTCATTGTATTTCATGTTCGTATTTCGTTCGTTTATCATAAAATGGCTACTACGTATTTTTATGGAGATTTTGGACATGGCTGCCCTCAATGCATATATAATTTGGCTGGAGCAGAATCCTAAATGGAAACAAAATGATAGAAGTCGTAGGAAATGTTTTTTTTTTTGAATTGTCGACTGATTTAGTTGAGCCGAACGTTATGGCACGGAAAAATGTCAGTATTAATTATCATCAATATGTAAAAAGAGCTTTTGAAATGTTTCCAACAAAAAATAATGAAGCAAATGCCGCGATACTGCCAGAACGCAAGTCAAATACCAATCGCAGGTGCAACTTTTGCCCAAGAGTTCGTGACAGAAAACTTTTTTCGTGTGTAACTTGTGCTAAATCAGTATGAGCAATACACAGAACAACAAAAAATATAGCATATTGTCTAAACTGCAAACCCAGCGACAATAAAGAACAATTATAAACCAATATTTTGTAGATTTTTTAATAATTTTTGTATACCTATTTAACTTTAGTTTTGCTTTGTATTTTGAATAAAATTATGTGCTATAAGTCCTCAATGTGGTTTATAATAGAAAGAAATTAATAACAAAGCCCAAATTGGTTATAGACATGAAAATCTACTGGGGTATCCCGAGCATGGGCTTTAATGAAAGTTTTAGAGCACGGGTACGGGAGGGTTAAGGGGAAAAGCTTACCTCACGAGACTGTCAATTAATAGCCCAGACATATTAGGGTTTGACCTTGAAAAAAATAATGTAAATCTGAAAATTGGTAGAAATATTCTAGTTAGTGTACTGAACAACATACCAAAAGTCCTAAGCGGTCCTATGCCGGCTTCATGATGAAAAAAGGCATAGGCGGGTATTTCGGGTTTATACAGGATATTATTATACATATCGTGTTTTGCCATCAATATATTATAACTTAATAGGTATATATATCTCACTATTCATGTATTTTATATCATACATGTATACAATAATAATAATAACTAGCAACCAGTCAGACAAATGTCTCATTTAATAAAACAAAAAAGACCGTTTTTCAAATAGAACGCGTTTTCGAGAAATCACGTGATTTCTCGAAAACCGGAATTTTCACGTGATTGAAATTCGGTTTCTGACCTGACACGACCATTCCAAACATATAACTTTCATAACTTTTTTCTCTATCTCTTACGGTTTAGCTGCTGAAACAGCGTCCCGGACACACAAAACAGCGTCCCAGACAAGCCTATTATATACAGTGTGGTCCATTAAGTGTGCAACAAATGGGACATTTTTTTATTAGTTGTAAAACCAAAATTTAAACACCGCCAAAAGTTAGTGCATGTTCGATAACCCTATCAGATGCCCTTAGAATGGCTTCAAATCAAACAATATACAGGGCAGGACAAAAAATATGAAATTCGTTCAAGAATAAAGTTAACTTATTTAAAAAAATATAGCAAAATTTTATTGAGAAAAGTTGTTTAGAATCAAAAGTTATGCTCAAATACAAAGTCACGGCCTCCTATTCGAATTTTGATTCTTTTTTTGTAAAATTTTGTATTATCCCCGTATGATACATATTATTATTATTCTGATTTTATTAAGAGTTTTTCATATGTAAATTATTATTAGTAAAGCATTTGCCTTGTTAAGAAGAATATTTGCGAAATTCTAAAGTTCTGTTAAATATCGTTGCAACAAACATGAAGTGGACGCTTACCTAAAAAATATAAATCCAAGTAAATTTTACAAATACGCTTCAAGTTGCTAAAAGTTATTTAAAAGGGATGTGGTTGTGGCTACTTTAAATCCATATAAAATCAAAATAATAAAAATATGTATCGTACGGGGGTAATACAAAATTTTCCAAAAAAGAATCAAAATTCGAATAGGAGGCCGTGACTTTGTATTTGAGCATAACTTTTAATTCTAAACAACTTTTCTCAATAAAATTTGGCTATATTATTTTAAATAAGGTAACTTTGTTCTTGAACGAATTTCATATTTTTTGTCCTGCCCTGTATATTGTTTGACTTGAAGCCATTCTAAGGGCATCTGATATGGTTATCGAACATGCACTAACTTTTGGCAATATTTAAATTTCGATTGTACAACTAATAAAAAAATTTCCCATTTGTTGCACACTTAATGGACCACACTGTATATGCAACAGTTCATTTTTTTCTTGATAGCTTCATGTCGGAGAACTGCAACCGAGGACTGCCTTCATCGCATGGTTGCCTAATTCCATTGCATTATGACAATTAATAGTTTGATCTCCAACAAACCCAGATGATAAAGACCGTAAGGAACTACATTCCTACCTAGGAGAGCGGGTCGACAGCCAATTTATAAAAAGGTTCAAATATTTTGCATCCACTGATCTTCTTGAATCTCTAAATTCAACGTGTTGTTTTGTTGAAGTTCTAGTAATACCAGTCAGTTCAACTGAACTACAAATTTTAAGACATCCACGAAAAGAGAGCACGAAATATGCTAGCTGACTATCAGATATACCACGGCCATGAGTGAGACCTCCCTGAACTTTTCAAAGGCGCATCAAAGACTGTTCGATCGCCATATCTGTTGAAAGTTTAGGTGCAGACAATGACACATCTGAATCATAAAGCTGATTTCGTTTATTATCTTTTAAATAAATATTTGCCTGCCACCACATACTTTCCTTCACTAAGTAGTTTATTACAGTAAAAACAAACGTTTTCCATTATTATCACCAATTTATATCAATAACATCACAAAAAACCACGCGCGTATAAGTTACACAGTAATGCAAGTGCAGTCTGCTGTAGACACGCACTGATTTATAGTTTAGCCACGTTGTTACGCCCTTCGATCATTCTGTGGTAAGCAGAATTTGTCAAAGAACATAATATATTTCAATTAAAAAAATATGAACTCAGTTGGTAATTACCATTACATCCATAGAGGTCAATGGCAAATTATATGCGTTATTATTAAGAAAAAAACTTTTTTTAATTTTTTTTTGTCAAAAATTACATGAAGCCGGCATATTTCGCTTTAGGACTTTTGGTATGTTGTTCAGCACACCAATATAAAATATTCCTACCGATTTTTAGATTTACATTATTTATTTCTATGTTTTGGTAAAATTTAATCTAATATGTCTGGGCTATAATAAGTGCATTATAATACATTCATCTCTAAATACAGAAAGCTGCTCATATTACACTAGGGGAATATGAAATTTCATATTCTCCAGGGTATTTTTTTAAATTAGTAGGCTACATTGTTAATAAATGACATTAACGGCGAGGTTAGCAGGTTAGGTTTTGCGTCAGCTTTGACACAGACTAAAGCAAAACCTAATCTGCTAACCTGGAATTTGACATAGATTGATGCAAAACCTAACCTGCTAACCTAGAATTTGATATAGACTTACAGTGTCACCAATTATATACATGGTTGTCGATAAAATATTGTATTTGACACGCATATAATGGCTGTAAGTATTACACTTAGATGATTATAACACTCGCCTTCGGCTCGTGTCTAATATAGCCTACATTATATGCTTGTTAAATAAAATACTATAGTTATATACAACTGTCAAATAATAAGTGGATTATATATCTAACTCTAAATACAAGAAGCGGCTCATATTACACTAGTGGAATATAAAATTTCATATTCTACAGGGTATTTTTCCTAATTAGTGGGCTACATTGTCAATAAATGACTTTAAAGTCGAGGTTATTAGGTTAGGTTTTGCGTCAGTTTTGACACAGACTGACGCAAAACCTAACCTGCTAAGTTCGAATTTGACACAGACTGACGCAAAATCTATATACAGGGTGACACAGCGGACATGTAACAGCCCATAACATTTTTAGTTATTAGAATTAAATTCTAAAATTTGGGTGATGCATTTATCATAAGAGCAACCTTTTGATGACTAAATAAAACAAATTTTTTCACTTCCGGTTTAACCGGAAGTAACCCTGAATTTTAAATTTTAAATGGCACCTTGTATATATTTTTAGCCTATCTGAACCGCTACAAAATTCTCTTTTCAACTGTGTGTCACAATTTGACATCTGATTTCAAAATGGCTGCCAAAATCAATTTTTCTCCCAAACTCTTAGTTGGCCATGACATGACACTTGGACATTATCAGCATGTAAAGGACTTTGAGATGTAAAAATTAAGGTGTAAAAATATTTGTGATTTTGATACTTTTTATCTAATTAATAAGAGTTACGAATAAAAGATCATTTTTCAAATTTTCGAAATGTATTTGTTTAACGCTTAATTTCTCAAAATCGAAAATAGGAAACTCCAACTTTTATTTAATGTAACTGTAAAACAAATATTTTTTGTTTCATATAATTTATCAGAATTGGTATGAACAACTTTTTTATTATTAAAAATGCAAAATTATACATATCTACATTGTTTCCAAAATACGTATATTATTAGTATCAATAACAAACCAAGTAGGCTGTGTAACATCCTAGCATATTATTGATGTTAAAAACGTTAAACAATTCTAGAGGGCTACGAATGGAATATGGCTGGAAAAGTTATATCATTTGTTTTGGTTTCTCTCGTTTAGCGTTATTCTGTTATTTATTTAAAGCACGGCCTTCTGGATTAGCGTGCCTGCCGGAGAGCCGGCAGGCACGCTAATCCAGAAGGCCGTGAATTAAAGTATTTTGACTTTTAAAAGAATATTCTCACATATAATCTCATAAGAGCATTAATTCTTTCCGGAAAGTTTTTGAGTGCGTTGCAACAACGTCGTATTAATTTGCCCGAGCGGGACGCGAGGGCAAATTAGGACGTTGTTGGAATGCACGAAAAATTATTTCCGGATATGAATTAATGCTCGAATGCAGATTCGGTAAGAAAATCGTAACGACACAAACCCTAAAAAGAAGTAATGTCTACCTACAAAAAATTTCCAAGAAATTTTTTAGTTGTCTTGGTTACGGCTCGTGAACTAATTTTTCTATTGGTCATTAATGAGTGTCGTACGATTTTCACATATAATCTCATAAGAGCATTAATTCTTTCCGGAAATTTTTTTGAGTGCGTTCCAACAACGTCGTATTAATTTGCCCGAGCGGGACGCGAGAGCAAATTAGGACGTTGTTGAATGCACGAAAAATAATTTCGGGATATGAATTAATGCTCGAATGGAGATTCGGTAAGAAAATCGTAACGACACAAACCCTAAAAAGAAGTAATGTCCAAGAAATTTTGTTGTTGTCTTGGATACGGCTCGTGAACTAATTTTTCTATTGGTCATTAATTAGTGTCGTACGATTTTCGATATTATTTATTCTTTTAAATAATGTATTCTAGAGATGAAAAAGTTGATATGCTCTTAATTTACGGTGAGGTGAGAAAAAATAGTAGAGCGGCTGCGCGACTGTATGCGGAAAGATTTCCGGAAAGAAATCATCCTGCGAATAACTATTTTTGGAGCCTTGAAGAACAATTTAGACAAGAACCAGATTTAGAATAGAATCACCTTATTATCGACGAGCAAACGGAAGTAAATGTACTAGCAATGGTTGAAGTGGATCCAACAGTTTCTGTACGAGAGATTCAGAGTCAGATTGGTGTTAATTGAGAAACGGACCGCCGGCGCCGTATTTTAAAAAAGCACAAGTACAAGTCGTACAAATACCAAATCCACCAGCATTTGTTTCAGAATGATTACCAAAGAAGAGTGAATATTGCAATTGGTTTTTAAATAGGTATGACTTAAACAATAATTTCCATCACTCAATTCTCTTCTCTAACGAATCTCGGTTTACTAATTTGGGTCTATTTAATTGAAATAATACCCGGTATTGAACTCAAGAAAATTCAAGGCTTATGAAAGAAGGTGCGTACCAAGAGCGATTTGGTTTCAACGTCTGGTTAGGAGTAATTGGTACAAGAATAACTGAAACAATAATTTTCGATGGTCGGTTAACGTCCTAGAGATATTTAGAATTTTTACAAACAGAAGTTGAAGGTTTTCTGCAAGAAATACCTCCTAATGTGGATCAAGTAATTTTTCAGCAAGATGGCACCCCAGCGCATAACGCAAAAAATACCGTAAATTATTTAAACGAAAGGTTTGGCGAAAAGTGGATTGGTACAAATGGTTCCAATGGGTGGCCTCCAAGATCTCCGGATTTTATCCCACTCGATTTTTTTATATGGAATTACCTTAAGGAAAAGGTTTATAGAACTACAGTAGTAGATCGAGAAGACTTAGAATTAAGAGTTAGGAGGGCCATTAATAATATAACACAACAGCAACTTGAAAACGTGCTTTTAGCAACGGTTAGGAGAACTCGTCTATGTAGAGATAACAACAGACAACATTTTGAACATTTACTGTAATTTTTTTTGTATGATCATTGTTTAGTTCAGCTTTGTGTTATAGTAGGTTAAATTTTTAATTACATTTCTTTGTGTTGTACCGACAAATTGTCTTTTCATTCCATGGATCTTAGATATGTTTAACACTTTTGTTATCCCTATGGTGGGGTATTACTATGCCTACTTGGGGCATTATTGTTACATATACTTATACCTATTATAAGTATTTACGGATCATTCTAGATATGTGTAATTTTGCATTTTTAGTCAAAAAGTCAGTTGTTCATACAAACTTTAATAAATTGTATGAAAATGTACATGTTTATTTAATATTTCTATAAAATAAAAATTCTAGTTTTCTATACTGGATTTTGAGATATTAAGCGTGAAATAAATGCATTTCTAAAGTTTGAAAAATGGTCATTTATTCCCAACTCTTATTAATTAGATAAAAAGTACCAAAATCACAAATATTTTTACACCTTAATTTTTACATGTCAACGTTCTTTACATGCTGATAATTTGCAAGTGTCATATCATGGCCAACTAAGAGTTTGGGAGAAAAATTGATTTTGGCAGCCATTTTGAAATCAAATGTCAAGTTGTGACACACGATTGAAAAAAGAATTTTGTAGCGGTTCAGGTAAGCTAAAAATATATACAGAGTACTATTTAAAATTTAAAATTTAGGGTTACTTCCGGTTAAACCGGAAATGGAAAAATTAGTTTTATTTAGTCATCAAAAGGTTGCCCTTATGATAAATGCATCATCCAAATTTCAGAATTTAATTCTAATAAATAAAAATGTTATGGGCTGTTACATGTCCGCTGTGTCACCCTGTATATAGTTGTAGATAAAATATTGTATTTGATACGCATATACTGGCTGTATTACATTTGGATGATTACAACACTCACCTTCGGTTCGTGTGTAAACTTCATCCTCGTGTAATATCTCTCTCTAGGTTATCAGTCTTGCAACTGGTTTGTCGCAGCTTTCCATATTTGTCTGTCTAAGGCCTTGTTTTTCATAATTCTCTAGTTTGCAAGTTGCAACCAATCAGAAAATTCTATTTTCATTATTCAATAGCTTGTAGCCAATCACAAAATTCATTCTTATTATTAAATGACTTTTCAGTTAACAGCTGTCACAAATGTCATAATTCGGAAATATGAACACAAAACTACTATTGCATAGGAGTAGATAAAATATCGTATTACATTCGCAATTATGGCCATTATTCACTCAGATGACTTGCGCCACGCGCCTTCGGCTTGTGACTCAAATGTCATCTTCGTGAATAATGGCTGTCATAATCGCTCATATAATAATATACTAATTATGCATGATTCTTACTAATTAAGGAAAAATAAAAATTATTGAGTCGTAACATTTTTAATATTTCACAGACGTTTTGCTACTTGTGGTAGCTTCATCACTTATATTTAAAAGTTATATACTTATAAGAAAAAATTACATTTTAGATTAGCGATACACATTAGTTCCATAGACCTGTATACTTACATTTCAATTGTTTTGTTGTTGATTAAAAGAAGTTTGTGGACATATTAGGACATTTTTTATTATTTAAAATTTAAAAATTAATATTAATTTAGTTTAGAACACGTGATTTTTTTTAAATACAATGCAATGGCATGCTTGAATAGTTGAAAAGTTAGAACAGGAAAATTCTATTACTAAAATAAATAGTGCTGGTTTTGATATGATATGAATTATTGATAAAAGCAGACAAGGCTGTTTCTTTATTTATTTGCGCAGACAGCAGGCAAATTTGAATTTGATATATTGTACGCAGGGTGGTACTAGGTTAAATTAAAAAAAAAATACCTTTATAATCTTCTAAACAATATTTTTAATTATTGAAAGGTCATTTTTACTACTAAAATTTTAATGAACTGTTTTATTCACTAGTGAATAAAGTAACATTTTATCCACCCTTATTACTAAAATGTTACTTTACCAAGGAGATTTTAAGAGATACAACACCACTTTGCAAGTATGTATTGGAAAAAAATATATTCATATTACTTTTTCAGAAATATTTTCAAAAACTGTATTTACAAAATGTGTTGTCTAACAAAAGTGGTAGATAATTGCACAATATATGATTTTGTTTAAAGAAATTTATTTTTATCAAACAATTATAAAATACTCGCGGAAAATGGAAAAAAGTCGTAAAAGTAATGTATCACTTCCGGCTACCTGATTTTAATGACAGATCACGAGTATCTTCAAATTTATATTAAAAATGTATATATACATTTTGAGGCAGATTCATTAATCCATCTAGGCTGTAAAGAGGCCACAGACTCATAGGCTCACAGACTGACCTGTTTCAGAAAACGAATATTTCCGCAACAATCGCGAGTTGTAAAAAATCATGATTATTTTGCTTTATTTTATGAAGTAAAAGACAGCAAAAAGACGACGTTCATGGTCACTATTCAAAAAGTGTCATTAATGAAATAATGTTTCATGTTAGTACATATTGTTGATTTATGTGTAGAAAATAGAACTCTGATATCTTGGCAGGGTCTTTTATTCAACAGGTTTGCCTACTTCGTATAGTAATAATAATATGTAAATGAAAAAGAGTTTTAGGTTATACAGTCTGTTCTATAAAAAAGGCCCCGCCTTCTAGCTACTTTATTATTTATTTTAGACCCAGTAAACCTTATATCAAATCAAATGGCACATAAAAACCTACATTTTAACACTATCAAAATTTTTTTATCTTCAATTGTTTCAGAGTGGTGACGTCACGTGCAATTTTTTTAAATGACACGGTATATATTTTTTGACATTTTCTGGTAGAGGTTTTTTTTCTCTTTTCAACAATATAAATACTTGATGCACTTGCATAAAAAAATTTTCGTGAAAAATTACAAAACTTTTTCACAGTGGGAAGCCATGATACAAAACTGTAAACAAAAGTGTAACTCAGAAAAACAAAACAAATAGTAGCCAAACGCTTTAACTGTCAAATTTCAGAATAATCTAAAGTGTTTATTGTTTTGTTACACTTTGGTTTATAGTTTTGTATGGTGGCCTCCCACCTATAAAAAAGTTTTTTAATTTTTCTCGAAAATTTTCTTATGTAAGGGCATAAAATATTTATATTGTTGAAAAGAGAAAAAAAACCTCTACCAGAAAATGTCAAAAAATATATACAGTGTCATTTAAAAAAATTGCACGTGACGTCACCACTCTGAAACAATTGAAGATAAAAAATTTTTGATAGTGTTAAAATGTAGGTTTTTATATGCCATTTGATTTGATATAGGTTTATTGGGTCTAAAATAAATAATAAAGTAGCTAGAAGGCGGGGCCTTTTTTATAGAACAGACGGTATATTAAAAATTTATTTAATTACTTTAGCACATCTAATTTAAATTTTCCAAGATTTATCAGAATTCAATGACGATACGACGGATGGTAAATACGAACGAATTATTGTGCATTAGGTGTATTGGCTTCTGCTCTACGCATATTTAATGTGTTATATATTTATATTATATTTTTTTACTTTTAATGTCAAAACCTATAAACCTTGAATATATCAACGACATATTTTAAAACTTGAATAATAATTTTTATATTACAGATAGCCAAGATCTACCCTGCAACCGTTTTTCTTTTAATTCCTCATGAAATCGTAGCAGATGTGTTGAGAGTGTATGGAATATTGGTTTTCAGTTGGCTAATTGCCACAGTTGGTATGCAATTTCTAGCTTTAGTGGGGATTGTTCAGGTAAAGTAATATTTAAAAATTGTGTACATATTTAATATCATTTTATTGTAAAATTAGTGAATCACGCGAGCTACGCTTCGCTTCGCTAATTACAAGATTTAATTACTTTACTTTTTCGTCCGTTTTTGAAAATAAAGACTGGCCTGCTATCTAGGTCTAAAAATTAGCAAATTTTTAAGCTATCATACAATTTAATCGGTCCAACATCTTCGGAGAAGATCGCGAACAAAGATACATACATACAAAGAAAGAGACCACCAATTTTATGGCATTGATTAACTTAAACTTGTAAAGTTCTTTTAAATAATTTAAAGTTTACATCATATAGAGATGTTCTCAGTTTTTTTAGTATACCGAGAGATTAGATGTGATTGTAGGTCTAGAGTGGATAGAGAGTTTATCACACTGGCATCACAAGTCAGTATTTTAGTATTATAAAACTATTCGGTAGGTAACTATATTATTGTCATTTAGTAAGAATAAAAGTTTAATAAGTCAAAATGACTGATAGTAGTTTATTATCTATCCAAAGAACTTGAAAACTGTTAAATTGCTATCACGTTGGCATCACCCTGTTTCAGTTATTTTTGCAACTTTTGTTTTCTGATTTTGGCAGCAATCTAAAAAACATGAATTCTTTTTTTGATTGACTTTATGAAAACTACTTAATTTAAAGTGAAGTTGTAATTTTATACTTAATTTTTATGCTAATTACAATGGATACATTCAGCAAATGAAAGCGTGCTTTATTGCTAGTAAGAGAAAAAAACTGCTTTAAGTAAGATAGTATTTGGAAAACTGGAAGACAACAGTTTAAATTTAACAAAATAACAAATTTGCATTAGCACAGATTTGCGGTATGACAATTACATTTATGTTACAATAACTTTCACTATGTATAGAAACAAACTTATTTTCATAGATTAGTACACATACGGTTTTAGAAATTATCAAGCAATTCGAATCTGTTGAACCGTTTGGAGACGTTAATCAGGGAGGTAGAAAAAATAAACTTATTTCCGATTATTATTGCACACATTATTTAAAGGAACGGCTATTACGAAAAATATTTTGTACAATTACGTCAAAGGGGAACTTGAATATAAAATGGGACGAAATACGTTACACAAAATTATTAAAGCAGCGCATGGTGTTTGTTTAAAACAAAACTGTTTTCACTGAAAAAAGAAACAAAAAAAGCTTTTGTTTTTTTTTTACTTTTTGGGGGCTTTTAACTTCTGAGCGACCCTTTTTTAAATAATAGTAAAAAACACGACAGATAAATAAACTAGTAAACAATGTCAAAAAATGAGAACACCCAAGTAAAAAATAGTGTTATCACTTAACTGTAGTAAGTACTTGTATTCTATTGTTGAAAAAAAGCAATACAATCACTTGGTATCTTTTCATGAAAAAAAAATATACGGTACCCCCTACACTTCGTGTCGAAGTAAAATAGTTTTCTATTTGAAAAAACGTTTTTTACTACTGTAGCTAAAAGTATCCTGTCCTAGAACCCACCTTCAATATTTACAATGTGAAGAAAAAATTAATGTTATTCAATTACTAGGCTTATTAAAGTTGTAGTTTAACTATTCATTTCAGAAGCCTAAAATGAGGTTTTATCTGTGTATGTCACTCATTACCAATGTTGGTAGCACTGTAAAGCTATGTCAAATTTGAGATTTGCAGGTTAAGTTTTCCCTAAGTCTGTGTCAAATAACAAACAAAGCCAACCTACTAACCTCGAATTTGACATAGACTGACAATACACTTCATAACTGCCAAACGTATAACATGAATCTCTCGGTACTTTCCAAATTGTCACTACGACTTTTCGCGGTTGTTAATACAAAATGATGTTCTTTTTAGATATTCATTGAATAATCAAATTATAAGAATTGAATAAAATTTTGTACTATACACGCCGATAAAGTTATTATTATCCACTCTTGAGTTATTAATGTCTCGATTTCGTCTGGACATTAAACGATTAACTCGTGGATAAAATTTAACTTTATCGCCTTGCATAATAAGTAACTATTATTTATTTAGATGAGACATGGATATACCAGAATGGACGTCAAGTACGAATTTGGCTACATGATACAGACATGCGGGCAAATCATGAGGGGACCAGTACGATGGTGCATGCAGGATGTAATTCTGAATTTTTGGATGGTTGCGGTTATATTTTAGATAGTGAGATACTCGTATAATATATGGATTACCATAAAACAATGAACAGAAATAATAATGGTGAGGCACTAACACCCCATGAAGGAGCTGGAATACATTTATAAAAAAAATGAGGTTCTGAACAACTGCTTCCCGGGTAAAGTAAATTTGAAAAAACTGTGTTGTCGCCATGGATAATGCTCCTTGTCACTTCATATTTATGGACAAAACGGCCACGTTTTCTTGTTTAAAACAAGAAATGATAGATACGTAAAACAACAAAAATATTTTAATGAAAAGTACCAGAAAGCAACTTTCGGTAATTTTAAAACAATTTAAGAACATTACCAACAAAAAATATGTTGTTGATTAGTTTTTAAGAAAGCATGGGCATGACGTACTTCGACTTCCATCTTACTCCTTAGAATCCCATTGAACTAGCTTGGGAATTTACTAAAAATTATTATAATAAACGTATTAGATTTCAAGAAACCGCGTAGCGCAATTGGAACAGCGCTAGGCTTGCATTAAGCAAGTCCTCGGTTCGAATCCCGCGGGGGCCGGAATTTTTCCGCAGCCTTGGCGATTGGAATCGGGCTGAGTGAGACCATTCACAGTTGGGCACCAAGTTAACTGTGTTCTATTCAGAACCACAAACCTAATAGATGGAGTAACAAAGTCAACACATCACGCAGACATAAATCGCACACAATGGTTGCTGCGCAAGCACAAAGGGGGCGCTCCAACTTTGTAACCCGAATCCGGGGCAAGTTGAGCACTCTACCGCCAGATGCAAGCACATAAAACACCAGCCTCTACACCGCAGGTTAAATGATGTTACAGGTAATAGATACATACATACACAAGATCTCAAGCTTCGTCCAAAGTAAATGCTTCAAATTTTTGGTTGTTACCCTCCTACTATTACGATACAACAATTTAAGACCAATCATGTATTGTAACACAATGTCTCTCTGCACTCTTACCTGCTTATAAATCTCTGCCACCAAATAGGGGTAGCTTTGGGAGTTTACGCTCGCGACCACTCAGTCGCAGATGGGAGTGGGTTCCAAAGAACAAATTACCTGAGTTACCAGGATCCTAGGGCGCCACGCCGTTGTAGCTTCGTATTAATACTCCCCGTTGAAACGTGTAACGGCGAACCTAAATTGCTTATACAAGAAAGCAGAGATTCGACGCAGTAGCAAATAAAAGACCGATTTCACTTGTGTATATATAATACCCACAACGGTTCTAACATATTCGATACAGTCTGTACATAAGGATTAATACCAGAAGGGCAAACCAGATAAATGTAACATAAAGGTTATTTAGCATAAACACATCTTACGGCAATTCGACGTTTGACTTTAATTAGGACCTCAATTTTTACTTAATGTAATCAAAATTTAATGACAAGAGTAATGAAGTAAATTTAGCTCCCGACAACTAGTCCTTAAACGCTGTGTTTTGTACACGTCAAAAGAGAGCCTTATATATTCATAGCTCTATATTACCCACGTTTAATACCTGGTGTTTGTACTAATTAAACAGATCTGTGTAAGCGCACTACCAGAAGCCACATTGGCTTATAAATGAAACCGCTCGTGTGACAGTACTCGTTCAAGTCACGGTAATACCATAAATGGGTATTTAAATGTTCAACCTCAGTTAACAAATCTAACTAAGCAAGGACAAGTCCTGGCATAAAGTCAATTACAAATTTCAACTGAATTCCTAAACTATAACTATTTTCAACGAGCTTGACCGTAGTAGAAAGATTTGATACACAAGTACTAATAAACAAGGCACATAAAATGCAACGAGTAGCAAAAAGGTTGCACTGAACGCAATTTAATTAAATTTATTAATAGATTGTACAGCACCTTGGGTCGACGAAACACTGTGACAGCTATCAAACCTTTTCCATGAAGCAACGGGTCCCGTGGCCTAGTTTGACATCACCAGGATTCGATCCATTTAAATCGGAGCTGTCAAGTGAATTTGAGACGTCAAAAAGCTGGCCCCAAAGAAGAAGTCGGCTGCCTATTAAACCTCGTTCAAATCCCCGTACGAAGTCCCGTACGAAGTCCCGTGCGAAGTCCCGTGCGAAGTCCCCAAGGATCAAGCAGAAATCATTGCGTAGCACTATTTAGTGGATTCCGATCTATGGGGACTTTCAAGCACTACAATTCCATCACAAATAGGCACAAACGGCAAGAGGAAGCCCAATTTCTTGGCTCAAAATAAGCGGCTTTCAATTCCATCCCGAAATGGACGCCAAAACAGCAAGACAAAAGACAACACCCCAAACAAACAATTTTCTTGTTTCGTTACACGAGCGCCACCTATCTCAGGATGTCCGAGCTTGGAATCGAGATCTACAATAATGCACTATATTTTGCATAAAATCAGAAGCTCCAAGTGTTCAAAAATTAGAATGTAACATGGTGTTTAGCTTTAAGCTTTACAGGAAAAAATATGTAATGTAAATTAGGATTACCAGCAACCGGTCGTAATTTTGCGTGGTTAAAAATTTTAAAACACGTTGCTACTGACGACTTGACTAATGAAATCATTTTTTCTACAATCGTGTCAAAATGACAACTTTTTGCACAGTTTCTAGTGACAAAAGTGACTTTTGTAGCACTCTTAATATTAGCGCCCGAATTACGTCTTTTTTGCACGTTGCTATTGGTGGCGTGTTTTAATACTATATTAAAACACCCTTTGCCGTAAATTTAAATGCCAACATAACCTAGAATATCTAACACAGCGTGACGGAAAAAGTGTCACCGAACTAAGTTTTTATATTTCTGTTACGATAGTAGAAAAATAGCTTATGAGACACGTTTTAAAAGCACTTCGCTTTGCGTCGTGCTCTTAAACCGTCGCAAGTGCTTTAAAGGCGTACTTATACACTAGTAAGTAATTCGGTTGACTTACAGACATCGGGCCAGAGGCCCTCGGTCTGTAACACATGTCAACCTCAAGGAAAAACATATTCACATCTCCCTTAATGCATAAATATCTATTCTATGTGCATTATACATGTGTTTTTTTCTACGAGTTTAATTATAGTAATTTACGATACAAGTGCGTAAAGCTACTCTTTAGGCACGAGTGGGGTAGAGTTAAAACGCGAGTGAGCGAGCGTTTTAAGCCCCACGAGTGACTAAAGATACTTTACGCATGTGTATCGTACAATATTTTATCTACGATAGAATCTAAAAAATACGGTAAATATAAAAAATATTTTACATGTAAATTAGAATTACTAGCAACCGGTCCTAATTTTGAGTGTTTTAAAATTTTTAAAACACGTTGCTACTAACTACGTGCCTAATGAAATTTTTTAAGCACGTTGCTATTAACGACGTAAACTAATGAATACATGTTATTAAACAGTGGTTTTACAAACTTAAAACTGCCAACTAAAAGGCAATTTTACACACTGTCGTAGATAAAATAAGTTTAAAACTGTTTAGTAGTACATACTTACATAATTTAGTACTTCAAAAATAATCTAAAACAAATAAAGCGCAATGTAGTTGCTGTGAATAAGCTTGTTTTTCCGAAAATTATTAACTCAGTTTGACGAACGAATAGAAAGTGTTATTTTTTGCGCCTCGATTTTAATTGACGCACAGCTTACAGCCGCGTTTTCATAGCAACGATCCTTACATAATTTAATGTAACATTTTCTATGCCTCTAAATGCTATAGTGAAAGCCAATTTTCTTTTAGCGAGTAGGAAAAGTAACTTTTTTTTACATTTGGCAATACTGAAGTGTGATGTTGGTGACACTGTAAGTCTATGTCAAATTCGAGGTTAGTAGGTTAGGTTTTGCGTCAGGTTTGACATAGATTGACGCAAAGCCTAACCTGCTAACCTCGAATTTGACATAGACTTACAGTGTCACCAACAACACACTTCAGTACTGCTAAACGCATAACATCAACTGGAGCTCCTTATTGTGCTTTAGTACATATGAATGAGTTATGCTCATCTTGGTTATGTTTTGACAGTTAGTGTCACTTGTATGTAAATATGAAAATGGTCAATAAAAATACTCCTATAATACTAAAATTATAAATTCACAAAACTAGTGGTCTTTGAATTACATCCATGGTAACCGATCCTAGCAATGTTTTTACAAACAAACAAACAAAACTTTTCTAAAACTCTAAAAATAGTTACTGAAAAAACTGTCGCTGAAATAACACTTCTCGAAATATTGTCACTAAAATAATCGTTCGATTGGTAGTTTATTTTCAAATTGTTGACCATTGGCGTGACTAGGATTTTTGGCTGGTGAGGACCAGTCCCCCCTAATCAACCATTCTTAATGCCTATACCTATGAAGATATGAATTTGCATAGATTACCGTTTCGAAAAAAAATATTTGTTTGTGTTTTTTATACTGTTATAATGTTATATGTCCAAGTAGCATATCAATAACTAGAAGTTTATGTACCAACACAATTCAATGTGGCGACAATGCTTATTGCCAATCGTTTCTCTAGATTGCCCTTCCGTATGAAAAAAAATCTATAAAGGGTTTTACTGAGAATCGGTGACGAGCTGAAACTCCCTTAGTTAGACGCATCGTTACACCCTTGACGAAAATGAGACCGAACAGATATAGGATAAATGTTGTAGGATACAAAAAGGGGAACGAATAAGTGCGTTGTGTTTAATGCAGCGGCATCGCAGAGATGCGAAAGGTTCTGAGTATCGGCGTGCTACAATGGTTGGGCTATTTCCTAGCGTTGAAATCGCATTCGTAGGCAGCTTGAATCCCACTGCCGGTAATGTTTTTTAAATTTAAAAATTGATGTAATTACAATTACCAAGTATTTCGTTTTATTGTTTCAGTAGTATTAGGAACGTTAAAACATTTTTACCGCTAGTTTCCTTTGGTTTTTTAAATTGTTTAGTGGCCACTTGCGAGGGAAGTACCTACAGAGTAAAGCCCTTTACATATTTTTTTTAAATTATGACATTCGACCGAAAAATGTAATATGCACGTCGAACAAAAACTGCTTTTTATGGCCTTACCGCTTGGTTGCCTCGGTTCTCCCCTTGGCCAGCAATTGCAGGCATCGTCCATAAAAAGAAAAATTTTCGGACTAGATACACAAATAACTATATTATCGGCTGTCTTGGGTGTTTTGATTTAAAAAATTACGAATAATTAGTTTCAAACTAAACAGGGCTGAATTCCAAAATAGCAATTTGAAATACAAATTTGTTTTTTCTATAGCACATGTTAAAGTCAGCTTTTATCAACTGAAAACAAAAGATCAAATTTTACTTTAACAGCAAGGGTAGATAAAGTAGCACTTTAACATCAAGGATAGATAAAGTAATTTAATTTTCTAACTTTTGTTTAAATTAAATATGACAGCTTCGTATTATCGTAGCAACCCAATATAGCTACTGACATTTTGAAATGTCATTGACTGTCCTTATTTTCTTTTGAAATTGTTAAAATTCTTGCTATAGAAAAAAATATTGTATTATACACGACGATAAAGTTATTTCTATCCACTCTTGAATCATTAACGTCTCGACTTCGTCTCGACGTTAAATGATTCACTCATGGATAAAATTTAACTTTATCGTCTTGTATAATAAATTACTATTATTGGTTATACATCTTGTAACATCAATTCTAGGACACACTGCATAATATATGCGATCCTAATTCTGCATATTTATTTTTCTTGATATGATATGATTGAAGCTAATAATGGCGATAGAACTACAAGAAAAAGGACTTAATTTCAAATAGAAAATGTAACTTGATGTTTTTTTTCAGAAAAGGTCTATTTTTCTGCAGCCGTATTTTGTCGTTCTTTTATTGGAACCATTTGTGCTGCTAATATTTATCATTCTTTGGTGTTTCCTGTCCCACATGATCTTCTTACTTATTGAAATTGTTGTTATTCGTAAGTATATATTGTAATATCATAATTACGTTTCGGATGTAACTCTACAAAAAAAAAAACTTTCGCCTACCAAAAACATGGTTTAATTTGTAATTCTGCCCCAAAATCTCAGAGGTTTGTTTCTCATCACGTTGTGCATTATCCTAATAAATGAAAATTAAGTTAGAGTAAAATAAAAGATTAAGGGTATTTAAAAATGCTTGAAATTATGTAATTTCTTGCAATATGAAATACTGATGTCAGCCTTTCATTCGAAAAATTCAGTAGATATTTCAAATACAATATTTTTTCTTCAAACGGCAGTAAAATATGGCATTATACTGCTGGATTGATGATGCTAAACAGTCACTTTATTGCCAAGCGGCAGATAATATTATCTGCCGCTGACGAGATCAAGTAATTTTTTTCGAATTTTGTTCACAAAGTTGTAAATAATTTGTTATAAAAACGTTTGAAGAAAAAATACTATATGTAATTCGGAGCAAAAGTATCTTTATGTGGCTCGGCTGTACTTATAACCCGTCCAGCCTCGCCACATAAAATATAACTTTTGCTCCTAATAACATAATATACTATTATACTTAGTATTGTAATAAACTTTTTACTTTTTCAGTTATTGATGTATACTCTGCAATGTGTCTTAGAAGCTTATACATGAAATATCTCGAGCGAGAAGAAAATCACCAAAGAACCAACTTAGAAATTATATAAATAATTCATGGCCCTATACTATCCATAATATTTGAAAATTTATAATTTAATATGGATGTATTCCCTATATTTTATAAGGCAATACCAGAAAATTGTTGAAGAAAAACCTTGGCGGTAGGCAAATATTTGCTTTGTGCACAACGTTTGAACTAAATTATATTGGTTCTCGTTGCTTTTTCATTGAATTAATTCAGTTAATAAGGGTTACCTACGCTTAAAATATTTTAAGCTTGATAGTAGAGTAGAAACCTTGTTTATATAGGATATGTGAGAGATTATGTAATTATTAGTTAATAATACCGCTTGCTTATGTACTCAGTAAACAATGTTTAGATTAATTTTGGAAATTAAAATAATTTTGCTATGATTTATTTGCCATTTACCAAAACTACATAACACAATATTCTGTGTAGGAATAAAATATGTTTTTGTAAAATCGTACTAAAATATGGTCATTTATGCATTAATTTGCGGGCGTAAATAGTGCCGTTTGCGCCCTAAGGCCTAAAAATAATTTGCGGGCGTAAATAATGCCTTTTGCGCCCTAAGGCCTAAAAAACCAGCATCACATTGGCAACCAACAACAATTTGATTTTTGAGAACGAATCGTGCCATTTATTTTTCAAAGCTTTATGGTGGATTTTACAAAAAATCTTGTTTGCATTTCGGGCGTGAACGGCGATTTTGGCCTTCGGGCCTCTGGCTTATAATTCCGCCGCGTGCCAAAATCGCCTCCTTCACGCCCTTAATACAAAAATAGCTATTCTAGGAATAATGCAGTAACTATTTTTAGTACATGTTTGATATAAATACTATATTTGTCATCTATATAGGATAAATATTTCATATTATTTAATTTTATTTTCATTGTACACAAATTTTCCAAGAGGTTGGGCAAATGTTTCTGGGTATATTCTACACATAAAACATAAAGAAAAAATATAAAGTGTATTTTATTCTCTTTTTACAAATCCCAACTTGTGGTACAATCTGGAGCCGCGCAACAGTGGTCTGTTAATGGTGCGATTGCTTGTTCAAACCTGTCTTTGTAAGAAAAATTGTATGCCATTAACAGCATAGGATTGGGCGCAGTAACCGGCCTCTTATTATTTTTCTAAAGTATTATTTATACAACAAAAAGTTTTAAAAACAAATAAAGCGAAAACGTACAGATATAGGGTTAACTCTAGAACGGTAACATTATTTCTTTTAGCATAAATGGTAACATGGTGTTAGATAGGGCACCATTTATTTTTTCTTAATGGTGATAAATATAAAATAAAATAGAGACATTCGAATACTGAAGCATATATTGTGAGACCAATTTATTGTCGATTTAGTAAAATTCAGTATTTTCACGGAGAAAGGGACGCCTAGCGGTTAGGCAACTTGTGCTACGAGTATGTCGAATTTAAGGTTCCAGCGGCCTACAGTGTTCTGCTTAAATACAATTTCTTATGCAATCTGTAATTCTTTTCGCCGAGGGCATTAATTGTCGCTAGGTGGCGATACAGTTTGTCGTCGTTTCCGGGTTTCCAAAAATGCCAGGGAAATGTTAATTAGGTACTGTTTGGCCGGAACGAAATCTCGAATCGTCGGACCCTGTGGACATAGCAGAGTTGGATTAATTGATTGCAAAAGTTGGCTGTTGCCTCGGTCGTGTGTAGCATGGGCGATTTGGCCACTTTTTCCACCCACATCCATGGGAAGGTGAGTTGTGTTGGCACATTTTGCGTGTACGTTAGGCGGGTTGTTTTCTGGTAAGCTATTTATCCTTTCTTGCTAAAATTGCCAATTTGGGATATCTACTTGGCCTTCAAGTTACGGGCTAGAACTGCCCAAAGTAGAGGTTTACAGCATCGCCGAGTGACGTGCATTCCAGCATGTGGTTTTCTTTGGCTCCGGTATCGTTCGAGCCGCCCCGCCCCAAGGAAGCCCCCGTATTTGCAGTAATCCGCTGGGGCTACATCACATTCACCGTTGTGCTGAATTTGGTTTGAACCTAACGCCAATTTTGTTTTGTGATTTATTAATGCTATCGAATTCTTAACGGCCTTGCCGTTCGTTATTTAGTTGGGCCATTCATATACGGCTTAAACTTTAAAGTTAGCGGCTTCACCGCTGTTATAATTACTTGTAAATCAGGTGTGTTAAACGAACCGTCATATTTAAGCTGAGTTAGTTCACTTATCATTAACGCAGCTCTACATGCTAGTAAATTAGCTGAGCGAATGGTAAATGGAGGTACGTTTGTTCCACCACTATCGTTTAGTAATTAAGTTCGCTGGAGGAGCAGCCCGCAGATTATTTGATATACCACTACGACATGCAGATATCTGTATGAGTGTGAGTACACGCGAAATATTAATTTAGTACATTATAGGTGGAACGCAGTACAGCTGTGTCGTTTACTCAGTACACTTACAGTTTAAAATGAATCAATTTGGAAATTAGCTTTACACGCCCTCAGCATAAGCTGCGTTTCCAATGCACCCTGTTCAATTTGTGATTGATTAATTGTGATATTTACCTAGGTGATATATTTATTGTTGTGATAGCCTTGTGATTGTACGTTTAATGCCAGTAATTACAAATCGAGTTTATGCCCCCCTGTTAATGATCCTTTATCTATTAGAAACATTATACGATTTATCGAACTGTGGGTTTTCATTGTTTATGTGGTATTGTTACCTTGAGCAATTTATTGGTTTGTTCGCTCAAATAAACCAAGGAACATGGGCCTGAAAAAACCATTTGGCGCCCCTATAATTTCAACCGTTTAGTTTTGAAGGTAAGTCATCCACGCCCTTCCTCTGAGCTAGTGCGAGTGCATGTTCCGATTTACTATCGGCAATTACTAATGTAACAATTGCATTATCAGCTAAGCATATATTTGCTTACAGACAAACCCTACATTCATATTTACACTCAATATAGATGTCCAAGGTAAAGCAAGAATTTATTCCACGCCTGCGACTCTTGTAAAGCGTTGGTTACTAACTGGTGTTCAAAAAGTCTTTACGTCCTGGGCGGCTATGGAAATTCAAACGTATGAATAATATGTTTGTGGCACTGTCTAGGCGCTGACCCATGTCACGTGTAGAGTTTTATGTCCCCTAAGTTTTATTGCGGGGTTTTGCTAAGCACCTCTAGGAGTATTAAAAAAATTGGTCACATGGTCCAGTTCATGGTCGTTTGGTCGCCATATTTAAAAATAGCCGCTATATTGCTTTATTTTTTGTTTCAGTATATCTCCGTACCCAGTAGTCCCATTTTAATTTTTTTAAACTCATTTTACTCCTTTTTTGAAGGTAAACAAATCTTGTAGTTACATATTTTTTGGTAAACCTCGTAGTTTCTAAAGTATAGCGTGGCTTTAAAAAAAAATTGGAACGATGGCGTGTTTTCAGGTAAAAGTAAAAAAGTGGAATTAAAGAGCTAAAACTGTGTTTTTTTCAAGTGCAAAAACATGAGTATTTGCTAAGTTCTCTTAAACATATTTGTCGGCGCGGATAATACTGATAGAAATCTAAAACAATACAAAAAAGAATAAAATGAATGTTGTAAATATTTCAAAGATAAACACTTCAACAGAATTATTTATGAGGATTTTCGCATTGGACCAAAATACTGCTTTTACATTTACAAAAGTCACAGCATATTATTTCCAATATTCTACAAGGACATACAGTTTCTCTGAAGCATTTCTGGCAATTGCAGGGCTTAGGTAGACATTCAGGGTCCATTGGATCATCTGTCACTTGTGGAGTTAAAGTACCGACCATCTATATGTAACCATAGTCCAACGAATTGAGTTTCTCAGACGCTTCTAAAGCATGACTCCATCTGTAACATCGCAATATGCTTCTTTTTGTGTGAAGACGGGAAGATCTTGAGGTGGGGGCCAAATATTGAAAGTTTTGTAAATTTTTGTGATGGAACTGATGGAAACGTAATTTATTCATTGTAACTAAACTTGAGGCTAGTGCACGAACCAAAAATTCTTCTGCTTTTACCCGTGTTCGCATTTAGTGACCCTTTGCCAAACTCTAATACCAGGTCTTTCACGCATGATTCTGCTGTTTTCACAGCTGCCAACTTCGTACCGACTTTACTTGTTCTCTTGCTGATGAAGCTGGCAGGTCAAAGTTAGGTTTACGTGCCACTATAAAATGGTTGCTGATTTTTCCTCTTTGCGTTGGTATTTTTATCGTATTTGAGCTCTTGGCATAGCAGGAGACTGTGAAAGGAATGCATTTCTTTTTTGTCAAAACTTGGTTGGTGTCTCTGTCTGTAACATTTTTACTTTCATTTTGAAAGATCAGTAACACTGTGTCAAGGCTGCCTCCAATACCGGAAAGGGTTTGCTCTTGGTAATCAAAATTGTCCATTGCTGGTCGTATTCTTGAAGCAAGTACCATGTTATGTTTCTCCGACGCATCATAACTAACAGTCATTCCAAGACCGGTCATAATCTTAAGTACCTAACAATTTAGAGCGAGTCATTTCATGAATAAAATAGTATCTGACAAACTGCTAGACATTCAACTGTACTTGGAGAGAAGTTTGGTAGCAGGGAAACATAGCTGAACAAAATTTTGGCCATGAGTTCGGTCCTTTTGTTCTCTGCCGCTGTAACTGATTTAAATAGATCTTTTGGTCGCAGCCTGTATTTTCTAAACCAAAATCATAGCACATTCTTCAATAGAATCAGAGTTACGAATTGCTTGTGGAAGTGTAGTTACAGTTATATGATTTGAAAATACCATTTGAGATGCAGAAGAATCATTTGCGTAGGTAAAATAAATACTGTCATCAAACTGCTATATAAGTAATCTGGTCATCTTACTAATTGAAATATGCATTTCACTGGACAAATATTTCTCGTTGAATTCATTGCGTAGGTATGCAATTGGGTATACTCTGGTTTAAAATTCCAGTGTAGCCAAAAATGTTGTTAAAGATTCTCTCTATGCAAAAACCCCCATAAAAAATTCTGTTGAAATAGTATTTATAATATTCATTTTAATTTTTTTGTACTGTGTTATTGCTTTCTATCAGTATTATCCACTCAGACGCGACGTTTCTGTTTAAGAGTAGGTACTTAGTAAATACACACGTTTTTGAACTTGAAAAAACACAGTTTTAGCTCTTTAATTCCACTTTTTTCTTTTACCTGAAAACACGCCGTTGTTCCATTTTTTTTTCAAAACTACGGTATACTTCAGAAACTACGAGGTTTACCAAAAAAATTGTAAGTGCAAGATTTTTTACCTTCAAAAAAGGAGTAAAATGAGCTTTAAAAAATTAAAATCGGACCACTGGGTACTGAAACAAAGAATCAAGTAATATGGCGGCCATTTTTAAATATGGCGACCAAACGACCATGATCTGGACCATGTGATAATTTTTTTTTAATACTCCTAAAGGTGTTTAACAAAGCCCCGCAATAAAATTAGGGGACATAAAACTGTACACGTGACATGGGCTACCGCCTAGACTACTGTAAGTCTATGTCAAATTCGAGGTTAGCAGGTTAGGATTTGCGTCAGTCTGTGTCAAAACTGATAACCAGTGCCACCAACATATTATTCATACTTTAGAATTTCCATAATCGGCCAGGACGTAAAGACTTTTTGAACACCCGTTACGTATTAATGTCGTAGGCTGCATCACAATTTCTTCATTTTAATTTTTAACAATACATTGTATCAGACTCTTATTAAAGAATAATTTACAGGCTGCCATTTTGGGCCTGCTAATTTCAGTACAATATTTGTAACGCTATTGGTAACGTAGTGTGATATGAGACACAGAGAGTGCTTATTTACACTAAATGACACGAAATAATCTTCCACTTAAACACTTTACTAACCACTAAGTGGTAGAAAGGTACTGGGAATATCAGGTATCCTCCTCTGTCAATGCTCACTAGACAGCAAAATTAAAATTGATTGTGTCACCGGCGACCTACGTTACCATTCTATCGTTAATACTATAACGTTATGGTATTTTAATTGAACTAAGCAAACACATATAAAGTTATTCATAAGAATGCCAGCTGTTAAGGATCATAACGGTTCGTATTATTCTTAAAATGTGTAAATCAATATTACGACAAATTTTGAACGACACACGGCGATACGCAAATAACGAACTCGGTTGATTATAAGCCTCAGATAACAAAATCCCGTGTGGGGTTGCTAGTTCCCCATCGGGCGCCTCCCCAGGTGACGGGAGAAAGGAGAAAGATTAGTCCAGTATTGTGTGGAAAACGAATAGTACACGATAATGAACGAACACCTGGTTTTAGTTACCAACAAAAAAGCTCTATACATGGAAATCCCCAGCCATTGCTCCTGGAAGAATTGTAAGAAATCAAATAGATTATATAGTTATAAATAGAATATTTCGAAACACCATCAAATGCGCAAAAACATACCCAGGAGCGGCCGCTCATACAGACCATAACTTGCTGTTAGCGAAAGCAAAAATACGTGCAAAGAAAATAAAAAAGACACCATCAAACAAACCATTAGACATAAGAATACTCGACAAATTAGAAGTAAAAACAGAAGTCGAAACAGATCTAATCAATAAAATCGCAACACACCCAGAAGGAAACATTAAAGAATTAGACATAGAAACAACGTGGAATGCATTTAAAAAGGTCCTCATCATTGCTACCGAGGCCAAATTGAAAAAAAGTGAAAGAGAGAAAAAGAAAACATGGATGATGGATGAAATATTGGATTTAATGGACGGAAATTTACAATAATATAAAGAATAATATAAAAGAGGCAAAAGAGAATTGGATACAGAAAGAATGCACAGAAATAGTAAAGTTAGAAGAGAAACACGACACATTCAAACTACACAAGAAGATTAAAGAAATGGTGGGGATGAAAAAATCGCAAAACGGTAATATCCTGTTAGACTCAAATGATAACATCATTAGTGACAAACAACAAAAGTTACATACATGGAGGGAATTTATGGAAGAACTATTTGCAAAAGAACAGCAATCTCACTGCGTAACTCAAGAATCGCATGGTCCAGAAATAACACTAGGTGCGGTAAACATGGCAATTAAAAGATTAAATGACGGCAAAGCAATAGACCCAGATGAGATACATGGAGAGGTACTTAAGTTATTAAGAAATGACCAAGTAAAACATCTAGCTAAACTATTTAATAAAATTTACGAAACGGGTCAGATACCACAAGATCGACCAAAATCAATATTTATACAGCTTCCGAAAAAGAAAAACGCTACAAGATGCGGAGATCACAGGATAATTAGTTTCACTTGTCATGCTCTTAAGATTTTCCTTAATATCCTTCATGCACGAATCTTTAAAAGGGCTTTACGTCTTTACGTATTTCATTGACTTTGACATGGCTTTCGATAGGGATAAAACCATTGCAGAACGTTAATATCCTGTTAGATAGGGTCAAACACCAGAAATTGAACTCTTACAAGATTCAGACTTTGACGATAAAGACATCCGTCTTATAGTAAATCTATATACAAACCAGAAAGCCACTATTCGCTTGGAAAAGAAACATCTCAGGAATTTTATCTGAGAAGGGGTGCATACTTTCGCCCTTACTATTCAATGCGTATTCAGAGAATCTCTTCAAAGAAGCATTGTATGATGATATCAATATCATTGGCGAAATAATTAATAACTTAAGGTACGCAGACGATACAGTGCTTCTTGCAGACAGTGCTGAAGGCCTTCAAAACATATTAAAAAGCGTGGTGGAAGTATGCGATAAATATGGAATGAAACTAAACTACAAGACGAAAATAATGATAATAAGTAAAAACAACATCACAAATACACAATTTATAGTTAATAATGAACCACTCGAGCAGGTAGAAAGAGTTACTTACCTTGGATTCAACCTCAATCAGAACGGGGATCACACGCGGGAAATAAGATCTCAAATAAAAAAAGCAAGAACCGTCTTCAATCGCATGACACAGGTACTGTGCAATCTTAACTTGAACATCCAACTGCGTGTAAGAGTCCTTCGATGTCACGTGTT
Source organism: Agriotes lineatus (assembly GCA_940337035.1). Lineage (NCBI taxonomy): Eukaryota > Metazoa > Arthropoda > Insecta > Coleoptera > Elateridae > Agriotes > Agriotes lineatus. The sequence goes on from CALNHX010000951.1 coordinate 68,051, forward strand.
TTCCACCCTCCTGTACGGAGCAGAGGTTTGGACCCTGACTGAGGGTCAGTTTTGACAGAAACTGACACAAAATCGTCGGTCAAGGACATTGGATATAATTGAATTCTGGAAAGGGCGTCTGCGACTTTGTTAAATTTACCCGGTAGGTATTGAATATCTAAATTAAATTCTTCTAATTTAAGTGCCCACCTAGTTAATTTTGAATTGGGTTCCTTTAGGTTCTTGAGCAATATGAGAGGTCTGTGGTCCGTATATAGTACAAATTTTGTGCCAAATAAATAAGGTCGAAATTCAAACAATAGCTAGTAATGCACGTTCAATCGTGCTGTATTTTTGTTCTGTCTCGTTCAATCTTGGGAAAGAACGGCTCCAAGGGCAACTTTAGAGGCGTCTGTTGTTAATTTGAAAGGTTTTTCGAAAAATGGATAGGCTAGAATTGGTTCGTTAATTAATAATGTTTTCAGATGGTTGAAGGAATAAATGAAGTCTTGTGAATGAACAATTTTGTGATCTTTCTTCAAGCATATTGTTAAAAATTTTGTTATTGTAGCGAAATCTTTTACAAATTTTCTATAGTAACCGAAAAGTCCAAGAAGTGATTTAATTTCTGTACGAGTTTTGGGGAGAGAAAATTTCGTGATAGCATAAATTTTGTCGGGATTTAGTTTAATTCCGTCGGGAGTAATAACATGATCTAAGTAATTTATCGATTTATGCAAAAATTCTGACTTGTCAAGTTGAATTTTTAAATTTGTGTTACGGCATCTTTGAAATACGTTTCTTAGTCTATTTAAATGTTCTTGTAAGGAAGTTAAAAATATTATGATATCATCTAAGTATACAAGGCATTGTTGGGGTGTTAGTCCTAATAGGGTAGAATTAATGGTTCTTTGGAAGGCCGCTGTGCATTTTTTAGGCCAAAAGGCATCCTTTTGAATTGGTAATGGCCTTCTTCGGTTGAAAAAGCCGTTTTCTCACGGTCTTCTGGTTTGATTTTAATTTGGTGAAAACCGCTTGCGAGGTCTAGGGTCGAGAAATATTGTACTCGTCCTAAAGTATCGAGTACAGTTTCTATATTTGGGAGAGAGTGTTTATCTTCAATCGTTTCAGCATTTAATTTCCTATAGTCAATTACTATATGGAATTTTTGTTTGACAGACTCATTGCTTTTCTTTTGTACTACCCAAATAGTGAAATTGTAGGGTGATTCTGACGGTTCTATGATGTCCTCGTTTAACATTTTGTTTACTTGAGTTTTAACTTTGTTCCTGTAACAATGTGGATATCTATAAGCTCTAGTAAAAATGGGGTTGTTAGTTTTTGTTCGTATGTGATGTTGAGTCAAATTAATACAAGTCAAATGTAATTGAGTATAGAAGATATCTTGGTACTCAAAACAAAGGATTTTCAGAAGTGTTTGCTCTTCTTCATTTAAATGGTCTAGACGTAAATTTGTTTTTAAATTTTGTTCCAAATTTTGTTTTTTTGAGGTTGAGTTATTTTAGTTATTAAACGAAAAATTGTGATTATTAATTGATATTGTTTCAGTGTCTTGAGTATGAGATTCTTCTAAATATAAAGGGGTGTTTATGTATATGGCTTGTTCCTTCTCGAACACATTTAATATAGCCGTTGTGGTGAACCAGTTGTTGTGCAGATGCACTATAGGGGGGGGGTATGGTTAAAGTGTCAGAAGTGTTTATTTTGGGTCATAATTTATTATCATTTTGTCCAATGGCTGGTAACCTAACAGTTGTTTCAGTACGGGGTGAAATTGTTTTTTGGCACAGCAAATTTTCAGGATTTTTAAATTTTAAGAAGTAACGTTCACTTCGATTTTGTCGTTGTCGTTTTGTTATGGATGTGTTATAAAGGAATTATACAGTAGTATTTTCTGTCAATGTTAGCTGGACGGGTGGCCAATAGAGCCGATCCTATGAGGCATACATATTCGTCGTGGAAGTTGTAAAGGTAAACTTGATGATTACCAGGTTTTTGAAAAAGTGTAGGTAATGGAATGTCAGCGACTAGATTATGTTTAGAAGTGCCATGAGAGGTTGTATTTTCGAAGTTGTGTTGATAAACAGTCTGGGAAATTTTTAAAAACGAGTTCGGGGGATAGTATTGTTTTTGATGATCCGGTGTCAATTAAGAGTTTTTCGTTGGTTTGTGGAATTATTATGAATGGTAAATCTGATTTGGGATTTATAGAGAAGTGTTCTACAGAGGCCTTTATTAAAAATTTACAAGTTTATTAGGGTCCTCATTGTCTGAGTTCGCGTCGGGCAGACTGAAAAAATCCGTAGTTGGGTCTAATGTTGCGTAATATGATATTATCGTTTTGCATTTCAGAATTTTCAAATTCGATTGGGTGGTTAAGTATTTCGTGTTGGAATTCAGCATTCATGTTATGTAATTGCTGAGATGAGAAATTTGGACGATTTGGGGAATTGTTTCTCTGTTGGAAATTGTTTCTGCGTTGGAAATTGTTTCGATTTTGAAAAGTTTAATTAAGGGGGGAGATTGGTTAAATGGCCTCTCTCTTTTAAAGTTTTCTATCTGTTGTGAAGCTGCGAGCTTCTGGATTATTGAGACTTCCATGGGTTCAGGTTTGAATGTGGGTTGAAAATGTTTCTTTGGTGCGAATACATTATGTTTAGATGAAGTCGGTCTTTGGTAGCCAAAAGATTGAGGTGGAGGTTGATTAGGGTTTACTTGCGTTACAGGTGTAACATTGGGTTGAAATCGTGGAAAATAATTTTGTTGAGCACGTGAGTGCGAAGGTTGGAAGTTCTGTTGTTTATTTTGTGAATTTTGAAAATATCTAACATCCAATTCTTCTTTAACAATAGTTAATGCATTTTCTAGTGTACGGGGGCTCGTAATATTATGAAAGGTCCAAGTGGATCCATGAGTCCACCAGTAAATGATTTTAATGCTAAAGCTTTCGAGTTGGTTATGCGATAATCTTTAATAGACTGTGCATCGTTTGAAAGGAATATCTTTGAATTTAGAATTGCTAGTAAAGAGCGACAAAAATTAACAAGATATTCCTTAAAATTTTGCTTAAGTCTTGTTATATCAATAACTAAATTTACTTCTAAACGTTGATCTCCAAAATTTTCAATTAGGATGGTTTTTAAGTCGATCCATGACAGAATTGTTTGTTCTAAAGCTGAATCTTTTAATCTATTTCGGGCGGCAGATAAAAGAAGTTTATTGATATTCGAGTTAGAGTCGTTTGTCTGATAAAATTGTCCAAAAATGTCCTCTACGGCTCGGATGTACTCACTAAGCTCAATAGGGTGGGATTTCATTTCATATTGACATATGAAATCCTGGAGAATAATTTACTAAAATTGGTTGTTGTGAGGCAGGTTGTACGCCACTTTGATTTTCTAGGGACATGTTTAAAATGGATGGGCGCAAATTAATTTGAATACGCCTAGTAGGGTTTATTTGTTCTAATAATTCACTTTCGGATTCTGGAGAATCAGAATCTGAGCTACTCATAGAGCGTTGCACTTTGTTTTAAAAGGAGAACTTATTATGTTAGTAAGGCCTTATTGTATTGGGAGATTAGCCTAATTCAGGGTTCCTACACATAGTTGCAAAGTCGGTTGGCAATTATTAAGTATACCTAACGTACACGCCAGAACCTCATCTTGTTTGCACCTACCTGATTTTAAAACTAATTGCGGTTAAAGCTAATAATGTTAGTAGGGTTTAGATTATTTAATAAAAAGCGAATCGTTGCACTTTCACTTGCGAATTAAAATTTTACATACGATGCGAAGAACTGCATTTTCTAGCGACTCCGATAGTAAGGGGGCTCCGATAGCCACGTGTCTGCGATAGACGTTCAACCGTAACCAGCGATACTCACCGTTGCCGATTTTTGACCGTGATAAGGAAATCGACTGCTTCCAGGCGGGTTCTCCTTTCGTTTGGCTTCAGCGATGTTTGTCGTCCACCAAGGGTTTAGGATCTCCCAGGGATTGTTGGTTTCGGTAGCTTGAATATACAGCAGTGGTTGCCAACCTCTTCAATGTGTTGAGCTACTTGTTAATTTTGGAATAAACAGCGAGCTACCCACACGGAAGCCACGTAACGCAACGTAAATGAAATAATCCACAGTTAATTTATCATTATATGTATTTATTTTACTATTTATTTAACTGGTAATACATAATACATAGGTACTAATAATAACTACATTCCTACCTACCAAACGAAGTTGTTTGAAAAATAAACACAAACTTTTATCCAGCCACAACGGCATGTCACGTAAGATTTAAAAATAGTTAATAATAACAACAAAAAAGTAACGCACTATCATGAACATAAACATTGAAAAATAAAAAAGCACGTTCAATGAGAAGGCTGACACCCACACTCATCGATAATTTTTTTAATGTTTGCAGTATAATTTGATACAGCCATTCGAATACAATTATCCAAATGTTCATCTGTAAGTCGATTGCGGTATTTGTTCTTAATAAACTTCATATTGGAAAAAGAAGATTCACACAAATAGGTTGAACTGAATAATGCTTTCACTTTCAAGGCAACACGGCATAGAACTGAATATTTGTCTTTACTTACAATAGGCCAGATACATTTGGTACTTGAGACTAACGATTTTAAGGCTAAATCATTTTGAAAATCAATTACTTCCATTTCTGTTGCAGCGATGTCTTCGCCAAAGTTCTGCATAACACAAGTTGCAAACTGTTGGATATCAATTTCCATAAAGGGTGAAACAACAAACTGCGCTACTAAAGCCATTTCGTTGAAATCCTTAAAACGATTTTTGAAGTTATTCTTCAGGGTAGAAACTATTTCTACATGATATTTGCTGTCATAGGGTTCTAATGGATTTTGAGATATTTTTTCTGAAAGAATAGGAAAATGCTTGGCATCGCTGTTAATTAGGTTTTGTTCCCAAAACTCCAGCTTTTTGATAAATGCTTTTATATCAGAAATCATTTCTGCTAGTTCTTTGTCTCTCCCATGAAGCTGCAAATTAAGTTCGTTTAATTTCTCGGTAATGTCCACGAGAAAACCAAAATCTCTAAGCCAGATTGAATTTTCTAGTTCCGGAGTCGGTTCATCGCGTTTTTTGAAAAATTGAACTATGCCAGATAGGACATCATTAAAACGTTTCAGCACCCGTCCTCTACTTAACCATCGGACTTCAGAGTGAAGGAGTAGGTCCCCGTATTGACAGTCAACTTCATCGGCCAAGGTTTTGAATAATCTTCTTTGTAACGCTTGAGCTCTAATCTTGTTCACAATTTTTACCACCAGTTTCATAACGTTGTTTAGTTGCAGGAAATTTCCACATAATGCTTCCTGATGGATAATGCAGTGGTAAGAGAGAAATTGCGGAAAAGTTTCATCTTTACGACATAACGCCACCAGACCCTTATCAAAACCCACCATAGCTGGAGCGCCATCGGTTGTCAAGCCTACCATTTTCGATATTGGAATTTTCTCGGAAGAAATAATATTTTTTAAATGAGAAAACAACTCCTGTCCAGTAGTGTGTCCTTTCAGTGGAATAAACTTCAAAAGATCTTCTTTAATCGTAAAATCACTAAAAACCATCCTGACGAACACGGCCATCTGGACAGTGTCAACGACATCTGTTGATTCATCCAGTTGAAGTGAAAAATAAACACAGTTATCTAAGTCAGTTCTTAACTGTAAAAAAATATCATTGCTCATTACTTCTACACGTCTCATCACTGTATTAGCAGAAAGTTGCATAGATTTTATAGCTGAAACTATCTCGTCTTTGTTTCTAAAGTTGGCAAATAACGAGTCAGCAGCTTCTAAAAACGCCTGTTTTATCATTTCCCCGTCTTCATAAGGTTTCTTTTTTTGTGCAATTATCTGGGACACACGGTACGATGCTTCAGTTGCAGCCTTATTTTTGTCGATTGTTCTTAAAAATATTGATTGTTGTCCAATTAACTGCTTTTTTAACTGTTTCAGTTTCTCCTTTCTGGCGGCAGAATGTAGTGGGAACGATTTTTCAAAATTAGAATGTACAGTTTTATGATGTCTCTCAATATTTCCTTTTTTAGCAACGGAGACCGAAGTATTACATAACAAACACACATTTTTATCTTTAACTTCTGTAAAAAAGTATTGTTCTTGCCATTCCGAATGAAAGTGGTATGTCTTTACCTTCTTACAACTGCTTGCCATAATATTATTTTTTGTTGTTCACTACTAACCCAACCGCTGGACGTTGGTTACGCGTTCAGTTTTAAACTAAGCGCAATGTCGCCGCGCCGTGCGTATTTATCCCGTTCAAAGCAATCCAGATCGTTCTCGAACACTAACGCACTGGTCCGGTGGTCGGTTCTAGCCGATTCTAGCCGATTCTAGCTTGATGGCGTCAGCGGCAGATCGCTCGCCGCAACGTTGCCGCTGTTTATGTTTAATATTATGACAATTAGATTTTTTTGTGGAATTTTAGGAAGCTTCTCTGATTTTGTATTTTTTAAATTAAAATCGTTGTGAGAGCTACCAGAATTGCCCCCGCGAGCTACCGGTAGCTCGCGATCGACAGGTTGGCGACCACTGATATACAGAAAGTTTGAAGTGCACTACAAATTTTAATGGTCGAAAATTTGTTTAGTGCCTTTCTATATATCTGAACGACTGCGCCAGTGATATGTTTGGTAACGCGCAAATTGAAAAAAAAACTTTATTGTTTTTTCATACATAAAAGCGTTAAACAGAACGATCTACCAACTAGTACATTCGGCTTCAGACTAAATAAAGTATCATTAAAAGGTGTGAATGCAGACAAGCAAAGTTGCATCTAAGCATTGATAGCGCTAATCAACAGGAAGCAGACAAATCATATCTCTTATAACTAAGCAGTTTCTTTATGTGTAACTACAGTAAGTTATTTAATTGTGTATTTTTCCCAAATTCAGCTTGCAATCTGGTCATATTCAACGTAGTTTTTTGGCTCGATTAATAATGTTGCTGGAGGTTTGCATTGCGACCCAGTTGGTATATATTGTTTCTTTGGGTTGACGCAACACAACCTTTTGTATTATTTGCTTTGGCCTCGCCAACTACAATCCTAGTTTTTAGTGTGGGTTTAGCAGGCCAGGAATATTTTATTTGACATGTTACTAGTGAATTGTTATATATTTTAACTATTATTAAAGTCTCTTGTTGCTCCTACTACTGGTAGATCTGTTTATTCAACCCCACGATACTGTCTCCTTTTATTAGAGTTTAGGATGGTAAAGCAAGGAACAACGAAACGTAGGTGCGTTTTGGATTCGACTGTTAGCTAGATCTGGTTTTTAATAATAATAATAATAAATGATAATAAATGAGTTTATCCGCAAACATCATAAAAGTTACAACTTATGTGTCTTTATTGATAAGGTAAAAGTGTCACTTTATCTGATTAAGCAGATAAAATAGCAACTTCTGCGTACTTTATGTGCCTAATCACATAAAATCGTTGCTCTCTTTCTTTCTTTCTATGTTTGTTCGCTATCTCCTCCGAAGATACTGGACCGATTAAATTGTATAATGGCTTAAAATTTTTCTAATTTTTAGACTTAGATCGTAGGCCGTTTTTTATTTTCAAAAAGAGTACGAAAAAGTTTTAATTTAATTAAATCCTTTAAGCAGCGGAGCGAATCATCTGTCGCCGTGGGTTATGGTGTGACAGCTGCTGTGGCCGTGCGCTATTAGCTCGGGTGATCCAGTATGTTCATATATCATTATAGTAGCACGTTATTTAAACAACCGAGGTTTGCGCAGGGGTAGAGTGCTCGCATGTCACGCGGTTGGCCCAGGTTCGATTCCCGGCCTATGCATCCTTTTTTTAAAATTTATATTAATGAAATTTATCTGAATACATTTGCGGATAAAATAGTATATGTTATTCGGAGTAAAAGTGACTTTATGTGGCTTAACTGAATTATTTGCCTCACTAACGGTCGGCTAAATAAACTTCAGCTTCGCCACATAAAGTATCACTTTTACTCCTAATAACATAATCTACTATTAACCAACAAGTGTGTTAATGAAGGCAATTAATAATCGAAACTGTTTAAAGCACGAACGAGTGATAGCGAGTGAGTGCCTTTAATAGTTGATAATAATAATAATAATTTATTGTCCAAAACCAATACTAACTGGTGTAAGACTAACCAAATGACAATACAAAGTCACACATGATCAATACATAAATTGCGTGTATACTGTAACAATTGAAGAGTAGCTAATGGTCCAAATATTCATCTATTGTATAGAAATTGTACATTAATAGGTAATTATAAAGTTTTTTCCTGAATGTTGCTAGGTTCTTAAGCGTTTTTAGAGAGCTAGGCATCTTTTTATATAACTTTATACCAATATACCTAGGACTCTTTTCATATTTTGCAAAAGAATGTAACGGCATGGTTAAAACTATTGGTGGCAAATGATTCATAACTCTGCTTTACATAACATAGTGTCTCCAATATAAATATACAATCTAAAGGGAGTACCCGTAAATCATGGAAGATTTGTCTACACGACGCCAGTCTTACAGCGCCAACAATACTTCTTACAGCTCTTTTCTGAAGTCTGAAAACTCTAATTGCATGGGGCGAGTTACCCCAGAAAATTATACTATATGCAATACGGGAAACGAAATGAGCATAGTAGTAAGACATAATTACTGTTCTATCTGCACAGTATCGCAGTCTATACAAAGCAAAGCATAGCTGCGTTAACCTTCCACATAGAACGTCAACATGCTTTTCCCAAGTCAGGTTTTTGTCAATGTAGACACCTAAGAACTTGACAAATGGAACTTGTTCAATTGATTTATTGTTAATTCTAAGCAAATTACTTCTGTTAGTTTCATCTTCGTTGTTTCTTAGGGAAAATTTGACAAACACTGACTTGTCCTCATTCAAAAATAACCTGTTTGCACTGAACCATTTAGAGAGCCGGTCAATAGTTTGCTGAGAATAACCTAAAACACCTGCAAGAGATTATTAATATCCCATTAACACACGAGTTGATAACAAAATTTTTTCGTTGACCGCGAAAAATTTGATTAATACAACTAACCTCCATACAAAATATCATCAAAACGTCAAAATCACAAAAACAGTTAATTAATGAAAAAAGAGTGTATTAATCAAAAACAGTGTATTAATAGATCTATTAATCCATCCTTTTTAAAAAAAAAGTTAATTAATGAAAAAGAGTGTATTAATCAAAAGTAGTGTATTAATGACGTCTATTAATCCATCCTTTTTAGGAAAAATAATTCATTAATATTGAAATTAACAAGCGGTCAACAAAAAATGTAATTTTATTGTATCGATATTGAGGTTGTTGTTTGAGAATAATTTTATGATAAAGATGCTGAGTGTAGAAATCGTCTATTTTTCATGTTAACCCACTGCAAGTTTGTGTGAAATGTGATTAAATTTCTTTATGCCTAATATGAGACGCAAACATGAATTTTGTACTCTTTGTATTCTTGATGACATTTCAGTATTAATGGCAAGACCATAAATTTGACAACAATATGAAAACTGCGAAAAAACTAAAGCTTCACATAGCATGATTTTCATTTTGTAAGACAAGTAATGCCTATGTCTTTGTACTCTTTGGGAGTAGATATTTTGGGTATAGGAATTATGACACCCTTTTTCCAGTGGTTAGGGAATACATTTTGTAACAAACAACAATTTAAAATGCGCGTAAGATACGGCAAAATTATTGGACAACAATATTTAATAATTTCGACATTTAAGTTATCATAGCCAAATGCTTTGCTATTGAGTTCATTGATATATTCAGCATCTATATCAGTGTCAACAGTGGTGAAGTTTAAGGGCTGTGTAAAGCCTTCCATTTTGTTATTATTATAAAAATGCAATAATTCCTTAGTATCGTTGTCATTATCAGGAACAGTGTTAATAAAGTAATCATTAATTGCATTAGGGTTCTGTCATTCTATGGGCAAATGATTATTTTTCGACGATGTAATTTCTAATTTTTTTAGTTCTCTGCATAGCGCACTGGACTTCCTGCTGCGGAGCCTAAATTTCAGATATGCTCGGTTTTAATGTTTTATAGTTTGTGTGGTGTAATTTCGTAATGTTTTGTAGTAGTTCCAATGCTTAGTTAATTTAGATTTTTTGAATTTTGCAAGTGCAAGTTTCATCATAAATTTTATATTTCTGGTTAACCATGGTGCATGCTTTCTAGTAATTTTGTACGTTTTTATAGGGGCATGTTCATTTAGCACATTCAGAATATTTGAATTAAGATATTCTATGTTCTCATCAATATTATTTATATAAAATATGTTTTGCCATGGAATTATTTGTAGACTATTTTTAAAAGAATTAATATCAAAATTTTCTAAACAGCTAAACGTTTTATGCGAAGGTAATTGGTTTGTATTTGCAATACGGTGTAAGTGACAGTATACGGTTTCATGGTCTGCAAATTTATACCCATCAAGACCGAAATCTGAGATTATATCTGGGTCTGATACCATAATAAGATCTAAAAGGGATTGACAATGGCTTCCGCAATAATTTATTTAAAGCCGACAATTTTAACCAATGAACAAAAATAAATGGAACTTGGGTGTTGAAAATTTAGCAAATTTATATTCATATCGCCAAGAACAACTACTTTATCAGTGATAGAAAATAGACACGTACAAGACTGCTCTAAATCGTCAGTGCATATTTTATAGTTTAAAGTTTGTGGCCTATAAACAGTACCTACAGCAATTTTAAGTTCATTTATCTTTAAAGTTATCCAAAGTTGTTCAATGTTATAATTAGTAGAAATAACTCAATAAGTAAACTCATTTCTAAAATAGATATACACTCCTCCACCTCTAACATCTCTACGGTCACAACGCACCACATTATAATCGCGAATATTAATTATATCATTCCTCACTTCTGGAGATAACCAAGTTTCACTAGGAGTAATTATATCATACCTTGTACTAGCAATAAACTCTCTTAACTCAGATAGTTTTGGAATTAACGATCTAATGTTAATATGTGTAATCCTCAAGTCCATAAAATTAATTTCCAAGTTACAGAATGCTTACACGCTTTGGTGTCCCTGTACCTAAAAAATATATATATAAATACATGTACGAGTACTACCTAGGGCTAACAGTAACAAAGATTAATTGAAATTTGTTTGTTTTTAAACTGTATGTATATAATTAATAAATTCATAATTTTAACTCAATAAAATTGATATTTTTCTTGCTAGCGCGTTGGCCTCGCTTCAGAGATAGTAGGTAAGGTCAGGTTAACAGTTGGCTGTGCTATCTTTAAGTTTAATATTGCTGCAAATCTTCACACGCTGATATGCGTGTAATGCCAGATTCCACCTTTGCTAGAATTTTGCCCTCTGATGACCAAACATTCCGATTGCCAAACTTCTGTGCTGCCTGTTTTAAAATTTGAACTCTGCGTTTTGTCAGATCTTCCTTGATGACGAATTTTGTACCTTTAAGTAACTTTTTATTATTATATATTAGCTTCTTTGTGTTTGTGTTGATGAACTTCACGATAAGCGGCCTATGTCCTAAAACTTCACCCGGAAGACGATAACTGCAATCGATTGAACTTGGGGGCATATCGATCTTCAGCTTTTCCTTGCACATCTTGGTGATACCATTATCAGTGTTCTCGCCTCTTGTTTCCGGAATTCCATAGATTCGAAGGCTGTTGCGGCGGGTGTACTGCTCTAGCTCATCAGATGATAATTCAGGTTCTTTTCTAGATTTTGTCAGTTCGTCTTCTAGCTGCTTCACCTTATCCGTAAATGTTTGAATTTGCTGGTTCAGAAGACCTTGGAAATGTTCCTTAATCTCATTCACCAGGCTGGCAATGAATATCGGGGAGTTTAAAACCGTCTCAATGATTCTTTGTATCATTGCCTCTTCATCAGTAACGGCACGGGTAACCCTTGGTACTTCGAGCATTATGAATTAAATTTCAAATTATATTAACGCAAACGCGAGAACTCAGCACAACCGACCACGTCTACTCTCCAAGATCCTTCACTGAGAAATTTTGTCGCGGTTAATGACTGAGCCCATTTGTTCGTTCCAATTTACTCTATGCATTTTCCTAACCTTAAGAAACGCCGCCTAGTCCTTATTTATGCCAACAATCACAGAGAGTTTGAGCTAGCCAGGACGGTGGACACACATTGCCACACATTTTGTTTTTCATACGCTGAATTTATTATCTATCTATCGCATAAGGTATCCGAGGTGACGGTTTTACAGTAGGCAATACTATAAAATGAAGATATTTTTAGAATAAAAAGATCAAAGTCTGTGATTAAAAATAGTTTTAATACTTTGGTAACTACCACATTACTTGCGTTTTCTAAAAGACATTATTAATCAATACCTGGTTGAATTTTGTTAACAACTGGAAATAAATATGTTAACTATTTAGTCTTTAGTTTAGACAGTGCATAAATGCATTATTTAATTATTACATCAGTCACATTGATATACTATTTCTTGCAGCTACATTAAAAATTAAATTTATGCAATTACATTTAAATGTGCAAATCCTTAAAAAGCAGGGTACTTAGAATGACGTAAACATATGCAAAATTATCAACTAATCAGATGGACAAATAAAGCTCTCAATACCGAAATATATACTGAATTCCACTATTATAGCTGTAAGATTTTTGCTATGCAGTATTACTATAATCGAAACGCGAACGATAGATTATGGCTACGCCTTACACAAAATAGCAAATTGTAAATTCACATTGTGAATGTAAATATTGTACTACAAGCCTACACACAACAATGAAAATCAGACTTTCTTTTAAACATTTAGCAACAGTTTGGGTGTTTAACCATCTACACTGAGCAAAGTGTCATTTGTCGTTTAAGTACAAAAACAACAAGTGAGTAAACCAATACAGTGCTTTCGTAAAGTAGTGGATAAATTCTTTAAAAATTCATGAAATAACATTTGAAAAAAGCTGGAACCAGTCGATTTTTATTTTTATTTGTGCATTTTCTCAAATGAAATCTATATATACAGGGTAACCCGCGTAGGATGTATGACGTCATCGATCTTTATTTTAAATGGCAACCCTCTTTTTATTACGGAATTTGCAAGAACACACGTTTTACTTACGCTAATCTGATTTTTGGGTATAGGACCAAAACTTAAGAAAAACATTCTAAAATTGCAAAATACTAAATTTAATTTTAACATTTTTATCAATGACAGCAATCAATAAAAAATATATCGGTTGTCAGGCCATTTTTAATTACAGTAGTTCCGTGACCATTTCGAGCCGTTTTGGTACCGAGTTTACGATTTCTCCTGTATATAGGTTTCGTTTCAGTCATATTTCACCGCATATCATTTCCGCTTTTTGCATCAAACAAAAATTCAAACACGCACGTGGCTTTTGGTTTTATTTAAAGGTTTAGCGTATCGCTTCAATCTCTATGCCGCTCTTTGTGCAGCTGTTTGCCCCATCACATGTAAGAACGCTTGTTTTCTGCATATTCAAGAACACAGTCAATGAGAGCAAGCAGGATAATTTCAACTTATGTCGCATTCTACCGATAATGTGTTGTCGAGCCTGGCGCGGGCTGCGTTCTGATTGGCCACAACTTTTGGCGCGTTAGAGCGCGTCTGTCTGGAATTTAGCGTTTGTTTTACGGAGAACCAGTCTCCAGCCGGAATTTAAGCGCGTCTCTGAGATCGTCTTGGCTCTTCAGGGTCCCCGTGTCTTCGGGCACGGCGTCCGGTGTTCGTGCTGTTACAGCTTCCTTACGATTTCTGTGTTGAGACGTTGTTTGGCGAGCTGTGCAAGTAGGTGTTTGTACGTCTGGGTGTTTTCTTTCTTTGGTGAGATTCGTATCGATGGCGTGCGCCGCTCATTAAGAAATTCAGGAGGCCTGTTAAGCTTTTCACTCCGACTTCCGGTCGGGATCTATTCTCCCGAGTGTACCATATAAACGCAGCGTAGATTTCTGTGACCGCCAAGGGGGCATTACACACTTTCCCGAGTAATGAAGGGGATTCTTGGACGTCGCCGAGTTCCACCCACACCACGTCAAACGGCAGCTGCAGCGATAGTCACCACCTGCCTGCCGCAATCAACGTTTACGCAACGAGGCTGAGTCGCCTAAAATCAAGGTATTTTGTGCTCCTTTATTTGTACACTATTCGTTCATGTGATGCCGCCAGTTGGCCAGTTTGTGTGACTAATTTAACATACTTGCTAATAACATTTAATCGAAGCACTGTGCGTTCGTTTCTGTATATCCCTTTTGTGTAACTAATTGAACATGATTGCTAAAAGCATTTAATTGAAGCATTGTGCGTTCATTACTGCAGTTCACTTTTGTGTGGCTAATTAAACATATTTGCTAATAACATTTAATCGAAGCACTGTGCGTTCATTAATGCATTTCACTTTTGTATTATCATCTTAAATATATTTGCTAGTAGGATTTTCTCAAAGCATTGGGCGCTTATTCCTAAATTTACCTGTACATGTTTAAGAGCTATGGTTAGATAAGGCGTCCCCAGCTGGGTTTCATTTCTTGTGTTTAGAGTAAACCCTTGTACCACTGCGTGTACGCTAACCACGTCGGCACTACTGTAACTTTCGGTCATTGATTTGGCCTAATAGATTTGTTTACTGTATGTGACTTATGATTACCCCTTGTATTTGTGCATGCTTGTTTACAGGGTGATTTAGTCACGGTGTCAAGATTGATGTAATGTGAGGCCCGGAACCGGCGTATAAGCGTTGCAGGTAGGTCAGCGCGCTTGTCGCTACATTGTCTCCAGCGTTTGAGTATTCTAACCCGTTTGGCTTTCAAGGTTCGGTTAAGCGTGGCTTTTCCCGATTGAATCTTGTGGCGCCCATTTATTTTGTAACACCCTATACATACCGTCACGTTTGCCCTGTGGTGTACCGTTTCTAGGACCACGCCCATCTCCCTGAGCGTATTCGAGCCGTTGTCTTTAGCCTGTTTTGTGCGATTTCCAGGGTAAGGGTGGACGTTTCCCGGACAGGTTTAAGTATTTGGCACTCACTCACTCGTGAGTGTCGTTCAAACAGTTTGATACTGTAACATGGCCGTCTTGGCTACTGTCGGGCAGACAATGGTGCACAGTTTGAACAATTAATTTAGTTGTTTTTGAAGTTATCATTGCAATTAAATTTAGCATTTTGCAATTTTAAATTTTTTTCTTAATTTTTGGTCATGTGACCTATACCCAAAAGTTAAATTAGAGTAAGTAAAAAATTCTTTCATATTCCGTAATAGGGTTGCCATTTGAAAAAAAAATCGATGATGTCATACCTCATACGCGGGTCACCCTGTGTATATAGAT
This sequence comes from Agriotes lineatus, assembly GCA_940337035.1. Lineage (NCBI taxonomy): Eukaryota > Metazoa > Arthropoda > Insecta > Coleoptera > Elateridae > Agriotes > Agriotes lineatus. Next base: position 83,482 of record CALNHX010000951.1, read on the forward strand.
TTTATTTGGAAAAATGCCCAACTTAAAACAAAAATTGACGGGTCCCAGCGTTTTTTCCAAAAGTTATTCCTTAAACTTTTAACGAATGTATCCACTACTTTACGAAAGCAGTGTATAAAAGCAACCGATAAACCAGTTCATGTAAACGCTTCTCAGTTGGAAACATTTAACATGATCAAATTAGCTCTGACACAAGCAACTTTATTGTTCATCCTATACCAAACGCTGAAATCAGTTTATGAACAGATTCATCTACCAATGGGCGTTTTGCATAGCGATCCAGTCACCTGGTTCATTTTGTGAAGGTGACGATCAAAACAACTTTATAGTTTTAATATATTGGTTCTTGAAAGCAATACTGTGTTTTCTTGACCTGTATAATTGAGCATAAATATGTAAGGTATAACCACCAAAGGGTTCATATCTTACAGTACCTAGTGTTCACAACAATCAATGAGATAACATGAACAACAAAATAGAATGCTTGAGTAAGAAAGAGATGACCATACAAAAAATAGTTTAGTAGGCAGGTTTAGTTGACAATTAAAAGGTGCGTTAAGCCTGCTCGAATATTTGCTTCAATGTTTATCTCTTTCTTATTCAAGAAATGTATTCTATTCTCTTGTTCCTGTTATCTCATGCTGTTATACAGATTGGTGGCGGAAAATGCGAACATAAGCAGTCCAATGAGTTAGAATGCAGTTTATGGGCTTTGTATGCGTTAGACAGAAATACACATACATGATTTAAAATCTAGTATACTGCAATTCAGTGTTTTATGGAAACAAAACACCTTCATTCTGCGGATGCTAGATGTTAATCGCATATAAGTCTATTTCTGTCTAACGCATACAAAACCCATAAACTGTATTCTAGCCCATTTGACTGCTTATGTTCGCATTTTCCGCCACCAATCTGTATATAATTGTGGCTCCATCGGTATTTGCATAGACTTCCGGATTTTCTTACATTGATATTTATATTCCTTTGTTGTGGAGTTTGATGAAGAATTTCAGTTATTTCTGATTCTAAATTGTTCTAGTAAGTCTTCCAAATTCCAGAGTTTTCATATACTGTCGTGTTTAATTTAGTTTTAAGGTTTCCATTAAATGTAGTTGGATTTCATATATCGGAGTAGCTGTGCAAGTTGTTTTGTTTGCATATTTTAATTTAACAGTTGATGGCCAGAATTGTACTTTGCGGAAGGTAATATGTCTTAGTTGGGTGGATCTACATCATTCGGATATACTTATTCATATAATTCAAACAACTCGTATGACTAAGATAGTTCTGAATATATTTCATTATTGTTTTTTATAATGAGAAATAAATAAATAAATACAAAAAGTAATCAATCTGGTTTGTGAAGTGTCCTTCTAGTAAAATTCAAGTACCTACTATCTTTCTTTTATGTTGTTTAAAATCAATGTTAGTTAAGATGTAAAGACGTAACTATTTGCCACGGAGAATTGAAAAATGTATTCGGCTGTATCGCTTCGTTCATCTAATCTATATATACCTAGCTTAGTCTAATATCGTGTACATTCTAAAATGGATTTATGACAAGTAATCAAACCAAAAGCGCCAACAGCCAGCTACAATCGGACACGGGCGCGGTTCTATTCTGAAAGCGGCGTTTCTGTCTAAATCATTTAGGAGCTCTAAGGTGACATCAAGATTACAAGCTATACTTTATCAAATCTATTAGGCTGATCACAATGCAACGTATCTATATGTAGGTAAGGTCTAGCATCTAGCTACTAGAAGGAAGAGTATGAATACGTAGGAACTACAAGCTCTATAGAATCTATCCAGGAAATACTTAAATATTTAACTTAATGTGTCAACAGGAAAGCTCATCCTTAGCAACCAACCAATACATATAATATCAGTATATGCCCCAAACGCCAATAAACCACAACAACTAGCCGTGGAATTATATGAAAAACTACAACACCAAATAGATAAGATTCTGTACAACGAAGGAGTTGTCCTTTTGGGTGATCTAAATGTGAGGGTAGGTAATAAAGTAGCAGACGGAATTAAACAGGTCCATAATGAACAAACGCTAAACCAACGAGAGGAGATGCTAACCGAGTTGTGTGCCCCCAACGAACTCAAAATAAACAACACATTTTTCAAACAGAAATGGCAATATAAGTACACTTTTGTGGGCAATCGTAATAACAAATTAGTAATAGACTACATATCCACCAGTAGATCTATACACCCAATACAGATCCTAGGCGTCAGAAGCCTAACATCGGCGAATATAGGTTCAGAGCACAACCTAGTTCTCGGCAAGTTTCGCATATCCAACATTCCTGCGAAAAAGAACCCTTCAATATACGTAGAAAAACTAAATATTCAATCCGTAGACGAAGAAAACACACGCCAACTCTACGCGAAACGCCTACAAAAACATATTCTAAATAGCCCACTCAGAGAAGACGAAAACATCGATTTCAGCTGGAACACCCTAAAGAGCAATATACACAAAGCAGCCAAAGAAGCAGTTGGAAAGAGAAGAATAAACTTTAACGCAAAACCAAACACCGGACCGTGGTTCACCCCAGAAGTTAAGGAGATCAGAGAAAAGAAGAGGAAAAATTAGTTAGAATCTAAAAGTAATAAATGAGAAAAACCTATGAGAATTATGTTAAAACACGAAATCAGGTGAATGGTAGAACTTCAGTACTGGCATGGAACACGATAATGTACGAAACTCAGAAAAGAATATAGATAAGGCTAAAAGGTCTAAAGAGAACAACAAATGAAGAGATAGAAGTGAAAGCTATAAACGAAGAGAGTTGGGTACAATACAACAACTTTATGACAACAACAATACTGAACACGATGAGGAAAACACTCGGGAACAAGAGAACGAGCAGAACGAAAAGATAACGACAAGAATAACAGAACAACAGGTGAGAAATGCAACGTCAAAGCTCAAAAATAGGAAGACACCCAGCGAAGACGAGATATGCAACGAACTTATGGAGTCGTGCTAGTAAGACGTGTTAGCCATTCCTGCGAATTCTCGATAGATAAATTAAATATAGAAATTATTTAAGTTCTGCTGTCTAAACTGTGACAACGAAAATGGTGATGACAAAGCAGCAAGTTAGTGAAATTCAGGATGTGATAAAACAGTCCGTAGATATCATTCTAAAATCTGAAAGCTTTGCTAAGGTGTTAACAGAAAGTGTAACAAACATTTTTGTGGAAAAGTTCAATGCCATAATCAAAAAGTGGGATGAAAATGTTTACAAGCTGGAGGCGGAACTTCTGTTGGTGAAAACTTAATTCCATAAACAAAAAATTGCCCTTACAAATCTGGACAATACGCGGGAAGAGTCAACCTACGAATTTGGGGCGTACAAGAAACCGCTAATGAAGATGTGGCCGAGAAGGCACTGGAAATATTTAGAACCCAATTAAAAGTTAACATGGAACCGTGGAAAATTAGAAGGTGTCATGAATTGGAAAGAACACTGCAGGTAAAAATAGCCCCATCATTGTGCGGTTTATAAGTTATCGCAACCGTGAAATAATCTTTCGTGCGAAAAATGCTTTAAAATCATCTAGCATAATCATAAAAGAAGACCTCACCAAAGAAAACCTGGAATTATTATACAAAGCAATAAATCGCTATGGCAGCAAAAACGTCTGGACAAGGGATGGGGCGATATTAGCTGCAAGCAACTGCAAAACGACCTAAAGTAGGTAGTGAACAAATTAAATTGATTCTATTGCTTCCATTTACACAGACGCATACTAAGCTGCTCGAAAATAATGTCTCATAAAAATAATATTTAAAAAACCCATACAGATTAAGACACGAACTGCAGTTATTTCTTATATTTTAAGTGTTTTGTATCTTAGTATTTTTGTATATATTTTTTAATGCTCTTTTTTTGTATTTTCATATTTTGGTACTTTGGTATTCTGATGTTTACAAATCCAATATTTAATTTTCATTAGTGCATTTATGTTGATTATACAATTATGTTTTTAAATATACGTGGGAATTTATTGCATAACAGGAATTAATAAATTTTTGATTTTTACTGTCACTTTAATGACGGAAGTCGAGTTTTTGGAGATATTGGATAGCGATGATTTTGCTAAGGAGGTCCTCGTTCAATCTGTAGAATCATGTCACTCGTACTTCGAAAATATTTCACATTTAGAACAGTTAAATTTTATGCATTTAAATATTCGTAGTTTAAATTAAAATTTTGAGGAAATCTCCATATTAATCGAAACTATTACGAGCAAATTTGACATAATTGTACTTTCAGAAACTTGAAATTTGGGTTGGCTTGAAAATTTTCATATATTTGATTTTGATTATTACAATGAAAGCAAATTTAATCAAAATGATGGGTGTGAAATTTATGTAAAAAATATTTAAATAGTAATTTTTCAATTAGAAAATTAGATGAAGCAAATATAGGTAAGATTACATTCACCAAAAATAATATAACATTTGGATTAATAGCAACTTATAGACCACATGCATCAAATACTGAACTTTTTATACGTGATATGAATCAATGTCTTCAAAATATACGAATGCAGGATGTAGAAATTTTTGCTGAAGATACAAATATAAATATATTGAACCAATATGATGCGCATGTTAACGACTATTTAAACAATTTTCTGCCCATGGGTACTTACCGTTAATTAATAAACCGACAAGAACCCAACACCTATTATACTAGAATATTCCCTTACTGATCATGATCCCATTATCTTAAATATATATTTTAATCAACGTGCCTGTAGTCATCATCCCAATGTTAACAATTTAGTATCCAAAATCAATTACAATAAACTTAATATTATTCTTCATAATGAAAGTTCGAACGATATAACACAATGTACTACTGTAACAGAATCAACCAACGCATTTATAGAAAAAATTAAATGCTTTACACAGAGGGCAAGCGAAACAACGAAAGTCAGTTCAAAATACAAAAAGCTAAAACCTTGGATTACTCATGACCTCGTAATGTCAATTAGGCAAAGAGTAAAATTACGAAAAAAAGCAAAAATAAACTCCCTCTTTTAGAGGAATATAAATCATATAGAAATATATTAATTAAACTCATAAAAGAAACTAAAAGTCAATACTATCAGGATCAGGTACGTAACGCCAATAAAAATATGGAAAAAAATGGACTATTATCAATGAAGCTAGTAATACAAAACCAAAAAATACTCATAAAATAAATAATATTCTTTCAGAAGACAGCAGTACATTAAAAACTACAGACAGAGAGATAGCTATAACCATGAATAACTATTTTAGTCAAGTTGGTGAGCAACTAGTGAAAAAAATAACGTCTAATAACATTAAATTTCAACGAACACACGTAGTTGATTCAATATTCGTAAATGCAGTGTCTGATAATGAAATTTTAAGGCCCGGTTGCAGAAAGGAATGTTAAGTCTGGTGTTAGCTAACGTCGCGTCAAAGTGAACAAAATCGCATCAAATTTTGTTTACTAATGTATTAGTTACCATAAGCATTTGAGATTTGATTCATTTTTGTTCACTTTGACGTCGCTTAGCTAACACCAGACTTAACATTGCTTTCTGCAACCGGCCCTAAATCATATAGATACATTGAAAGATAACACAGCATCAGGACCAGACAATATAATTAAGTGGTTAATAGAAACCAACAAAATTAACCTGATCAAACCATTAAAACATTTAACTAACGTATGCTTCACTACAGGTGTTTTCCCGACCGCATTCAAAGAAAGCGTTATTATACCAATATACAAATCTGGCGAAAAAACCCTTCCATCTAATTATAGACGAATTTCGCTTTTAAGTAATTTGTCAAAAATAATTGAAAAATGTCTTAAAAAAATTAGTAAGCTATCTTGAGAAGCATAAACTTATTAATGAGTATCAATTTGGATTTAGAGATGGGTTGTCAACAACAAATGCTATATTTGAATTAACAAATTATATATATAATAACTTAGATAATAATCAAAGAACGATTGCAATTTTTCTTGATTTGGCCAAAGCTTTCGATACTGTGCCACTTCGAGAGTTACTCAATAGAATGGAAAATATTGGTATGAGGAACAGCCTATGACTTTTTGAAAGCTACTTAACCAATCGTACCCAAAGGGTGAAAATCAATAATGAATAGAGTAACCCAAAAACGGTAACTTTCGGGGTGCCACAGGGAACAATTCTTGGTCCCATTTTATTTTAATATATATTAATGACATTTCAAAAGGAAATATGGACGGACGGGTGATATTCTATGCAGATGATACAGTGTTAATATTTGAAAGTGATAGCTGGGAATGCACTAGAAAAAAATCAGAAATAAGCCTGTCTAAAATTAAATTATGGCTAGATAATAATTTATTAACTGTGAACGAAAGCAAAACTTATTTTATGAACTTTTCAATAAATAAAAATACATAACCTAATTTCAAAAAAAAATATTTATGCATAACTCACAATGCTTAAAAAAGGAAAAAATAGATAACAACTGTACTTGCAAAAATTTGATTAAAAATTGTAATAGTCTCAAATGTCTCGGAGTTACAATAGATAGTAATTTAAGATGGGATATACACGTTACTCAAATATGTCTAAAAATTAGGAAATTAATCTACAAATTCTTACAATTGAGAACGTTCCTTTCAATTAAGCTGAAAAACATTCTGTATTACACTCTTGTCGAGTCTATATTAAGGTATGGTATAATCTTCTGGGGTGTGGCATACAAGAATGTCATCAAGCTCATTGAAATCACCCAAAAAAAAATAATTAAATTTCTTTTTGAAAAAAATAGGTACTATGGGACGGCACAATCGTTTAAAGAAACAGGACTGCTTAATATCCAGCAATTGTTTCAGCTATCATATATAAGCCGTTCACGATCTTTTTGGGACAGAGTTGGCTATGATTTTTTCTTTTCATGTTGGACTAACTGATTCGATGATGTAGCGGATGCAACTTTTTTTTCTGTCAGTGTCTGTTTGACATTTTCTTGCCACCACATTGCCAGATTTATTATTTTAATATTTGTAAGAAAATAAATGATTTATCAAATGTGTAAAAATAATTTTAATTTCCGTCAAAGGAAAAGTTAAACTGCCCAAAATAATTTTGTTACAACAAAAAATTTCCATTAAACGATGCTACTTCCAATTTAAAAATAACAGACCAAATTTAAAAGAACGCGAGTCGATGTGGAGACTAGAGAATATCCGGCAACAATGTACTTATTCAGAAAATATAACCTTAAACTGAAAACAACCTAACCTAATACAAAAAGTGTCAATTTCCATGAGGGAGTTTAGTTGCAACGGAGGTTCTGCCAACAAAATTACTACATGGTCATAGCCTCACCTGACCCAAAAAGATCGTGAACGGCTTATATGTATTTACACAAAGAACCGGATTTAAAAAAAAAGTTAGGCATTTATATGAAACTAGAGCAAAAACCGTAAACACCCTATCAGTTCCTTTGCAATCTAAAACTAAAACTCAAAATAGATGTCATTATCTGGCACCAAAATTATACAACCAAATTCCAAATAATATAAAAAATATTAAACCGTTAAAAACTTTTGCTCTTAAAGCTAAGCGATGGATAAACAGCAATACAATAAACTGAAAATCTTCTTCTTCTTCTACTTTTACATAGGCCTAGGGCCTGTTTCTTCCAGGTAGGCAGTCTTTCCATCTCTTGTAGGGCCTGCCGATACTTCTTTTGCCTCTAGGAGACATGTCTCTCGCTATTCTGACCATCCTGGTGTTGTCCATCCTTGATATATGGTTATTCCACTCTTCTCGTCTTGTTGTTGTCCACTCTCCTATTGCTTGTATTCCACACTCTTCTCTTATATCCTGATTTCTAACTCGGTCTCGTCTTGTCTTTCCAGCTATCTTTCTTAGGGTCTTCATCTCCGTTGTTTCTAATATTTGTTCTGTTTTGGCTGTATCGGGTCTGGTTTCCACCGCATAAGTTAATATCGGTCTGACGACACTTTTATAGATCTTTACTTTAGATTCTTTTTTTAAATATTTATTATGCCAGATTGTATCGTTTAGGCAACCCGATACTACAGCCGCTTTATTTGCTTGAAGTCTAACTTCGCTACTCATTCCTCCACTACTAGAAATCACGACACCAAGGTATGTAAAACTGCTTACTTGTTCTATAATCTTGTTTTCAATTTCCAACTTGCACCTTATTGGGGACTTACTTATTGTTAGGGTTTTCGTCTTTTTTGTTGATATTTTTAGATTCCACTTTTTGCAGCTAATATTCATGTGGTGTAGTAGGCGTTGCAGATTGTCTTCGTTATCCGCGACTAATGCCACATCGTCCGCATAACATACCATCGTTATTTCTTTGTCTTCTGAAAATAAACTTAAAAATTGACTGTAAAAATATAAATTATACATATTTGTATTTATTTGCATTCATATTAACTAAAATAGATATCATCTGCACACACAAGTCATTTGACCTTGTGCAAGGTGATCTTTTTGGACAAAGTCATCGTTAACCAAATCCTTACCGGGTTACACTTTGATTATTAATTTACAAAAATAATATGATTTTGTTATAATGATTTTGTTATAATGATATATGTACTTGCGTGTCACCAATATATTATTATTATTATTATATTATTAACTTATCAAATACGGCGGCAAACCTTTAGTAGAAGAAATAACGAAGCTATTTAAGAAGATAATAAAACACAATAAGATACCCACCGAGTGGAAGAACGGTTTCACCATCCCAATATTCAAAAAAGGGGATAAAAAGGAACCCTCGAACTACAGGGACTAGAGATGGGCGCGTGAGTGAATTTTGGCTCACGTCACGCACGTTTCACGCTTGCTTTAAACAGTCATGTTCACGCACGTTCACGCTCACGTTCACTCACGTTCACGGCGTGACACGCCACTCACGACGTGACACAGCTTTTATTTCAAAATTTAAATTCAGATAGAACAGAATGTTCAAATTTAAAACCAATGAAAAAACCTTAAAGAGAACTAAAAATATGTTTTGCACCTGGCATAATTTACGTGACATAAAAAGAAAACAATGAAAATTGACTACAATAACTTCGACAAGGGATAAATACTGATTTCTCGCAAATATATTTCTTGCAGCTGTCTTCAGAGACATTACTTTTAATACCAAAAGCTGTCATTGGAATTGACGTTTCCCTTATTGGTAAGAGTACAGAATGTATATGTTGCTAGGCAACACTTTTAATTCGTAGGTTTGAAAGTACTTTTATTCGCAATCACATTGTAATGTGTCAATTTCATGACATAACAACAGCTGGGAACTAGATGATTACTTAAAAATAGCCAGGAAATTATTACATACCCCGAAAAATATTACATACCTGAAGAGTGGGGTGTTTCCATGGTAACAAAACATTGAGTGGGTTGTTTTCATGGTAACAAAAATATTAGCTACATCAAGATATCTATTATTCAGAATTCAATTGTAGTTATTTTTAAAATTAGATGATTGCAAATAAAATAGTATACATACCACGGTGGAAAGTTTCATCCCTGTCTCGAGATAAAGTTAACCTCGACGCTACGCGTCTCGGTAAACTACCTAATCTCTCGACAGTAATGAAACACTTCCCACCTCGGTATGTAATATACTATTATTCGCAATCACATTGTAATGTGTCAATTTCATGACATGACAACAGCTGGGAACTAGATGATTACTTGAAAGTAGCCAGGAAATTATTACACACCCCGAAAAATATTACATACCTAAAGAGTGGGGTGTTTCCATGGTAACAAAACATTGAGTGGGTTGTTTTCATGGTAACAAAAATATTAGCTACATCAAGATATCTATTATTCAGAATTCAATTGTAGTTATTTTTAAAATTAGATGATTGCAAATAAAATAGTATACATACCACGGTGGAAAGTTTCATCCCTGTCTCGAGATAAAGTTAACCTCGACGCTACGCGTCTCGGTAAACTACCTAATCTCTCGACAGTAATGAAGCACTTCCCACCTCGGTATGTAATATACTATTACGCACAAGCATCAACATTTTCAGCGTTAAGGCGAGTATACGAAAAAAAATTACTTTTATTAGAATAATAAGTTCATCTGCACAAGTAGGTACACAATAAATTGGTTTAAAAATAAAACGTAATCAACATTTTTAGTGTTAAGTCGAGTATACAAAACAAAACATTAGGTACTTTTCTAAAAATAGGTTCATCTACACATCTACACAATACATTTTTTGTTTAATAATAAAACGTAATTAACATTTTCAGCGTTAGCCGAGTATAAAAAAACAAACCATTACTTTTATTAGAATAATAAGTTCATCCACACATTAAAATGTTGATTTAAAAATAATATGTAATCAACATTTTCAGCGTTAAGTCGAATTCTGCGCTCTTCTAAAATTCGCCCAGCTGTAGAAAATACTCTTTCGCTTGTAGCGGAACTTGCCGGTATGTTTAAAATTTCTCAAATTTTTTAACAGTGGCGTATTTACACTGTTTTTCCAAAATCCTAAAATGTCATCTGCATTTCCGAATTTTAATTTAAGTGTAGAAAGATAAGAATCTGATGCTGATGTACCAGTTTTGAGTCGTTTGCTATGTGTTTCATCATTATCGTCTATAGTTTTATTTGCATTATAATCTTCTCTTTTATGTGAAGGTATGAACTTTAAGAATTTATAATTAGGGTCCAAAAATAAAGCCACATAATGTAACTTGTTTGGCACAATTTGTGATTTAATGAATTTAAAAGTTGCTGCACCCTGCAGTTTTTTATTCGTTACTAAATATTTAACGTGAAATTAAGGTGAAACGTGAATCACACCTTGGAAACTTTCACTCACGTTCGCTCCCGTTCACGTCACGATTTTCAAATATTAGTCACGTTCACGACGTGACACGACTGTTTTCACGTCACGCGCCCATCCCTAACAGGGACATAACATTATTAAGCTCCGTAATGAAACTCCTCACTAGCATACTTGCAACGGAAATATCAAACACCATACCCATTAGCGAAGAACAATAGGGGTTCCGGAGAAATAGATCTACAACAGATGCTAACTTTAGCCTACGGTAAGTTGCAAAGGCAATCGAATACAATACACCGTAATTCATATATTTTGTAGATGTCCTCGACAGCGTACAACTGAAAAGTGTTCTAAATATACTTATAAAAAAGCTGTACCTCAAGAACATATTAAATTAATAAAAGACTTAAACACCAACAATACCACCAAAATAAGAGTCGGCAAGATATTAATAACAGAAATAATGACAAAGACAGGAATCGGACAAGGAGACAGTCTTTGTCCTATACTGTTTAATACAATCATGGATAAGATCATAGAAGCTACAGATTTGGCAATAACTACGTCAGTGTTCTATGCTATGCGGATGACACAGTACTAGTAGCTGAGCCGGAGGAAGACTTGCAACGACTACTTTATACAAGGTCCGGCAGAATGAAGTATCCATTTTTAAAGTTAATTTATTTCATAATATAATGAGATATACATTCAAATCAAGTCGCCATGCTTTCGCAATAATTGGAAATTTAAGACAGTTGTCAATGTGTTTGCGAGAAATGTCAGTTTAGCTGTGAATATGGAGCATTGGTCAAATATTCAACGTTCTTTTACGGTTGAAGCTTATTTTAAAAATAACAATTCTGTTGTAACCACCCAGCGTTTATTTCGTGGTCACTTTCATTTAAATCCACGAGATCCAGTTTCTAGTCCACTAAAAAGTGGGTACACAAGTTTCGCAGTACTGCCTCATGTGCCAAAGAAAAACGAAAAGGAAGAACTCGTTCTGTACGCACACTTGAAAAAAAAAACTTTCGTGCTAGGCGTCAAGAGTGCCAGCAGCGAGAAAAAGGTCACTTGACTGAGGTAATATTAAAAAAAAAATTGCCGTGTTTCCTTAATAACCTTTTGTTTGAGTTTTGAATAAAAATTTAGCCATTAACAAAAACAACTCAATTTAAAATGGATACTTCATTCTGCCGGACCTTGTACATTTCAAACCACCGCAGAGAAGTACAACATGATACTTTCCACAGGAAAAACTAAAGTAATATCCATGACAAAGGAACCCCTACGATGGTGATTCGTATTACTAAAGTGGAAGAAGAAGTATCAACAGTACCGTCTTGTAAAAAAAGCAAGCTTGCTAGTTGAAGTAGCGAGGTCAGCTTCTTCTAGCTCCCTGAAGAAACACCTGATGAGATTGGAATGATTCCTCCAGACCTATGGCACGACTGACACTCTGAGATGTTTGGTGGGGTGATAGAGATGTGGAAATTTGAACTAGGGAAACGTAACGAAACCGACAATGTATTGTTGTAGGTGTACGAAAAATTCGATTACAGCCGGTCATTGAAGGTCGGCGTTTAGCTACCCACGAGGGCGACACAGACCAACATAGGTACTTAAGCAGATCGATGTTTATTATCACTCCGGTAAGACCGATTATTCACGGTAATACCAATTCACTTCACTGCAATCGCACCGCGTATAGTACTTAAGGCAGGTGCGCCGGAGTTTGTACGTTTAGCTTTGACGCTGACCGCTGCTTCTCTCTGACTCCAGATTTAACCAATAATACCGAGTATTACGAAATAGCTAATAACCTACTCTAAACACATACATAGCCACGATTCGGTGTTGCCGGCGTCGACAAATGCGCCTCTGAGCGCTAAACCCTTGAACATACTTCTTTCTTTAAGTAGGTTGTGGGATTGAAGCACGAGGGGGCCCATTAACTCGTCTCCACTAGACGAAGATCCTCGCTTACGGGGCAAGATCATAGGCGTGCGTGCCCAGATTGCTCACGGTACCTTATAATTTAACATATCGTAACAATGTTGTTATTTAAATTGCCTATGCTGATAATTGGCTCTCTTCCATTATTTTGTAAAACTGTTCAACTACTTTACCTCTATCATCAACTATTGTCGCTAATAGTTTGTAAGATTTTGACAGAAAGGGATTTAGAATCGACCTTGAAAACATATAATTAGTTAATAAGATAGCAGTGTACCTTATAAGTGCGCTGTTTATTTAAATAACTATCATAACGGTCAATCCGAGTAAATGTTCAACCGGTGGGTACGGGAATGATGTGCAGTGTAATGAATGAAAGCAAAATCATAGTTAAGAATCAATCTTTTGGCAACCAAAACTTTTACATTTATATTAAAGGCAATGGAATTGTATAAACAATTAGTTTATTCTACGGTATTTACCGGTTAGCCCTGGCGACCTGTAACAATCTAGTCGTGACAAATATCAAAGCATGGCTTTTAGCTATTATGGCTGCAACGCATACGAATAATTTTCCAGAAATTATACAATATTTTCGATATTTACTGTACGTGTATGTAGTATAAAATAAAAAAATAAACAAAGCGCTGTAAACTTAATATAGTAATTATAAACATTTATATGTTGATTGCTACAAATACATTCCATTTTGTGTTATACCAACACCAAGAGCTAAATAAAATAGAGTGAATACTATTAATTGCGATTTGTTGCTTTCGTGTCGATGCGATGTAGAATAAGTAATCGAGATCCTGTTAAACGAGGGCGAGACGAGGCGAAAGCGCTGTTATCCTTTGCTTTGGTCCAGTTCGTCTGGTGGATATCTCGCGTCAGCCAGTCTGGTGCCTGTGACGCAACAAATACAATTTTCTGTTGGTTACAACGCGCTCATCAGTCGTTGCGGATTGGAAAAGTTATGTTGTGAAGTTTAAACGGTCTAAATCATTGTGAAATGTAAGTTTAAATACAAATAACTATCAGAAAATAATTTAGTTCATTCTTTTTAAATTCATTAATTCTATAATTATTTCCTCGATTCGTCAATTTTTTGTAGCTTACATTATTGATTGAGGAAAAATTCATTTAAAAATACATTCATGTGCAAAACCCCCTCTGAAATGTTTGTGATGTTGAGTTGTAGAAAATTTTCATTTTAATCGTAAAGCCAAAGCAGACCATTTAAAAATTCGTTAGAATAGTCTATATTTCAATTTGTCGTACATAAAGAGTGCAGTTTGCGAGCTATACTGTATTGTATGTAACCATAGAATGTGGTATACGTTACCTGTAGGCTGCATTGCTAATCTACATATTTTTAGAAATCTGATGTAGGTCACCAACCGTAAGAAACTGTTTTGCTCTACTTTAGTAGAATATTGACAAGTACTAGATTTACATGCTACATAACAATTCAAATATTCGAAAAGAAGTTTATAGTATTATAGTTGTATGTATGGCAGTGTGCTTCAGTTACACACAGGAAATAAAGAATACAGCAAATCAATACGATTAAAATAATTCTAAACAGATTGTTGCACTTGTTGAACATGCATAAACAGGCTTCATTTTAAAAGTAGGTGCAAATAAGTACGTGATATTGAGTTTTATAAAATGCGTTCTGTGAAGACTGATTTTTTGGGCATTTAAGTATCACACCGTTGATTTTTAACATTATTGCTATATGCAATCTTTACACATATTACCTACTACAGATTATAACGGGTGTCCAAATTTGAAGTTGGATTTTGAATTTCGCGGCATTTGCTTTTTGTCAAACATATAGCGCTAATATTTTATAGTTGTCATTTTGACACATTGCCATTTAAGTTATTTAAGTTATGGAGCGGTTCACGGTTCAGCAACGCATATTTATTGTAAAAACCCATTACAGGGAAAGTTTTGCAGAAACAGCAAAAAGAGTTCGCGCTATGGACTTGCGTGTCATGTGGTTTCAACAAGATGGTACCACAAGTCACACAGTGCGCGAAACAATAACTTTACTGAAATAAAAGTTCAGAGGTAGACTTATCTCTCGATATGGTTACATTAATTGGCCGTCAAGATCTTGGGAATTGACGCCTTGGATTTTTTGCTCTGGGGTTATGTGACTAGCAAAGTCTATGCCAATAGTCTACAGACAATATTAAAGACCTAAAGGCCCAAATTACACGCGTAATTGGTGACATAGACCTTCGTTTATGTTAAAATGTAGTTGAAGATTCGAAAAAAAAGTTTTATGTCAGACGAGCTGAGGAGGGAATTTATCTGATATTATCTTTCACTTTTAATCGTTACGTATATGCTTTACGTTCTCATTAAAATATCTTAGATTTTCAAATTATTTGAGCGTTTTATTAACGAATTAAAATCTAACCTCACATTTGGACATCCATTACATAGCCCAGAACAACTTGTAGGTATTTATATACACATTACCAAAGCTCAATTTTAGTTGTTAAACTAAAACTAACTGTATGGTGGTTCCACACGTGGTTTCAATGACAACGAAATTATTATTCTATCTTTGTATTATACAAAGGTATCGAAAAATATTGCAGGTCACATGACCAGGTAATATAGGCAACCCATTTAATACTGTTGGCAACAATGTTAAGGAAAATTCAAATCTGACGGCAGCAGTAGCGTGCCACATATTAAAAAAATGTATATAGTCTAAGAAGTTGCTTACAGGAATTGTTAATAAATGGTGTACCATCATATGCAACGTCACCAAAATTGGAGATAATCGTTTCTCGCTAATTAGCAAAACTTCATAATAGTTAGTTGAAATCAGATTCTTAACGAAAGGTGGGGGGACGATCGCTCCACTTAAATGGCTTCATATTTGCAATTATTTCGGTGTAGTTATTTCCAAAATGATAGTTAACTTAAAGTACGGCTGTCTAAGTTCAGAACTTTTAAAACACATTTTAATTGTTATACTCTTCTTAGTACATGCTTGCACTATGAGAAGATTAACAACTTGTTGTGGCTGTTGGAGCCTGAAAATGGGCACAATTGTTACTGGAGCCTGTGGATTGGTGAGTTTTCTTTTAATTCGTACTTCTTCAAGAGTAAGTATATAGAAACACAAATGGAATTGAGATCTAATAAATTACATCTTCAATGTGTTTGTTTTAAGATAGTTCCTATTCTTGGAATAATATTACATTCAGCTGTTGTGGACCACATCGAAGAAGAAGACACCAGAGATCATATAAAATTAATAATCGTCTACTTTTACATTTACACTGTCGTCGACGTTATGTTACTCTATGGGGCAGTTCGGGTAAGTAACTTTACATTTACCAAAAAAGAAAAAAAATATGTATAGCAACAGTACATAAATATGCTTCTGCTCTTCATAGCGAAATAAAAATAAACCTCATCTGGTAGTCTTCATAGTTTACAATCGTTTTTGTTTCTGGACGTTTCCCCGCTATATTTTAATTTTTGTAGTTGCTTCTTAATTTCAGTAGTTACTTTTGTTTTAGCCCAGTTTGCCGTCGTTGCCAATCCGTAGGTATTCCATTTTTCCAAATGTATTTCGGTACTTTTGCAATTTTTCTTGTACTTCGTACCAGGACTTCGTGTAAAGTAGTGGATACAATCGTTACAAATCCAAGGAATAACTTTTGGAAAAAACGTTGAGACCCTTCAATTTTATTTTGATTTGAGCATTTTCTCAAATAAAATGTACACATACATACATAGGAGCTATGACGTCATCGATGTTTGATTAAGTGGCTACCCCTTTTTTATTACGGAATTTGAAAGAACACATGTTTTTACTTACGCTAAGTTGATTTTTGCGTATAGGTCACATGATCAAAAATTAAGAAAAACATTTTGAAATAGCGAAATACTAAATTTAATTTTAGGAAGTATGATTTTATATTTGTATCAATGACAGCAATTAATAAAAACATGTCTGTCATCTTGGCTACTGTGAGGCAGACAACGGTGAACAGTTTGAACATTTAATTTAGTTGTTATTGAAGTTATCATTACGAACAAAATTTGGTATTTTTCAATTTTAAAATTGTTTTTCTTAAATTTTGGTCATGTGGCCTATACTCAAAAATTAGCTTAGCGTAGGTAACAGAAATGCGTTCTTCCAAATTCCGTAATAAAAAAGGTGATTGCCATTTACAAGAAACATTGATGATGTCATACCTCCTACGCGGGTCACCCTGTATGTATACATTTATTTGAAAAAAATGTGTAGATAAAAATATAAATCGACGGGACCCCGCGTTTTTTACAAAAATTATTCCTTGAATTTTTTACGAATTTATCCATTACTTTACGAAAGCGCTGTATATCTGATAATAACTCATAAGATTGTATTTTTTTTTGTTTGGAATTTGCCTTTCATTTGTAAGTTTCATTTCTAATTGTTATTACTAATCAGTGGCGGTTAAACAATATCGAATTTAAATAAATAATTTACATATTTAACCCATAATTTAACTAATGCCAGTCAAATAATTTCAGGAGAATAAATACCTTCTACTGCCATGGATTGCATTCGTTGGCTTTGGTTTAGGGATATCCTTCATCTTTTGTTTGATATTCATGTTCTTCATTGCTGGACTTACAGCAGGAACCGTAATAACAGGTAAATATATCCTCTATGTACATATGATTAGTTGTCCTAGCAAACTATTTTATTCTACTCTTGCCATTTTCTTTAAAAATAATAATTTAGTGCAATAATGTGCTAATACAAGTTTAAAGGTTTTACTTCTGTTTGTCATTTTCTAAACTCTATTTTGAATATATGATTGAGTTAAATCCAGTTGAAAATGTTAACCTAGACCAACTCCTGAAATATTAACTTTTTTAAATCTGTTTGATTCATTTTCCTTTATTTTTTTATTCCTATAGTTCTTATTTTATTTTAATTTAAAATTTAAAAATTTTTGAAAACACAAGCAACCAAAAACAATGACATTGGCATTGACATTAAAAACTTATAGTTTCTAATTTATAAAGGCAACTACAAGTTACTTAAACATCAAATTCAATTTGACATTTAAGTATGAACCTACTTGCATTCATAAATTAGGAATTATACGTCTGTTACTGTATAAATTAGATTCCACAACACTGAACCGCACATGTCACAGGTTGGTTAGTGTTTTAGGACAGTAAAAGTTGTAATGAAATGCCAAGATGCCATTGTGAAATTCACCCGTAGCTGTATGGATCTACTTCGTTGACAGCCAAAGCAGAGGGTTTGGTACAAAATACACTTACGCGGAGACTGTTTTCTAACTAAAGGCCTAATTGCTTTTGGTACTGGAGTTCAACTTTCCCTTACATTTTCTCTACAATTGTCCAATCAATAGCTAATCACAACTTTTGAGTATAGCGCGCTTCCTCGTTATTCTAATGAATTATCTTTTACTCAAAGAAACAAAAAAGGAACTTAACAAAGGAAATTTATGGTTTATTACACCTTAAAATGATTAGGGTTGCAACACAAAACCCAATTTATAAAATTTGAAGCTCCGTTAGTTAATAAACAACTGAGTTCAAAACCTTAATAGGTCGAGTAAACAACACAGCAAAGATATATCTAATAGGCCCCCTGTAAATAGAGTGAAAGCTCGACTCAAAATAGTTAAGTTAGGCTGTTCATAACAAAACAGTAATCCTCGAGTGTACAAATCAAAACAGCTAGTCTTGAATTTACAACGTCAAGCTTCCTGAGTACACATATGAAACCTTCTTAAATAGCAAGAAAATAATACATTGGTCATACATATACCGGTATTACAAATCTACATTGAATTATATGGCAGCGCAAGAAGCACTATAAATCTGAAATAAAAAAAACTTAGTTGCTATGTAAGTGAAAACCTCTTAATTTAGGCACATTACTGGAGAAACTCACATTATGTAATACATGTGGGTACCTTTAAGTTGTAAAAGTTAACCTCAAGGAGTATGCTGCAAAAGGTTTGATGTCACCCAAATTCAGCTTTGGCGGTCGTATTCGAATCACGTTACAGCTGACCTTGGCGGATCGATCATTATGGGATGATACAATCGCGAGCAGTGAAACAACCTTCGTAGCGGTAATTCTTAGCTCAGATCCAAAATTACAAAAAGACGTTAGGTCCCGGTTTTATACGAGATTAGGCCCGTGCATAATAATGATTAAAGGGAGATCAGGTAAAGTGTAAATCCGGACTTCCATCCATATAAAAAAGCTAACAGCCAATTACAACACATCGACACAACGGCAGAATTTTATTAGCACAAAACTTCCAACAGAGGCTTGGAGAACTTGCACTCACAAATTTACGTCTGCTTTTGCTTTTGCTACCAGGACACAAGTAACGCTCCGTTAATTAATCGACCTGCGTTTTGGTTACTCCCTCTAGTTTTAAATTCGGCGTTCGCGTTTTTGCAAGTCTTTCTAGTGTCACAGTGTTCTGTCGCTCTTATAGCGTGGAAAATTTTAAAATGAGCGCTGGTTTCTGCGATTTGGACAACTAGAAGCTTACACGGCGAATTACGATAAGGGTGCACGTATGACTCGTGGAATTTTTACCCGACATGTCGCAAGTCGTCCTGGGTGAGTGTCCGATGGGAGCCTAAAAGCTATAAAACGCAACCCGAAACCACATGTGTTGCAACTGGGAACACCTTGCACTTGAAATATTTACCATCGACTTCTTTAAATGCGGTAGGAATAAACGCAGCGTTAGAATTTAGGACTTATTTTATACGATAATTATTAGAAATTAACATGACGCGTCTTTAATTTTAGTGCCTGCTCGATAGTGAAAGTTTTAAGACATACGTTACTGTAAGTGAGTGAGATAAGTTATTATACACTAGTAAGATTTTTAATGCATATGCTCGCAAGCGCAAGTGTGGTAATTTCCACAAGCACATAATCACAGTACGTGTGATATAGGACGTTTTATATTACAGTAGCGGAGTTTGTACAAAAAAGTTTGAAAACGGATCAAACTGAATTGAATAGAGAATCCGTCAAATAATTCAAGAAAAAATAATCATATCACCATTGCATTTGTGTGAACTGTTGCTGTGGTCGTAGTTGTTTATTGTTGTCAGTGGTTAATTAAACATGTTAGTCACTTGCGAATAATAACTGTTTTCTGTCACTGAAAACGCTTACAACTAGTACGTCAAGAACCACTATTGTACCATAAAGAGTTTTGTGAAATGTATCCGCCATTTTGTCTATGTCCATGTCCATCCGAATTTGAACTCACAATTTAAAAGTTTCGCAAAATCGTGCACACGGATAAACACACTTAACGAATTCAGATATGACTCTGACTCATGCTGTAAGAAAACAACTTTAATACATACTTATTGATTTTACACATGTCAAATTGACAGATAATTAAATTTTATATAATATTAATAAAACGTGTTAGGAGAAAATCAGCTAAAATTTTTTAAATTATTTGTATTTTGAAACAACTTGGTTAGTTCATTCTCTTTTCAATGACCTGCGTGGGTTATTCAGTGACGAAAGAGAAAAGAGAAATAAAATCAAGCATTAGTCAGGTACAAAAAATGTAAATTTAATATGTTACGTTTCGCTGCATTCTAGCAGTTTCTTCAGACAATTTATAAGAATAAACAAGGACATTCCTTAGAGAAATTGAAAATTACATGTACTGTCTTAACATTAAGAATAAATTTTATGTAGGGGTGAAAGAATTTCCTCTAATGAAAGTTAAACAACAAAATTTTGAAAAATTTTGTCAAATATATATATTTTTTTTATGAATAAGGGGAGTAAGATTTCCAAAAACTAACAATAGAAGAAAAATTCAATAAAGGAATGGATAGAACAGTAATCACATTTTAAAATCTGTGGAAAAATAAAAATAATTAGTGTAACATCAAATCTTTGTCTGCTATACGAAGTGACTTACATTTAACAATAGGAGAGGGCTCCATTTGGATAACAATTAAGGTGTTATTACAGGTACAATTCGGTCTTTTCTGGACATGAAATAATAAAATAAACCCATAATAAATAGGAATTGGATATTGTAAAATGTAACTATTTAGGAACCCATACGGGGCAATGTTGCGTCTAAACCAGATCAGCTGGAATGAAAGGGAATTTATTATAATTCATAATCAAAGCAAAAGCAAAACAATTTTACCTGTAGTAAGATTACAATGCACAGATTTTTGACCAATCTTAGTGAATTATATTTGTTCACATCGTTTAACCAGTGTTGTAAAGACTGTGTTGGAACTCTTGATTTGGAGAGCGAAAGGTGCAGTAGTAGCAGATTTAAAGTGTTTCTCGATAATTCATTTTGTAACATCCTGAGGGCCCAAGGCGAAAGGGACTTGTTGCACTCGCTGTTTTGTGAATCTGTTATAAATTGCGGAGAGAAGGGCACTAATTATTTAAAATTGTACGTGTTAAATGTTACTTTATAATAGTTAAAGAGACTGTGGTAGGATGAAATTTAATTTTCAGATGGTTGTCGTTGAAAAGTTAGGTTATTGTTTTGTTTAAAACATACGACAGGGGTTTTTGTTTTGTTGTAATTATGTAAAACTTTGTGAAAGCAATAAAAAAAGAGGTAGTTAATTACTTTTTAACACGATGTGGGTTGATAATCCATTATTAAATTTTCGTAATTGCATGTGATTTTCAAGTGGGCGAGGCAAGTTTTTGTCGGTCAATAGCTTTAAGTTGTACCAAAAAGAAGGGATGTTGCCAAAGGCACCTAATAAGGGAAAGAAATTTTCGTCATTATTGAAACTTGTGGTTCAAATTATAATTCACTTACAGTAACAATCATCTTGGGGTTGTAAAATACAGTGGTGCGAAACAAGGTTACAGGATATGGTATCCATTTTATAGCGATAGTGGCAAAACGGGGAAAGCGACATCTGTATGTAACGTATGACAAGCTAAAACCGCGAGAAATTGAATTTGAAAAAGGACAACTTGTGAACTTTTATTTGAAGTAATAAGCAAGAAACAAAGGCAAACTATTTTTTAAAGAGTATATTACCATAGGTTTTGTTTAAAATTTCGGTGTCAGTTTTGTAGTTTACGGCTGTGGGTGCTTTTTTGATTTCGATGCTTTCTAATAATAAACGTTTTTTGAAATTAGATTCCATGTGTAGTATTTTGGGTTTACTGAGGTTGAAATTATGTGATCTGTCAACTGCATGGTCTGAGAGAGCTGTGCTTACATTTCGAGGTGATAAATGTCCCAATCGAATGGAGTGCGAGTGTTGTTGCATGCGTTTTTTGAGATATTGTTTGGTTTGTCCGATGTATGTAGCATCGCAATTGTCACAATCAACTTTATAAACTAAATGAGATTTTTTATTAGTGTCGATTTTATCTCTTAAATTATTATAGAACATTTTTTGAAAAGTATTATGATTTTTGAAAGCAGTGAAAATATTATTTTTTTAGTTCTTTTTCAATTTTTTCTGATAGACCGTTTATGTAAGGTATTGTAGTATTGTTTTTGGTTTCAGTTTGGTGATTGTTGAAACTGTTGTTTAGACAATTGGGTAGTAAATTGATAGAAAGATTATTAGAGTTACGTTTTTTAAGGTTATTAGTCTAGATTTAATATTTTTTTTAAATGAAGTCTGGAGGGTAATTATTTTGTAGTAAGATATTGGTTATAATTTTAATGTTGTTCACATTGTGTTTTTCACATGATAGAATGATTGCTCTGTCAACAATTCCATGGATTACACTTCGTTTATATTTAATAGTGGTATTTGAAAAATAGTTAAGGTATCTATCTGATTTCGTTGGTTTTCTGTACCAGTTAGTATCAATGTTTCCATTAGCATCTCTCGTCAGGGTAAGGTCTAGAAAATTAATAGATTTAAGGTGGTTTTCATATTCGATAGTGAACTTGAAGGTTTGAAAAATGTTAATGATGTGGTTTTTGTTGATGCCCATAATTCTATCGTCAACGTATCTTTGGTAAAAATTAATGTGGTTATTGTTTTTGACAATATTGATTTCTAAATCCATTAGAACTAGTTCGGCAATAGTACTGGAAATGGGGGAGCCCATGGGTACTCCATATTTTTGTCTGTAGATTTTTTTATTAAACGAGAAATAACTGTTGTTAAGAACACATTTTAGAGCCAATAAAAAGTCATTTTTAGGTATGTTGGTGTATTCCATGATTTTGGACCAATATTTTTCAACAGTGAGTAACGCTACGTCTATTGGAATATTCGTGTAAAGTGAAACGACGTCAAGAGAAATTATTTCAAAGTTATTAGGTAAGTTTTGGTTATCAATAAATTGTTTAAATGACCAGGAATCTTTAACACTGTACAGGGTGTCCCATTTTCGACACTTTTATAGGGTATCTCCGTAATTGTTAGTGCTATCAGAAAAGTAATATAGGCGTCATGTGCCCTTTTTGGGTCAAACTTAAAATGGTAAAATCAAAATTTGAAAATTTTCGCTCGGTTAAGAGATACGGGGAAAAAACAAAAAATTGTCAATTTCAGAATGACCCTATATTTTCTTAGTTAAAAGAGATACAGAAAAATCTTTTAAAGAAAAATTTCTTTATAATGATTGTTGAAGAATCTGCCGTTTTCAGAATAAGTATACAGGGTCAGGTAAAAAAGTTATCGGACCTAACCTAATTTTTTTAAATGGAACACCCTGTATATTTGAATCTAAAAAGATAGCATATTAAATTCTCTTTTCAAAAATAGAACACACCGTGGATGATATTGGTTTTCTATGCGATTTATTTAAACATTATTACTTTAAACCACAGTAGGCTACGAAACAAAAGCTATAGAAACAAAACTATGTTGACATTGTAGCTGGAAAGACATTACACAATATATTTTAACAGACAAAGAGTAGAAGAAATAATTGGCACAAGAAAGTAAATTAAAAAACCATGGAAACTTTGAAACGAAATAAAAGATTAAGATTAGGGGAAAAAATAACGGGAATCATCGCAAATGTTTGAAAGCCCCTCCGTTGTTTTCAATGCACTCTTGACATCTTTTTCGAATGGATTTTAAGGCATTCATGATGTGTAATGGTTTTATTTCTGCAAAGGCCTCATGAATTCTTTGATCAAGTTGTTGTCGGGTTAAGATGACTTCTTTATAAATTTTATTTTCCAACACTCCCCAAAAAAAAAATCTGGTGGTGTTAGATCCGGAGATCGTGGTGGCCACCTTATAGGTCCATGTGTTCCTATCCAACGGTTTCTAAAGTGAGTATTTAAATACTCTCTTATTCGAAGAGCGTTATGGGTAGGGGCGCCTATTTCTTAATTTTCCTTGTTTTCTTTATTATAAGTTTTTGATCTCGGCTTCGTAAAAGAGCCGTATGTTTTTAAATTATGTTCCAGTCGTCGGAATATGTGCTTAAATGGTTGCCGTCTTTCCGGATAGCGAACAATATATAAATTGTGCGCCATTTCTTCGTTTTTCCAGTTTCAATATAAACTGATATCATATCAAATTTTTCAAAATGTTGATAAGTGATTTTCACAAACGAATATGTAAAAATGAAATCGACGTTAAATGTTAATAACAACTAGAATGTCAACATAGTTTTGTTTCTAGGATATTAGCTTTTGTTTCGTAGCTTACTGTGGTTTAAAGTAATAAAGTTTAAATATATCGCATAGAAAACCAAGATCATCCACGGTGTGTTCTATTTTTGAAAAAATAATTTAATATGCTATCTTTTAAGATTAAAATATACAGGGTGTTCCATTCAAAAAAATGAGGTTAGGTCCGATAACTTTTTTACCTGACCCCGTATACTTATTCTGAAAACTGCAGATTATTCAACAATCATTATAAAGTAACTTTTCTTTAAAAGATTTTTCTGTATCTCTTTTAACTAAGAAATTGACAATTTTTTTATTTTCCCCCGTATCTCTTAAGCAAGCGAAAATTTTCAAATTTGGATTTTACCATTTTAAGTTTGACCGAAAAAGAGCACATGACGCCTATATTATTTTTTTGATCGCACTAACAATTACGGAGATACCCTATAAAAGTGTCGAAAATGGGACACCCTGTACATATTTTTATTAGTTAAGTTTGATAGAATTTGACTCAAGTATTTGAATAATTTGTAAGTTGGGCACATGTAAGAAGCAACTATTGGTCTTAGCGGAACATTTTCTGTGTGTAATTTTGTAAATAATTGTACCTGTAATAACACCTTAATTGTTATCGAAATGGAGCCCTCTCCTATTGTTAAATGTAAGTCACTTCGTATAGCAGACAAAGATTTGATGTTACATTAATTATTTTTATTTTTCCACAGATTTTAAAATGTGATTACTGTGATATCCATTCCTTTATTGAATTTTTCTTCTATTGTTAGTATTTGGAAATCTTACTCCCCTTATTCATAAAAAAAATATTTGACATTTTTCAAAATTTAGTTGTTTAACTTTCATTAGAGGAAATTCTTTCACTCCTACATAACATTTATTCTTAATGTTAAGACAGTACATGTAATTTTCAATTTTTCTAAGGAATGTCCGTTTATTCTTATAAATTGTCTGAAGAAGCTGCTATAATGCAGCGAAACGTAACATATTAAATTTACATTTTTTGTACCTGACTAATGCTTGATTTTATTTCTCCTTTCACTTTCGTCACTGAATAACCCACGCAGGTTATTGAAAAAAGAATGAACTAACCAAGTTGTTTCAAAATAAAAATAATTAAAAAAATTTTAGCTGATTTTTTCAAAACACGTTTTATTAATGAACCAAACAGCTGTTGCCCAAAATTAATTGTTTTTTATTTTATATAATATGTATATATCCGTGAACTATGTTAGACACAACGTTGAGTCTATGTCTAGTCGTTTTGACGTAAGCACCTATTTTAGTTGTATCTCCTAATTTTAGCCTAGTGATCTTCCTCACTTGTAGTTTACCCTAACACCTACTTAATTGCTAGGTTTTGTTGGGTTTGCCTGCTACCTTTAAGGTTGAATTGGGTTCCCACATTTTCTTTCCGAGTAATGTTATGTTTCCTGGTTTTCTTAAACTTCTGTGAAAACGTTATTTCGATTAATTAGCTCTGACAATTTATATGTTTCAAACTAAGTATTTGTTTTGCAGTTTTGAGGTTAGGCATGCTCATATGTATTCCGCTAGTAATTTTTAGTGTATCTATTGAACCTGGATTTCTGAAGTTGATCGCTTTGGACAGCGTCTCTTGTCCCACAGCTATGGCTGTACTTGCAATGTTAATTTCCATGATTATGTTAGTTGGCTACTCTGATCGTATCCACGCGTGATATTTCGTACTATTTCAGCTCTTTAGGCTCTTTCTGTTGGTTTGTACGTTTCTTCGACCCTACATTCCTGAATTATCCATCGTCCCGCTTTGAGTCCGAGAGTACTTGCTTAGTAACTTCCAGCTGCGGCCATGTTTTCTAGAGTTATTTTGTCCCACTTTGGTGGTGAAGCTGCTTTTACACCTAATTTGACTTATTGTTTCTTTCAATTGAACGGCTTGCCGCCTTATCTCTTCAACGTTCTCTGTTACCATTAAAATATTCAGAGGCTTCGTGTTTTGTCTTTATGAAAGCTTTATAATTGAATGATTGCTTTATCACAGTTGTTTTCCCAATCCCTATTTTTTGGCTACTTGGATGGATTCTGAGTAAAACACATTCTTGTTAATTTATACGGGGCTTTGGTTTTTTTGTGAGTTCAGTCTTGAAGCACCTGTTGGCCAATTTGTCCTTATGCATTTGTCGTCTTATTTTAGGTGATTTTCCACAAGTCAGTACCTCATTACTTTACTTGGGGATTGGAGTGGATCGCTAAGCCGCTTTAGACTTGAAGAAGTTTTTCTGGGAGCACTTCGCTTCGGTACGCGCCTTATCGTTTCAAGGCTTTTATATTCTTTTTTTCAATTTCGTTGTCATTTCCGGGGCCTGTTTTTTTGTCTACGCTGCTACCGCCCTGTTTAGAACCTATCCGAGATTGAATAAACAACTCGCCCAAGCTTAGAATGCACTTTTAGACGAAATGGCACACCTGGATATTATTTCGCATGACAAAATACGTTCAGAAAAAACCTTTATTAAATTTGTGACAGGACTGTCACTCAACATACTTCTGTAGACCTTGATGTGGTCACCACTACTAGAAGTCTCCCCGTTTTTTACTTCCTGACATTGCTTTTATAAATTAGTAATTACTTCTGCTAACTTTGTACTAAAAATTTTCTCTGTTTTAAAAAACGACAACGACAGCGTAACACCTTTTCTCTTCTAATGTACAAAGGCCATTCCTATTTTCAAATTCCTCATATTAGTTCAAAAAGATCAAAGCTTGGGTAAGCTATGCCTCAATTTCCTTGAGCGACACTGGATACAACAGATGAGCTACAAGTGCTACAACCTTGATCTACTCTAACGATTTTTGCCGCAAATAACAATTTGTTATTGGGAATAAGTTTATGAACCTGCGACACTTAATTTTCATGTTTATGCCGGACTTACAACTTGTTGCTGTACAATAATTTTATGTGAATCACTTATGAGCCTTGCACTTTGTTTATACGTTCGTTAAGCTTATATTTCAATTTAAAATACATACGCTACGTACACACGTCGTGAATTTGATCTAGGGTTTACATCAATTGCTTATGTGCCTTTTCTTTAATTATTATAGCTTGCAAATTGACTTCGATACGAGGAACTGCCTTATTGTGCTTCTACATCTACTGGAAAAAATACAACGTTAATTGCGCCGCATTTATGTTAGTTATTTTGTTGTTGTATAATAGGTTACAGATTATCAAAGAGCCTGCGTCTGATACATTTTTTTGAGATATTTACGTTCAATGTACGTAGCGATTACCAGATCACCGGGAAATCTTCCAACTTAGATTTGCGAGTTGTTCACCAATCAAGTTGGGGCGCCCTTGTTTTATTTTGAACATTTTAATATTAACTCCACCGTATTCACGAATACCTCAGCTGGCGTGGTTGAACGCTTTTGGCTACGGACTGTCTTGGGTATTTAGTTTTTTAATACTTTTGCATCTTGCAGCGTTTAGAGATCACGAGCCTTTCACGTAGTGCTACGCAGTGGAAAACATAAGCAGTGTCTTCGACTGATGCACAAACTTCTCATGTTAAGGTGTGGTAAAATGGTTTTCTCACAAAAACACAGGATTGTTTCAAATGAAGCATGTTTTAAAAATGAAGTTCGCAAAGAAAGTCAGTGAAATACAGCACTGAAGTTTCTTTATTTTTTTCTTTCGGCCTGTACTCGTTCAGTGCTGGACATAGTCCTGCAACAGTTTGCACGTGGTTCTGTCTCGGGCAATTTTCGTCCATTGTTTTTCTGCAACGCTCGTTACATCATCGAACCATCTTTTTCGCTGTCTGCCTACACTTTTTGTAGTTGCTCGTGTTCTCCAGTTCAGTAATATGTGCGTCCACCTTTCGGTATTTTGTTTTTCTGTGTGGCCCACCAATTGCCACTTGAGCCTCGCTCTACGATCCATGAAATCCATCATCCTAGCACAGGTAGCCTTATTTTCAACCTTATCTCTCAGGGTTATTCACAACATGTCTCGTTCTATTGTTCTTTGAGCTACAGTAGTAGTTTTTCTTGTCAGAGCCATGGTTTCTAATTTATTCTTGGTTACAGGCAATATGCAACTATCATATACTTTGTGTTTCAGATTCATGCCTATATTTTTGTCTCTCAAAGTCCAAATTCTTCTTTTAATTTCGACTGTTTGGTTTGTTTTCTTTGCTGCTTTTTATTGTATGACCGAGGTATATGACCTTGTCTACCGTTTCTAGGCGAGCGTTGTCGATTGTTATCTTATTTTGACTATTACTTATTCTTTTAGTTTTGCTGAGATTGATTTCGAGACTGGTTTTTTATCTAAATCACGATATTCAGTTCTATGTCTATGTCATTAAATTTTGCATTGACGAATTTAGACAAAATGATAACAGATGCTTTTAAGTGCATTGTTTATGGTACACTGTAAGATATACAGTTGAATTCAAAGCCACTGTTTAAACTACGTTTAACTATACGTAACTTGTCTCCAGTTTAAAATTGGTAACTGCTGTGATTTACTTTAATGTAAACGTAGCATCTTACTCAATGTCATTAGCTCAAGATGCAATATTTTGACTCTATTTGTAACTGTAAATATAGTTTTATGTGTAAGCAGCGCTTGTAAATAAAAACCAGTTCAGTGACCCGCGCTGACTCAACAAGAACCACAAAATTGCAATTTATGCTTAGATATTGAACTTAAAATAATGTATAAAGACATAATTTGTATGTCATTAATTTTAATACAGTGTTAACATCAGCTGTGTTAATTTATATGCGAGTTAACGTAGGTTGCATTTGCTAACCACAAGAGGGTTTGGCCTGGTCATCTTACTCACACAATTTATTCCCACTCTAACTACTTACTTTAAATATTCTGTCAATAAACTTTTAATCCTTCAGTAACCACCAAACATATTAACCTGGTCATTTCAATCAACAAACTACATTATCTGAATTAATACCTAAAATGAAATATTGGAAGATTTCAGATAGCCACCCTTGTCCACTTTTAATCGCCCTGCATTTGGCTTACAATTTGTGCAAAACTCAATCACTATTCTATAATATAAACTACCTATAATCAAAATTATAGTCCTCAAAAAATTTAAAAACCCTCCGCTTGGCGTCGCGTTTATTTATACATTCCCTCGTGCTGTAATATATTGATTATGCCCTTAATACATAAATAACTATTAATTCAGTTTACTGCCATTTACTTTATTCCATATTTATTGATTTTAAACTCAGGAATGTAATCAGAAAGATTACCGAATCGTCTGCCTAGCGAATATTGTAATGGCCAACCGATAAACTTTATGGCCGTCCAAAGCCTCTGAATTAGAGATGGGCGCGTGAGTGAGTTTTCGCTCACGTCACGCACGTTTCACGCTTGCTTTAAACACTCACTTTCACGCACGTTCACGCTCACGTTCACTCACGTTCACGGCGTGACACGCCGCTCACGACGTGACACGCAGATTTTATTTCAAAATTTAAATTCAGATAGAACAAAATGTTCAAATTTAAAACCAATAAATAAACTCTAAAAAGAACTAAATAGTATATTATATCATTAGGGACTAAAGTGCACCATTTAATCCCGCGAGGGGAGTTTAGTCCCGAGGTATATATGCTATTTTTGCACTTTTGGGAACATTATCATAAAACATTTCCAAAATTTGGAATCTGTCAATTTGGAAACTGACAATTACAATTTATTAAAAACTGAATTGCAGCAGGTCCTGGATAGCCTGAATCAGTTGACAGTACTGAAGTGTATTGTTAGTATATGTCAAATTCGAGATTTGCAGGTTAAGTTTTGGGTCAGTGTGTGTCAAATGACAAACAAAACCTAACCTACTAACCTCGTGTGTACATAAATTTACCATAGTTACGGTATCATTTTTACTTTAGTCCCTAGGGATTAAATGAGCTACTTTAGTCCCTGTTTACGGAAGTGCAAAAATATGCTTTTGCACGTGATATGTTGCAATCAGAATAGTTGACATAAAAAGAAAAAAATGAAAATTAACTACAATAACTCACGACAAATTATAAATACTGATTTCTCACAAATACATTTCTTGCAGCTGCCTTCAAAGACATTACATTTAATACCAAAAGCTGTCATTGGAATTGACGTTTCCCTTATTGGTATGAGTACAGAATGTATATGTTGCTAGGCAACACTTTTAATTCGTAGGTTTAAAAGTATTTTTACGTACAAGAAACAACATTTTCAGCGTTAAGGCGAGTATACAAAACAAAACATTACTTTTATTAGAATAATAAGTTTATCTACACATGTACACAATAAATTGGTTTAAAAATAAAACATAATCAACATTTTCAGTGTTAAATTGAGTATACAAAACAAAACATAATTTTTCTAAAAATAGGTTCATCTACACATCTACACCATACATTTTTGGTTTAATAATAAAACGTAATTAACATTTTGAGCGTTAAGCCGATTATACAAAACAAAACATTACTTTTATTAGAATAATAAGTTTATCTACACAATAAATTGGTTTAAAAATAAAACGTAATCAACATTTTCAGCGTAAGCCGAGTATAGAAAACAAAACATTACTTTTATTAGAATAATAAGTTCATCTACACATTACAATTTTGATTTAAAAATAATATGTAATTAACATTTTCAGCGTTAAGTCGAGTTCTGCACTCTTATAAAATTCTCCCAGCTGTAGAAAATAATATTTCGCTGGTAGCGGAACTTGCCGGTATGTTTAAAATTTCTCGAGCTAATTTTTTTAATAGTGGCGTATTTACACTGTTTTCCAAAATCCTAAAATGTCATATACATTTCCGCATTTTAATTTAACATAGTAATTTAGTTCTGTTTCAACATCATCATAATTAGATGTGTCATCGTCAGAGCTATCTCTAAGTGTAGAAAAATAAGAATCTGATGTTGATGTACCAGTTTTGAGTAGTTTGCTATATATGTCATCATTATCATCTATAGTTCTATTTGCATTTTCGTATATTTGGATTTGCTCTAGGATTTCTTTTACAGTCTAACAAATATCTTCGCTTTTATGTGAAGGTATGAACTTTAAGGATTTTTTCTACAGCTGTGATTTTAAACTGTTTCCAAGGGTCATATGCGGCGTGCTTTATGTTGTCTATAAAACACGCCATTCCATTTAAAGCACAGAGTACTTTAAGAGGTTATAAAACCTTATTTGTGAAGATTAAAAGTACAGCTATTAGTGCCCGATTGGAGAGGGGCGGAGCCCGATGGCCCCTTTGGAGAGGGGCGGAGCCCCTAGGACCCCCTTGGAGAGGGGTGGAGCTCCAAGAGCCCCCTTGGAGAGGGGCCGAGCCCTGAGGGCCCCCTTGGAGAGGGGCCGAGCCCCGATAACCCCCTTGGAGAGGGGCGGAGCCCGATGGCCCCCTTGGAGAGGGGCGGAGCCCTGAGGGCACCCTTGGAGAGGGGTGGAGCTGCAAGAGCCCCCTTGGAGAGGGGCCGAGCCCTGAGGGCCCCCTTGGAGAGAGGCCGAGCCCTGAGGGCCCCCTTGGAGAGGGGCCGAGCCCTGAGGGGGCCCTTGGAGAGGAGCGGAGTCCCGAGGGCCCCCTTGGAGAGGCGTGGACCTCCTAGGGCCGCTTTGGAGAGGGGCGAAGCCCCTAGGGCATTTAAGCTAGCAAACTCCTCGGCTGTAGAAAAAATATTGAAGCCAACTCGTGTTTTACAGTTTAAAAATCTCGGTCGAACATAAAATTCTCGCTTCGCTCGAATTTTAACATGATCGACCTCGATTTTTAAATCCTCTGTAAAACACTAGTTGCCTTAATAGCTATATAATTAGGGTCCAAAAATAAAGCCACATAATGTAACTTGTTTGGCACAATTCGCGATTTAATTACGTTTAAAAGTTGCAGCAGCCTGCAGTTTTTTATTCGTTACTAAATACGGATGTGGCCATAATTATATATAACAGCAATGAGATAACATGAATAACAAAATAGAATGCTTGAGTAAGAAAGAGATGGCCATACGAAAACATTATTTTTGTAGGCATGTTTAGTTGACAAATGTCATAATTAAATTAAGCGTCAAGCCTTCTCGAATATTTGCTACTATGTTTATCTCTTTCTTACTCAAGCGATACGAGTTATTTTCTTGTTCATGTTATCTCATTGCTGTTATATATAATTTTGGTCCCATCGGTATTTAACGTGAAATTAACGTGAAACGTGAATCACGCCATGGAAATTTTCACTCACGTTCACTCACTTTCACGTCACAATTTTCAAATATTGGTCACGTTCACGACGTGACACGCCGTGACACGACGTGGTACGACTGTTTTCACGTCACGCGCCCATCCCTACTCTGAATAATTTCTTACCTAAAGATTACAAAGACAAAGTTGTTGATTGCTGTTTTTTAATTTTTAGGTAGCCTATGGTACGTCTGGTATTGCGTTGTTAGTTTCTACATCGAACTCAACCAACCTACTTCAACAATAATAACCATAGGTGGATATCCCGGAATTGCGCAAGCCTCGTACATGGCATCTTCTGTCATCACTTACGAACCTCAGCCGCCAAGTTATTCTGAACTTGGAAAAGGTCCCATGGTTGTCTAATGTTGACTGTTGAATATTATGAAATATTATAAATGTTAAAGTGTTATCAAATTGTGCATGAAGAGATTATTTATGTTATTTATTCTGAACGAACGTTATTTAACATATATTGTCAATGTACTGCCTGTCAATAACCTATTATGTGAACGACATTACACTAACATAATTCAAGGCCAATTTTGTACTTAATGTTAAAATTAATAATTACAATGTTTCACAAAGTAATATAAAGCTTCTAATATCAATTTTAGTGTAACTCTGAACTGTTTTATTAGAGATAAGTAAGCTTTGTGTGCTTATCCATTTTCTTATGCGTAAGGTACAGTATGGTCGAAAACTTCTATCCTCTAGAGAGCTGTGGAATTATCTTGTCAAAAAGTTTTGTTGGCAGTCGTGTTAGTAAAAGTCACATTGGCATCTTGTTTCTGCCATGTTAAGGTTATATCAGGAATGTCATTATAACAAATACAAAAATTTTTGTTGAACACATAAAAATGTTAGTAACAAAAACAACTACAGCTGTTCAAAACGATTTCCTGCATTTTCCATACACATCACCACCTGTGTTCGGTATTAAACATCCTGTAAAAGTTCATTTTATCTGTCAAAATTGTATAGGTTATATTATTAAGTACCTTTACTCATCGCTGTTAACATAAATTCAATTTTTAAAAATCCACAGCCCTCTAGAGGTTAAAAGTTTTCGATCATACGGTATACACTTACGATGTACCAGATACCTTAGACGAAAATACTATGGTTATGAGATCCCGTTAGCTCTGTAACTTGTTGAAACAATATAGGGACTATCCTCTGTCCACGTGGAGGAAGCTTTGCAGTTAAAATAGCCTACTTTTTAAGTAACAATTTAAAATCATTTGTTCCAGCAGGGCGGAGGCGTTCTAAAAATGATAATTAAAGCAATTCCCCATATGATAGTGGAAGAGACATCATCACTGTGGTGGAATGGGTAGAGTGTTAGGCTTGCAATGAAGAACTTCACGATTGAAATCAGTGGGCAGGCGAAATTTTCCGCAATCTATTGGCTCGATACTGGGGTGATAATTTGACGTTGGGATACAATTAGTGATGCTCTCCTCTAACGACTGGTCTATGAGGTAGAATAATAACACTACACACAAAACATAGATATACACGCGAATTGTAGGTAGCACATCTTAAGGCGTAAGTGCGTAAGTGCTTGTGAACTTGATTCATTCTTTACCCAAAGCTCCAAACATCAAATAGCAAAAAACAATGTTCCACAACATCGAATTTTAAAAAGAGGTACATTACAATTTGTTATTTAGGTTTGTTTACACACTATGGAGTTTATATATTATATTTGTGTACAACTAGAATTGGGCAAGATGTTACAATAATTGACGTTTATGTGGTTTTACAAAGAAACAGCAAATTTCAGAAGAAAAGCTAAATGTAGATAAATTTAAAACGGATAGCGTAATAACCAAACAAGTAAAATGTTACACTTTGTTTGTATAGTTACCAGTACAAGAAACAATTATCGAATTTTGTATTTTCAGCGGAAACATAGTAATCTTGTAAATCGTTTCTGGTCATAAAATGAACCTATGATATATGGTAAAAAAAGATGAGGTGTAGGCACCTTATCAATACTTCAGCACAATGGGGTCTAGGACAACTCGGCGCCGCCATCTCGGCGCGGGGCCAGCTCGGCGCCGGGACAACTCGGCGCGGAGCCATCTCGGCGCCAGCCAACTCGGCGCAAGGCCATCTCGGCGCCGAATTTAAATTCGCAAATTACAGTGTGCACTACGTAAGAAAATTATTATAAACAAATAATAAATTAGGTGATCGCCCAAAAGCTGGCATCAAATGAAAAAAAAATATTTAGAATTTCTTGGAAAATCAAACACTACCGACCAGAGGTAATTGCAAAGTGATTACAAATGGGCCAAACAAAACTTGTCACATGACTTCCGTTATCAGTAAAATTTTACATTTTTTTAAAATAATTACGAAACACGCATTGAAATTTATTATGAAATAGCAGTTTTTGTTAAAAGTAAAATTCTTTGATATGGGACCTAAACATAAAAGAAAATGTGAGAGGTCAAAGTTGGCAGAGGATTTTGAAATTTTGGTATAGGAGCCTAGATGTTGATTCTAAACAATTTTTCTTAATAACTTTTTGTCGTATTTTCTACATAAAAGGCACGCTACTCTACAGTAAAACAGGTTTTTTGAAAACTTCGAAGGCATACTTGATTTTTCAAAACTGAAATACTGTTCGAAATTCGCCTTTAACCAAGCAGGGCTGAACCCCAAAAAATGAAATTTAAATCGAGAATTTTTTACCTTTACAAGAGTCGTTTCAACTATCTGGGGACACACTGTATACAGGGTGTCCGGAAAATACGTGACAACGAAAGACCACAAGTTCCTTGGCCCAAAGTATGATGATTTAACTCAACTTACCTATACAGGGTGTCAGAAAAGTCAACTGTGTCACTTCTGGAGAGATAGGGGGCGCTATATGAAGTCGAAAAGTTCTAATCCATTTTTGGCTTAGAAGCATAGTTTTTGTAAAAACGAATGTTGAAAATTGGAGGCTTGACGCAGTGTCTTGAGATAGGCTGGGAAAACAATTGTCACATATACCGCCTACATACATAATTCATTAGCTTTTAGAACACTTTTAAAAGGAAGTTTGATAATTGAAAATCCAACAATGAAGACAAAATATCGACGTACTCACAGACCCAACAGCACCAGAACACCATACACAAAAAACATATCAGCATACTCCTGCACGGTGTATATTTTTACTACAAAAGTTAAACACGCAATTATTTATTACATTGACATTAATAATTGACAAAAAAACATCAAAAACACAAAAATGCAGTATCTACCATACAGCGGTTCACAAAATTTGCTGTACCAATTTCAACAGTGAATTATGAAGAAATTATGCTTCTAAGCCAAAAATGGATTAGGACTTTTCGACTCCATATAGCATCCCCTAGCATCTCCAGAAGTGCCACGGTTGACTTTCCTGACACCCTGTATACAAAGTTGCTTAGTTTAGCCGCTAGAGGTCTTCAAAAATGATTAGCTTTTTTAAATTTTTTCAGGTAAGTCGAAAAATCTTGGATAGATTTTATTCATGTTTTGGCCATGCGTTTGTACCAGTAAACTACAGCATTTTGTGGAATAAACCTTAATTTCGAAAATTACAGGGTGTTTAAAAACGTCACAATAAATTATCCATCCATATTTTTTAACCACCTGTATAATCACTACCAATGTTTTTTTGTGGATAGCTACTTTAATTTAGAAGCTATTTCCGCTCTTACAAAATTTTAGTTGGGTAAACGTTTTAGCCACAAAAATAGTTTCTAAATTTCCACAAGCCTGAATCAGTAACTGTTACTCAACACTAGGCTTTTAGGAATTTGGAAAATATTTTTTTGTGGCTAAACCGTTCACCCAACTAAAATATTGTAAGAGAGGAAATAGCTCCTAAATTAAAGTAACTATTTAGAAAAAAAATGTAGTGATTATTCAGGGGGTTGAAGCAATTAAAAAAGTTAATCATTTTTAAAGCCCTCTAGCGACTAAACTAAGCATCTTTATATATATGTAAGTTGAGTTAAATTATCATATTTTGGGCAAAGGAACTTGTGGTCTTCCGTTGTACACGTATTTTCTGGAGACCCTGTATACAGGGTAATTTTTAAGTTGATTCTTTCCTTTTACCAGGATAAAGCTAAATAAGGTAAGCTTTTTTTTTATTTACCACTTTTGAGAAATATCAAAACTAACGGAGGTACAGGGTGTTAAAGTTTCAAATTAAGAACTAAAACTTAACGAAAATTAAACTAAATTAATCTAACTGAAATGATATGTTCAAAATTATCAGCATTCGCTTCTACACACAAGTTCCCCGTACACACAAGTTCCCCGTATAAGAGCGATGCGGCAGAGGCATTTTGACGACACTCCCAGTAAATAATAAGCATATTCACTCATTCATTATTTTCATAAACATGAGCCATTATTGCAGCAGTAACTTTCAGAAAATTACAATGGAAAACTAGTTGACAGGCCATTGCTTGACAACAGAGATAAACAAAAATAAAATTGTCCAGCCGCCTTTGCGCCAAGGTTTAGTTTTTAATTTGAAACTTTAACACCCTGTACCTCCGTTAGTTTTAATATTTCGGAAAATTGGTAAATAAAAACAATGCTTATTTTTTTAGCTTTATATCCTGGCAAAAGGAAAGAATCAACTTAAAAATCACCCTGTATATACAGTGTGTCCCCGGATAGGTGAAACGACTCTTGTAAAAGGTAAAAAATTCTCGATTTAAATTTTCATTTTTTGGGGTTCAGCCCTGCTTGGTTAAAGGCGAATTTCGAACAGCATTTCAGTTTGGAAAAATCAAGTATGCCTTGAAAGTTTTTAAAAAAACTATTTTTTGTACTCATGACTTCAAAATTCATATTTCCCGGTCATTCCCGATACGCCGAAAGTTACTTTTTCCGCACTGCGGTGTTTTTTACTTTTCAACAAAAACTAGGGGAATTGTGTTTTTTGTAAATTTTTATAATATAAGGGGCTGCGCGCGCTATTGCGCGGTCTATTCTATTCAATTTACCACCATTTTTAGGCCTATTAGGTTGGCCTATCTCCAAGGGGGCCCTTGGGGTGCGCCCATCTCCAAAGGAGCCTCTGGGGCTCCTTCCCTCTCCAAGGGGGACCTCGGGGTTCCGCCCATCTCCAAAGGGGCCCTTAGGGCCCCTCTACAAGCGGACCTCGGGGCTCCGCCCTCTCCAAGGGGGCCCCCGGGCACCGCTCATTTCCAAGCGGGCCCTCGGAGCTTCGCCCCTCTCCAAAAGGTCCTTCAGGACTCCGCTCTTCTCCAAGGGAGCCCTCGGGGATCCGGCCTTCTCCAAGGAGGCCCTCGGGGCTCCACCCCTCTCCAAGTGAGCCCTACGGGCTTCGCCCTTCACCAAGGCGGCCCTCGGGGCTCCGCCTATCTCTAAGGGGGCCCTCGGGGTTCTGCGCCTCTCCAAGGGGGCCCTCGGGAGTCACACGTCTGGATCGTTCTCCTTTATTATATAGAGGATTGTCCCTCGTTGGTTTAATTGCGCCTGGAAACACCAGAGGCGCTGTAAACGTCGACAAAAACTAACAGGTGCGTAGGATAGGTATAAAAGTTTAGTGATTTGTGCTGCCAACTCAGTAAATTAGTAAAACACTAAATAATAATTTTTTTATTTTTTAAAATATTTTCAGTTATTCGTTACAAAAAACATTGTACCTAACTCCTTCAGGAAGAGTTTTCCCGAATTCGCACTACATGCAGCACACCCTTCGGTCGTGCTGCAAACAAAGTGTTCATTCGGGAAAATTACGAACTTGTTAGGTAAATAACTATTACTGTAGAGTAGCGTGCCTTTTATGTAGCAAATACGACAAAAAGTTATTAAGAGAAGTTGTTTAGAATCAACATATAGGTTCCTATACCAAATTTCAAAATCCTCTGCCAACTTTGATCTCTCACATTATCTTTTATGTTTAGGTCCCATATCAAAGAATTTTACTTTTAACAAGGACGGCTATGGAAAAACAAACATTTTTCAAAAAGTTTTTTATTTCATAATTAAAAAAATTGTTAAAAATAAAATTCTTTGATTTGGAAAATAAACATTAAAGAAATATTCGTCATATAAAAAGCACTTTACTTAGAAAATGGCGTTTTTCAAAATTGTGTAAATCCAAAAAGTGCTTTTTTTCGGAATTTAAGCAAGATTTCAATCAGATTTTTTATTGTGTGGTAGTTTTAGCTGACTGAACAATCTTAAGGCTCGACTGCTCCTGGGAAAACATCGAGAGAAGAACAGGCCCGTTCAAAAGGCTTTCCTGGACCTGACGAAAGCATTTGAACACGCACCGCGCGATGATTCTATTTGGCACGCCCTTCAATATCACGGGTCCAGCTGATCTACATCAATGTCACCAGCGAGGTACAATGGCCAGTTGGAACCTCACTACAGCCGTCGGCTACATCAAGCATCGTCCCTTTCGTTTCTTCGGTTCGTTCTGTGCGTGGATGAAGTGACGGCCGACATCCAGACGACCAACCCGTGGTCGTTGGTCGCAGTAGTGAAAGACTGCTGTGTAAATAATACGGCTTAATATCAAAAAGGTTGAGTAAATGTAGTGTAGGTCTCTGACGGCGAAGTCCTGAAGGAAGTCGCCCAGTTCAAATACCTCGACGACGATGACACTTTTGCCGACACACAAGTTGGAGTCAATGTCGCCTGCATGAAGTGACGCCAAGTCACCGAAGTCCTGTACAACTTCCGAAAGCCCGTTAGCCTTAGAGCGCAGATCTACAAGATTGTAGTTCCCCCAGCGGCGCTCTATTGATCAAACTACTGGGCAGCGACATTATAGCTCAATGTGGCTGTTCACGCGATGGAAATGCGAATGTTTCGACTGTGCTTCCACCTAACGAAATGAAAACATATTAAGAACCAAAATGTCAGAAAAAGTTGTCAAAATTGCTGAAAAGATTGTTACACTACTAGTCTGCGAAAGTGACACAAATGACCCTTTTCGCTAAACCTTTAATTTAGTTTAATAATGGTATGGGTGTATAGAGTACGTACGCGTAAAGTTATACACAATTAAACCACTAATTAATATGAGTGCACTAGGTTCCAAATAATTTACCGTAATACACTTCGTAGAATTATACGAAGTAAGCAGGCTACGACGAATCACTCTGAAAGGAAAGAGAAATACAAGAACAAAGATACACAAAAAGTTAAGTCGGCAAGCCACCACAATTTATTGGTTTCAGTGCTAGCGATTATTTAAAAGTATTCACAATGTTGAAAACTATTAAAACTGCTTTATTGTATTACGTAACAATTAAGCTAGAGAATGCTTTTACTAATAAATAGGCACTATGTGCAAACAGCAGACAAAATCTTCATTCAACTGAAAGAAGATTTAGATCAGCTGGGAAGTTGAAACTAGCGAAGGTAAGTAATCCTTAAGTTGAATAGGATACCAGCTTATATTATGACTCCGTTTGTTTCGCACTTTAAATACGGTCGACGAGGTTTGTCCGAATGTTAATGTATGTACTTATTATGGATAACCTCATTTTACCTTGCGGTGTAGAGGCTGGTGCTTTATGCTCTTGCATATGGTGGTACAATGCTCAACTTTCCCCAATTCGGGATACAAAGTTGAAGCGCTCCTACAGTGCTTGCGCGGCAACCATTGTGTGAGGTGTGTGTCATGGTGATGTGTTGACCTTGTTACTCTATCGCTTAGGTCTGTGGTTCTGAGTACAGCACAAGTAATTTGGTGCCCAACTGTGAATGGTCTCAGCGAGCCCGATACAGCTATGATACAGCTGAGGGTCGTCAATTTGAGCATTTGCTTTAAATTTGGTTCAATTTAATGAATAAGAATATTGCAATAATAAAAATGTTTGACAGTATACAAAACTAAATTGCTTAACTTGTTGATATGGTTGGATGTATTGTAATAATCCCTTCCGTCTCACTTACTAATGAAGTATATAATAGTTTTTAAACATAAAATAATTAATGGCAGGGAAAACTGTCAAACTCAAGGCAAATTAAAAGAGTGTAATACAAATTACGACAAATAAATGGTTCACTGCTCTTTTCTTATTTTATTTATCAGCAATAAATGCGGGAATAGCTCCGTAGAACATGAGACAAACTTGGTTCAGGGTGTAGGTTTATAAAATTAAAGAAAAGTTGGTATGGCAACTAACTCGCTGTATGATAAATACTTTCAAATATTTCGGGCAAATGCACAATTTCCATCTGACATTTAGATAACTTCTTTGACTTAGCAAACAATATGATCTGCCAATGCAAA
Source organism: Agriotes lineatus (assembly GCA_940337035.1). NCBI lineage: Eukaryota > Metazoa > Arthropoda > Insecta > Coleoptera > Elateridae > Agriotes > Agriotes lineatus. The sequence continues at coordinate 124,535 of CALNHX010000951.1, forward strand.
AACAGCGTTAAATTGAATTTTAAAATATCAAAATGGCAAAGAAGCATCAGGTAAATATTGATACTGTGACGTAGCAACTGCTAAACTCATTTTGTTTCTAGTGTGACGTATAAACTGACGCTAGATCGATTTTTGTTCTATATCCGGCCAAACGTGAAAAATACAGCGTCATCCTGTATTTCCAAAGGACGCTACCTAAATTTCTGAAAGCTGGATGAATCTGGATCACTGGAACTTGGCGCTACACCTCGTAGACAGCCTGCTCTTGATGAAATCCAAAAATGATGGACCTACTCCAACGTTTTTCCTGTGAAATTCTACCTTTTTCGGGGACCTCTAATTACGCTCCCCAATAACGTCACGGGAATTATGGACTTAGGAATGGCTTGTTGGTTGGAATTCCTACCCGTACAGACTCATGAAGGTCCTCCCTACACGTAGCAGGCACTATTCTTGCTGGGCGAAGCTGTTTGCTTAAGGAAATTGGCTCACGAAGTCACTCGCACTTGTACGAATTTTCCTGTTGGCTAATTTGCTTCACTTGGACCTTTTAGCGCCTGGTAAACTATACCCACAGATGCCCTCCACAAGGGTTAATAACTTTACACACAATTGGTATAACTAAGAACTTTTTTTATTTATAATTTATTATATTAAGCTTGTTTGTTTATTATTAACAAAAGACTGTCTGGTCACTTAGCAACTAGATTTTCAATTTTTATAAAGGAGATTAGGATTGATAACAGGTTTAGCCTTATGGACTACAGCTTTGATGTCATGTCTCTGCCTAAGTACTAAAATTGTCTTTTTCTTGGAATAAATGTCACTACACTTTGCTCTGCTTTTAAATCACTTTTGTTTATAATGTACTCATACACTTGGAGTTCGTTTAACGTATCACTAATTGTCTTTCGATCGGCTGCCTTCCATTTTTTATTGCTCTTTGCAATTATTATTTTGCTAGCTGTTTCGTTTACCTTTCAGCTAATTTGCCTTTTGCTGGCTTACACTTTTACTACATAACGCTCATATTCTTTCTGTACTTAACAAATCATTCTGTATCATTTCATTCACATTATGTTTGACCTGTGGAAAGTGTCGAAGAGACAGCAGTAATTTAAGTGCAGCGAATTTCGTAGTTTTCAAGGTAATTGGGTGCTAATTATTTTACAAAACTTTGCAATAATAACAAGTAAGGGACGCAGAAACCAAACTAAGCAGTAAATAAGGTAGGAGTAGCATCTAAGTAAATATTTTAAAGAATAAACAAGAACCAACTGCGACTCCGATAAGAACGGAGTCATCGACGGGTCGACCGGGACCTCGCTCTTTACGCGGCTCAGCAGTGGCTAGCGACAAGAAAGCAGGATCGCATCGAATAGAATAGGTGTAAAAGCGATTTATTTAGTATTTGGAGATCTAGGAAAACGTAAACCGTTGATAAGAAGCGAAGTGACAACAGCTGACGCGCGACCGGCGCACGGCGCGCAAATCATAGTGGGAACTTTAAAACAAACACGGGAAGTCAGGACCGTAATAAGTATTGATTCGCGGTAGTGGACGGAAGCGACGATCACGCAGGTGCGAAATAACGGCGTGGTGCAGTAGCGTAGTACAAAATAGGCGGGAAGCTATAAATTCATAAACATTCTCGATGGAATACGGCCTAAAGATGCAGGAAATATTGGAAGAGATAAGTAAAACGTTAGATAGAGCGGATACAACAGCTGAACGCATGGAAAATAAGATAGATTCAGTCCAAACAGAACTAATAAGAATTAAAGACGAAAACAGGCAACTACGTACTGAAAACCAACAGCTTAAGAATAGATTAATTCAGCAAGAAAAGAAAATTGAAGAGAAAATTATACCGATATCCTCGTGAGCTTTGACGTCGTCTCTCTGTTTACTAAAGTGCCAGTTGCCGAAGCTCTAAACGTCATTAAACAGAAGTATGATCCACCTCAACACATAATCAAACTTGCCGATCATTGTCTCCAAAATACATATTTCATCTATAATGGTCAACGCTACAAGCAAGTAGAAGGAGCGCCGATGGGTTCACCTTTGTCTCCCGTCATTGCGAATCTCTTCATGGAGGACTTCGAATCGAAAGCACTGGACATTTACAAACCGAAACTTTGGCTTCGGTATGTCGATGATGTCTTTGCCATATGGGGTCATGGTAAGAATCGACTTGCTGATTTCCTTACCCATCTCAATAGCATTCATAATAAGATCCAGTTTACGATGGAATTGGAGAAGAACAACCACCTTCCATTCCTAGACGTTCTCATCACCAAGAAGAATGGAAAATTGGGGCACACGGTTTATAGGAAGACCACGCACACCAATCGCTACCTAAATGCTAATTCACACCACCACCCTGCTCAACTACAATCAGTCCTGACAACACTGGTTTGTAGATCAAGAAGGATAGCCGACAAGGAGAATACAAGACAAGAATTAGCAACCCTTGCTCGAGTATTCGAACAAAATGGTTATAGCAGAGCAGCGATTAAGAAAGATTTCCGACCACCGAAGACCAAAACGCAAGACGCAGAAGAGGAGAGACCTTGTGGCACGGCGTACCTGCCTTACATCCGAGGCACGACAGAGAAAATCGGAAGAATCCTTAGAAAATGTAACATCAGGACAACCTTTTCCACGGATAGAATAATCCAGTCCATACTGAGGAATCCTAAAGAGTACATCCCTTTGGAAAACCAAGGAGTCTACGAGATACCGTGTCGGGATTGCGATAGCAGCTACATAGGCCACACCAACCGGAGAATAAAGGCACGCAAGGAGGAACATCAGAATTATGTTAAGAAGATGGAACACACTTCATCGCTAGTGCATCATATATGGGATACTTCGCACAAGATTGATTTCGACAACACCAAGAGCATTGCCAGCGTCGAACACAAAGACGCATGCATCATACGAGAAGCCATCGAAATCGTGAAACGTCCGAATTGTATGAACACCCGCGACGACACAAGCCGATTACCTGCATCGTGGTTACCAACGTTACTACAAGCAACGGCCGGCCATTCTCTACGAACACCAGCCATCCGTTCTAGCAGTACAGCTCCTTCGATGCTAGTTGCCACAGTAATTGATAAACAACCTATTCAGTCAGCTGTACATCAAGTTGACAGTCCGTCGTGTTGCCGCATAACTAGAAGCCAAACCAGGACTACAAGGACTTGGAAAATGACGAATGTGATTTCGTCGAAACGTCGTCCAACCCCAAACGCCATTCAAGATGTTCTTCAACCAGTTGAAGAAATCTTGAAATTTATTAAGCGGTATGACACCCTGAAATGTTTACCTTTAATATATATATATGTATATATACCGGGTGAATGAGACCACCCGTATCAGTATTTTTTTTAAAGAACGGTGACTCGTAGAGAGTTGGGATAAAAAAATTTATTATAAAAGTCATACTAAAGAATCGAATGGTGATATTATTATTTCTCGAAAAAGTCAGCATCAGGAGTAGTTTTGTCAACACTGTCCAGAACTCCAAAATTTTAAGTGGCACCATAAGTCGAAAAACGTATTGTTGAAAAGATCGTTGAAAAAGAAGAAAGTTTTGTAGGAAAAATTATTTTACTACTACCACCCATTTTAAGTAATATTCGATTAAAGTTATTAAATTTGAAATTCGTTGTTAACAATCAAAATTGAAAAGTCGGCTTTTAAAATCTTGTTACCGAATTAAACAATGTTACACACACGTTTTTATGTCAATAACATTTTGAACACTTGTAACATTGTTTAATTCGGTAACTAGATTTTAAAAGCCGACTTTTCAATTTTGTTTGTTAACAACGAATTTCAAATTTAATAACTTTAATCGAATATTACTTAAAATGGGTGGTAGTAGTAAAATAATTTTTCCTACAAAACTTTCTTCTTTTTTAACGATCTTTTCAACGATACGTTTTGCGACTTATGGTGCCATTTAAAATTTTGGAGTTCTGGACAGTGTTGACAAAACTACTCGTGATGCTGACTTTTTCGAGAAATAATAATATCACCATTCGATTCTTTAGTATGACTTTTATAATAAATTTTTTTATCGCAACTCTCTACGACTCACCGTTCTTTAAAAAAAATACTGATACGGGTGGTCTCATTCACCCGGTATATATGTTTGACATTAATAAGCTCAAATCAGTCAATTACAAATTAAATTACGTTAGTCCTTCCGAACATTTATCATATCTGAAACTCTGAACCCTTCTGTAACCTGCTTTATTTTATGATAACTTTCATCCCTCAAATTATTAGTTACTGCTGCTCACATCAAGTGCATTTATTAATGTAAGGTATTGATTATCTTGCAATAGATACAATATTTAACTCTGTGCTCATGTTGACCTTATTCATTTAGTTAATTAGGCAATCAGAATTTCTATGGGCAGGGAACCATTACAGTATAATTAAAAGACCCTTCAAATGAGGTATCGCATGACCCACATTTCTATTTAAAAAACCATCGATGACGTCATCACGCTCACACAGATGATGCGGAGAATAAAAAGGAAATCTGGCAGTATGCGCGTTTAAAAATAAAAATCGACGGGTTTCAGGATTTTTCTGTAAAGTAACATTGATGGTAAATCTGTATGAACAACGAATTATAATAGAATTAAAATTAGTTGGAAGTGTTATTGTTTGCTTAAAGTGGTTTTTTGGATGGAATGAGATAGCAATAAAAGTCTTACCAACATAAAATGTTCCAAACTGAAGTTTGATCAACAGTTATTTCTATCTAATATGACTATGGAATACTTTCTAATTTATGAATGCAACAGTTTATACTTAAATTTCGAACTTAGCATTTCATTTTTAAGTGACTTATAGTTGCATTCATGAATTAGAAACTATTCCATGGCCATACTAGTTGAAAATATTTGTTGATCATACTATATGTTAAATGGTATGAATAACGTATATTAGAAATAAATCATTAACCAAGCAAAACTTTATTTAAGATTAGTAATAACTACAATAATTTATAATTATTACAAGATAACAGAATATGAATACTACGAAATTATTAAGGATATAACAATAATAATTCTTCATATGTTACAAAGCCTGTGGTTGGAATGTCATCAAACTTGTCGGAAAAATCGGGAGCGTACTCATTTATAAACATATCAAGCTCAGATTCATGATATTTAGAATATGCAGCAGGATTCATGTGTGGCGAATTACTATTAATTGTTGTCATGTTACTATGTAAAGTGTGTTCTTCTTCCATATCTAATAGGTCATCTAAAAATTTTTCAGAAAACGAAATGTTAGAATTGCTCAACCAATATACACTTAGTTTACGGAATGGGTTAAGTGGGCGTGAGACAACTGGGTAAAAGGACAACCGGTCACAGGGACGACTGGACGCAATATAAGCGGACTCGAAAATAATTATTACCTGTATCCATTTAAGTGAAATAAAAGCGTGTTAGGCGAATTAATATACAGTGTGTCCATGGATTGAGTTCGGATAAGGTGTAAATAACAAAAACTTTTCGAGCTAGATGCTAATATGCCGGGCTCCATAGCTCAGTGTTTAAGCATTTCGCCTACTGATCTAAGTTCGATCCTCGATCTCGGTGAGGTTTTTAAAAAATAAAAAATGCGGATGCAAACCTCTACAGAATGCCATAATTCAGAAGTGATGTAAAGCCTTGGGTCCCATGTCACTACGATGTGTAGCCTGTAAAAGATCCCTTGCTAGGGTTGGAACTAGTATGAAGTATGACTAAGGTACCTGGTACTCTGCATGCCTAGACTTTATCCATGGGGTTGGCAAAAAGGGCCTATGAAGGCCTACTTGTCTGACATCAGTCTCCCCAAAACTACTACTACTACTACATGCTAATATTCTAGGAATCGCTCTTGCTTGTTCTCAAACCAAAATTTTGAGAAATTCATTCAAATTAATTGTTATACACGGTGTTTTTAGAATTGATTTAACAAAAATGGTCAAGAGTAAACTACCTTTATTAGAAGAGATAACAAAACAAGGTATTAAGAAAAGTTGTTTAGAAATCAGAGTAAACCTACACAACAAACAGGAGCGATTCCTATAATATTAACATTTAAATCGAACATTTTTTGTCAGTTACACCTTATCCGAACTCACACGTGGACACACTGTAGATCACCTATAAACATCCAACCTAAAGTCATCTAAAAAATGTACCTATTTAGAAGCAGTGGTATTTGAAGTACAAATGTCACTTTAATTAATATTTACAACAAAAGTTTCATTTGATAACTATTACGAGCAGTAAAAAAAATAAAAAGCAAGAAAACAAAAAATATTTAAAACCACATTTTAAATAAATTTTGTAAGTTTATTATGTGTTAAAAGAGTTTTATATTAACTCATCTATTCATACTTTTGTAATTATCTACACATCGTTCGTTCGCTCGTTGTCGGCATTGTTAACATACCCACTGCGGTTGTATAGGTTTTTCCTGTTTTAGGTATTAAGACCCCACAGCGGTCAAGGCCGGATTGGGAAATTGCAGTGAAGGCCGTTGCAGTTGCTGGGGTTTGAACCCAGATTTTGTGGTCTGGAACCAAAGGCTCGTATCTATAAGCCACCATCACTGTATCTACACATATTTTTTAAATATTTAAATTAACCCGTGTTTTATTGACATTACATTATAATAGTAAATTTATTACATGTTTAAAGCGATTTGTATTAACTCATATAATTATGTATATTTATGCACATACATTGGTTTCGTGCTTGTATTTCGTCCAGTTGGCTGCATCCAGTTGTTCTCGACCGCTTAGATTATAATATGTAGTAAAAAATCTTTGTTTAGTTGCTGGAAATACTATACAGGGTGGTGACTTGCGAGACACAGCATAGGGATTTCAATGGTAAATTTTTAATGTTTGATTATTGGCTCCCCTATTTTTTTTTAAATTAAAGTGTAAAGAAGTTTTTTGTGGAGAAAAAAAAATACTGCATCTGTACATACTATTGTTTACAATTTTCCACTTTCCGAAACCATAGAAATCAACGAAATAAAAATTTAAAAAAATTACTGATGCCTTGGAATTATACCATCGTTTATAATTCTCCGGAACCGGAAAAATAAAAGAAATTAGTATCTATAGGAAGCAGGATTTAATTAAATATCATAACAAAACATAATTATGTACCATCGAAGTCATAGAAAACTGGGACAGGAAAAATACGCAGATACCCTTGTTTTCGAAAAGTGTAGTTTAGATGTAGCATATTGACTGAACATTATTAAAGGTGGGCTGTCTCCTTTAATAACGTTCAGTTCAGTCAAAATGTTACATCTAAACTATGCTTTTCGAAAAATAGGGTAACTGCGTCCCAGTTTTCTATGCCTTCGATGGTACGTATAATCATAATACAAAAACAAAAAAAATAATAAATTATAACAAATGTTCAAACAAAGTACCATTAACTACTAAACAACGACCCAACCTGTCATAAAATTCCCGTTGTAACACCTAGCGCGTGCAGGCAGCACGGATCTACACCACTCAACAGTCCCAGCCGACGCCAAGAGAGGGCGCCAAGCGCACCGCTCGCTAATCAAATTCTAACGGCGCTCGCATAAAGTCTCGCGCCACCAAATCTTCAAACAAGCTTACAGTGATAGCGTCTTTTTAAGAACAACACTGCCAAAGTTAATTGTATTGTATGTGCTAGGCTTTTATCGAACCTGAATTAATACAAAATAAAGTATCTTAAAGGAAGCTTGGGGGATTTTATTTTCTCTCGACCCTCCGACAAGTGGCGCCCAACTAGTGGAGCCATAGCACAAAACAATTCATATCGGTTCCTCCCTTCGCGGCAAGACGATCACCAGGTCACAGACGCGGAAGTTAGCGATGCCTGAAGAAGAACAACCAAGGGCGGCAGCAATTACGATGGAGGACATCAGTATGCTACTGCAGGGGCTGCAGCAAGTTCGAGCTCCGACGTCTGGTTCCTTTTCGCAATGCACAGCCCGGTTCAACGGTAGCACGGATGTACACCCATTTATCGAATCGATCGCCATCTACAAAGACTGCGAGGGCATCAGCGAGGCGAACGCACTCCGAGGACTTCCAATGCTCCTGGAGGGTCCTGCAGCTACTTGGTGGATGGGAGTCAAGGATCTAACAAGAACATGGGAGGAAGCACTCGCTTCACTACGTCACACGTATGCACAGACGCAGCCGCCGCACAAAATTCTCCGAGAAATCTTCAACACCGAGCAGGAGGAGACCACACCCACAGAACTCTTTGTATGTACAAAGCGGGCACTAATTGCTAAATTACCGCCCAGTTGCCGGCCTAACGAAGAACTCCAGCTGCATATGATCTATGGACTTCTGAACCAGCGAGTGAGGAAGAGCATCCCTAGGAACTCGTTTAATACATTCGACCAGCTCCAAGACGAACTCCGAAAGGTCGAAGATTACGAGACCCCAGAAATAAAACGAGACACGTCTTCCAGCACAGCCGGACCAAGAAACAGGTGCACGTACTGCAGGTACTTCGGCCACACGAAGGAGGAGTGCCGAAAGCGGAAGAAAGACGGGGCGAACAATTCAAAACCACTTGAACGTCCTTCAGCTCCAACACACAGACCACCGGCAGCAGAAATAAAATGTTTTGGATGTGGACAGCCAGGGACGATTCGCAGCAACTGCTCACGCTGCAATCCACGAACCGAGGACACCGCTGATATGGGATTTTATCTTGCCTCCGCCAGCTTGGTGCGACCTGAGAGAATCCGACCGATAGTCCCGATCGTGGTCTGCGAAACACAGGGAGGCGCATATTTGGACACCGGCGCCAAACAAAGCGTAGCCGGCTCCACGCTATACAGTGTGTTAAGGAAGCACAATTGCCATTTCATAAAAAAGAAGCCAACGTAGTCCTAGCGGATGGTGTTAGTAGAAGACAGCGCGTTCTCAGTACAATCATCCCTGTGCGACTTCAGAATAAAACAATCACGACCGAGTTCATCATCCTTCCGGATGCCCCAAATAGGACTCTTCTCGGAATGGACTTCCTGGAAGAAGCCGGGATGATCCTAAACTTATCCAGGAAATGCTATCAGTTTTCCGAGGACATGAACACGGCCTATCCATTCTTGCCTGAGGCACCACCTTCATTTTTCACGAAGTACCGTCTACAAGAATGCCAGCAGTCAGTGCATTACGCGACAGCATCGACACCTCCTCGGAGTGACCCTCGATGGCTAGCCGTCAAAAACAAGAAGCTCTTTGGACCGGACTCTTCTCCCATTACACCCAAGTTAAACCACGAGATCAATCCCGATGTATACGCTATATTCGCGGATAGCATCTCCGAATTTTACCCGCAAATGGACGAAGGAGCAACTTTACCCAGCCCAACCATTTTCCCACACTCACCACGGAGGATTATGGACGACAAAGCCATGGAATTCCTAATGATCCAGGTGGAAGACCTTGTGCTACGTCCCGAAGAAGGACAAGCCCTGGAGCTACACCACCGGAAAATGATCAACAAGATAATTGAAGCCCACTCTATCGTCTTCCAGCCAGGGGGAGAGGCCACATCGTTCGCGGAACACAGAATAGAGACCCTGGACCATCGTCCAGTAGCCGTTCCTCCGTACCGCATGCCGCCCCACAAGCAGGAAATACTGAAAGCAGAACTGCAGGACATGCTAGCCCAGGACGTCATAGAAGAGTGCGAGTCTGCATGGGCCGCCCCAGTAGTTCTGGTTCCCAAACCCAAGGGTGGAGTAAGAGTGTGCATCGACTACCGAAATTTAAATAAGGTAACCATCAGTGACAACTATCCACTACCAAGAATGGGCGACCATAGCAGCTGGCCTACCAAATTGGCACCCATACGGTTCGCCATGAACACCGCTCGCTACCAATCAACTGGACACACCGCTGCATACCTCACGTTCGGCAGAGAACTCCGCACAACAGACGATGTCACCAGGGATCAGCGTGCCATCATCCAGTCTGAAAATTTTATACCTGAAATCACGCCACATCTGGTTCTACTAACGGATACCCTCCGCCAGGCGAAACTCATCCAAGAACAACACCAGGACAAGAATAAGACCTACGCCGACGCAACCCGGAGAGAAGCACCGCAGTACAAACCAGGAGATCTAGTACTGATTACGTCACATCCGCTTAGCAACGCTGCCAAAGGGGTAGCTGCTAAATTCATGCCAAGAAGAGATGGTCCTTACGTAATACTCCAACAAGTATCGCCAACGTCATACGAGGTTGCCACCAGGGATCATCCAAACACTCGTCTCGGAAAATATCACACCTCGGCGCTACGGCCATTCCAGGGACCCAGCAACCAGGATCCGGTGCAGCCGATAAGAAGGAGGGGGAGACCAAGGAAAAACTAGTCTTTCCTGCCACCTACGTCGGGACGCCTTGGAGGCAGAGGGGGAGTTTGTAACACCTAGCGCGTGCAGGCAGCACGGATCTACACCACTCAACAGTCCCAGCCGACGCCAAGAGAGGGCGCCAAGCGCACCGCTCGCTAATCAAATTCTAACGGCGCTCGCATAAAGTCTCGCGCCACCAAATCTTCAAACAAGCTTACAGTGATAGCGTCTTTTTAAGAACAACACTGCCAAAGGCTAGGCTTTTATCGAACCTGAATTAATACAAAATAAAGTATCTTAAAGGAAGCTTGGGGGATTTTATTTTCTCTCGACCCTCCGACACCGTCTAACATTTGCTAACTGATATTGTAATATTTTATCGCATTGGGCTTGAATACAATTTTTTAGCTCTTAAATAGTTTGAAAGGTTCTTCCAGAGTAAATTTGCGATTTTAAATGTCCCCAAAGAAGAAAATCGTTGGCGAAAGATTGGGAGACCTAGAAGGCCAGTTAATTAAATAATTTGGACCAATTACCTTATTGGAAAAACTGTAGTTTACAAATTCGCGCACTTACGAGTGTTGTGTGCTGGACACCCATCCATCTGAAGCCAAATCTCTTGATCGTCTCTAGAAATTTTGGTCACCGCCGGAGCTATATCCTCTTCTAACAACTGCAAAAAGCGCTCTGCTGTGAGGTTTTCACTTAAGAAAAATGGTCCTATAATGTGATGACCTAGTATTCCCGCCCAAACATGAACTTTTTGGGGATAGTGGGTCCTGGTTTGTAAAATGTTGGATTGTCAGTAACCCATACTCTGCAATTTTGCACATTTGGTTCATTATGCAGTGTGAATGTGCATTCATCCGTAAACAAAACGTTATTCAAAAATTCCTTGTCTTCGTTACATTTTTCCATAATTTGCAAGCAAAATGCACTTCGCTTCTCTATATCACGTTCAAGCAACTCTTGATGACACTGATATTTGTAAGAGCGAAACTTGTGTTTTTTCAAAATTCGAAGGACTCGGCTGTGATGCAAGCCAATATTTTGCGCTATTTGCCTTAAATTAAACTTACACTGGGATTTGCAGCTACTGCTGCCAAAACATTCATGGTGTTGTAATTTTCCTCATGTTGCTGCACGGTTTCAGCGTAATTGTTATATTTACAATTATCTAATACTGTGCATGTAGTTTCAAATTTACGTATTAATCTATCAATCGTTGAACTACTTGGAATTTGCCGATTCGGATATTTGATGCTTAACAAGGCACTTACTTGATGAGCACTATTTCCAGCATAAAACCATTTTATCATTTCTACTATATCTTCAGTTGAATACATTTTAACTGGAAGAATATTTAATGATCTGTTATAAACGTCAAACAGGAATGACAAAAATAGCATTTTTTATTTCTTTAATTTATAGGGTTCCGGAAATTGGAAAATTAGAAACAATAGTATCTATATCTACAGATGCAGTATTTTTTTCTACAAAAAACTTATTTACACTTTAATTAAACAAAAATAGGGGAGCCAATAATCAAACATTAAAAATTTACCATTGAAATACCTATGCTGCGTCGCGCAAGTCACCACTCTGTATATACCATATTATATTTAATCTAGACATACTGGGCTTAAAATAGATCTATTTATTTTTAAATAAGTAGTTGGAACAATAGTAAAATCACATTTTGTTTAAATTTTGTAGAACTGTCTCTTAACTAAGTATAGAAAAGCAAGCAGTGTTTGTACATAGTTTTTATACAAAGAGCAGTAGCTGAAAGTTTTTATTTCAAATAATAAATTGCTTTAAAGAAACTCGATTTATTTCAAGAGTTTTACTAACTATTTTAGTGTCATATCTGTCACTATTAGTCCAGTCGTTGAAGGTAAAAATATGCTATTACCTCAGAATTCTTTGAACCTCGACCGATTGACGTGAAATTTGGCGAGTGGTTAGGGGATTTCTCAAGGAGCAAAAGTGACAGCGCCGATGTGCACTTTTACCCTGAGAGTGGATGCTACCCCTTCTCGGAGGTGGAAATGTGTTCACTCAAAATAACCCCGGAAATAGATAGAGGGACAAATTCTTAGTAAAAAATGTTCTATATAGTTTTTTCGATAGATCGATATTTTTCGAGCTATTCGCGATTGAAAACATATTTTTCGTGATAAAAATGCATGTTTTTGGACGGTTTTTCGCGAATAAGTCGAAAACTTCGCGTTCTATCAAATAAGTTGTAATAACCACAAATGAAGTTTAGAAAACAGCAAAGAGGTTGGTTTGTTTATGAATGCTCTAGGTCCAAAATAAAAGAAGTTATGGTTCGTTCAAAAATTTTTTTTTGCAACAACAACTTGGTTCGAAGTAATCAACGTTAATTAACGAAAAACCGATGCATTTTTCGGGAAAAACGTATAGAACATTTTTGTAGTGAAAATACCTTTAAAATGAGCCATGTTAAAAGTCGATTGCATTATAACTAAGCGAGTTACGATGCAAAAACGGTGGGCCACTCGAATTGTTAAAAGAAAAATGAGCGCTAAAACCTCAGCCATTCCACCAGAATTGATATTGACCATTATTCCTTTACAAATTTCTTTATTTTAGTATTACTCATGTAATCCAAAAGTTTTTCGACATGCTCAGACTTTGCATATTCAAAAAGTGAAGAGTTAAAGGGCTCCGGAGGGGTGGTCCGCGCCCTATAATGCAAACTTCTATCATTTATATCTCTATTATTTTTTGTTCTACAGAAATAAAAAAAACTAAAATGTTCGTTAAGAAAAAATTCACATTTTTGTACTATATTATTTTTTACGTTTTTTTCTTTAGTTTTAGTTATTTTCAAAATAAGGTATTTTTTAAAGAAATTTGAAAAATACGTTTTTCATTTTCATCATAGGTTTTTCGAAGAATACGCATCTAACCCGCCAAAACGTTTGGATTACATGAGTAATACTAAAATAAAGTAATTTGTAAAGGGATAATGGTCAATATCAATTCTGATGGAATGGCTGGGGTTTTATCGCTCATTTTTTTTCAAAAATTTGAGTGGCTCACCGTTTTTGCATCGTAAATCGCTTAGTTATAATGCAATCGACTTTTAGCAGTGCTCATTTTAAAGGTCTTTTCAATCACTACAAAAAATGTTCTAAGTTTTTCCCAAAAAATACATCGGGTTTTCGTTAATTAACGTTGATTACTTTGAACCAAGTTGTTGCAAAAAAAAATCTTCTTCAACGAGCTATAACTTCTTTTATTTTGGACCTAGAGCATTCATAAACAAACCAATCTATTTGCTGTTTTGAAAGCTTTATTTTTGGTTATTACAACTTATTTGATAGAAAGCGAAGTTTTCGACTTATTCGCGAAAAACAATCCAAAAACACTGTTATCACGAAAAATCTAAGTTTTCAATCGCGAATAGCTCGAAAAATATCGATCTATCGAAAAAACTATATAGAACATTTTTTACTTAGAATTTGTCTCTCTACCATTACTTTGAGTGATCGCATTTCCACCCCCGAGAAGGAGTAGCATCCACTCTCAGGGTAAAAGCGCACATCGGCGCTATGTCACTGTTGCTTCTTGAACCATCCCCTAACCACTCACCAAATTTCACGTCAATCGGTCAAGGTTCAAAGAATTCGGAGCGGAAAACCTTCAACGACTGGACTATATTAACACGTATGTGAGTGAACTATGTGTAGTAGTAATTATAGTATATTTTAATGGGGGAAATGAATAGAAGATTTTTGTATTAAGAATTTTTTCAAATTTTAATTTATAAATAAATACAAATGATCAACCAATAGTTAATTTATAGGCTTTCCGTTTGGTTGTGGGATTCTTCGTACAATATTGTTTTACATTCATTCATGGAAAAATATGGAATTTATACCATACTGAGTTGTCGTCAAAGGTAAAACCAATGTAAGTTTATGTATTTTCTTATAAAATGGGATCATTTCAAATACGAAAGGTGACTATAATGCCCTTAATAAATATTATACACCAAGTAAATTCAACATTGTTTATTCACTAAAAGATGTTGAGCTTACGAGCACGTAGTGCGAGTGAGATCATATCTTTGAGTTAATAAATGTTTAATTCACGTGGCCTCTACAGGGTTTTCAAAAAATATACCGACAAACTTTTAGGAGTGGTAGGGGACACCAAAACAAACATTTTTTGCTTTATAGACATTTGTCCGAAAACGTTTCGTTTTCGAGATACAGGGTGTTAAAATTTGTAGAAAAAAACGCTTCAGCCGATTTTAATGAAATTTTCACAATTTGTTGGTAACTTTATGGGGCATCTTTTGGATCTATTACAGTTCATACAGTAATTCCAGGGGCGCGCTCACGGGGCAACCCGTTGATGTTTTTTCATAAAAAATAACACCCAGTGTTTTTTTTGCAATTTTTAAACTTCTTTAAGATGAAGCAACTAAAAACACAACTTTTTTTTACTTGAGGGTTTTGCATATCTTGCTTTGTTTTCGAGGAAAAAAATTGAACAATTTTTTTACAAATTTTAACACCCTGTATCTTGAAAATAAAGCGTTTTACGACATATAGTTATAAAGCAAAAAATGTTTGTTTTGATGTCTCCTACCACCTCTAAAAGTTTGTCGGTATATTGTTTGAACACCCTGTATATGACGCCAGCGTGGCTCTGATGGTTAGAGCATCGGACTGCGGCGCGGAAGTATGGAGTTCAAATCCCAGATCGATGCCTGGCGGGCGGCCTACCCAGTCGCTTTAAATAATTGGGAACCTGCGTTCGAAAGAACAAGGGGTAATAATGCGGTTGTCTAATGCGTGGTGCTCACCACATCACCACGTGCCATGAATTTGACACGCGACAGCCGGGTGTGAGAGCGAGGATACGGAAGCTCTAACCTTCCGCCTTGCAGGCCAAGCTCCTTCAAGGGGTGTTAGTGCCTCACCACCATTATACCCTGTATATGTTTTTATTAAATTTTGACGAAATTTTGAATAAAAACTAAAAAATATATTCATATTAAGATATATATTTGCCCATTCATCGTCGATTTGATCTAAATTTTAGTAATTATACAAGGTGTTTCGGGAAGAAATAGAAATATTTTAAGGACATGTCTAGGAAGCCAAAATAAGCAAAATAAGCTCATATGTTCATGTACGATATTTATTTGTTTTCAGAGATACTTTGATTAATTGTAATTTAAAGACTAAAGAAAATTTCAATACAAAACTAACAAAACAAAACAAAAAATTCACAAATTGCATTAATTCACAACAAATTTTCGAAAACATCACCGTCCACTTCGATACACTTATTTACGCGTTTATATTATATAGTTTTTAAATATGAGCTTATTGTGCTTATTTTGGCTTCCTAGACATGTTCTTAAAATATTTCCCTTTTCTCCCGAAACACCCTGTATATTACACATATATAAAAAAATATGTGGTTCTTCATTGAAACTTTTTTAATTCACTAGTGTTAAACTTTTTTAATTCTCTAATTAAGTAAAACACTTTTATCCGCAAACGTAATAAAAGTGACAACTTATGTGTTTTTATTGCCAAGGTAAAGGTGTCACTTTATCTGATTAAGCAGATAAAATAGCAACTTTTGCGTAATTTATGTGCCTAATCACATAAAATCGTTGCTCTCTTTCTTTCTTTTTATGTTTGTTCACTATCTCCTCCGAAGATACTGGACCGATTAAATTGTATGATGGCGTAAAATTTTGCTAATTTCTAGACTTAGATCATAGGCCGTTGTTTATTTTCAAAAAGAGTACGAAAAAGTTTTTATTTAATTAAATCCTTTAATCAGCGGAGCGGAGCATCTGTCGCCGTGGGTTATGGTGTGACAGCTGCTGTGGCCGTGTGCTATTAGCTCGGGTGATTCAGTATGTTCGTATATCATTATAGTAGCGCATTATTTAAACAACCGAGGTTGGCGCAGGGGTAGAGTGCTCACCTGTCACGCGGGTGGCCCGGGTTCGATTCCCAGCCGATGCATCCTTTTTTTAAAATTTATATTAATAAAATTTATCTGAATACGTTTGCGGATAAAATAGTATATGCTATTCGGAATAAAAGTGACTTTATGTGGCTTAACTGAATTATTTGCCTCACCAACGTTCGGCTAAATAAACTTCACCTTCGCCACTTTTACTCCTAATAACATAATCTACTATTATTACACTTGTAAATCATAGACTGTTTATGAAGGTTGTTATGGAATTAATAATGTCACGTTAAACAGTCAAAATTGAATAAGAACATAAAATTCACTTAACTATTCAGCAAGAAGATTTAAAACTGTGAAAAGTATAGCGGAATCTTTAAATCTACTGCAACATCCGCAAGGTATAGAATAAGTTTTAAAATACAGTTTAATTAAAAATATAATATTCAGTTAGATTACAAACGACCCTTTTAGATTAGGGTTTCATATTTCTGTTATAATAGATGATAGAAGCATTTAAATGTTTGTAGATAATTTCACAGTATAAATCCTGCCTTAGTTTTATAGGACAATCCTCTAATGTTGTATTATTTCGAATCGCTGTATGCCATTCTGTATCACTCTGAGTTATTTTGGATTACTGAAACTCAAATTGGTATGGTATTTTTACATAGTTACAGTCAAGTTACTTAATACTCGTACATTCTAACCAACACTTGCATCGTGGATACTAGCTATAACTGCACTTCGGACCGATAAAATCTTTGCTAAACGATAGTTGGCCGATTTTAGTATGAAATAATAATGTAGTATTTCAACTAAAAATATACGTTACCCCCCACCCAAGAAAAACGCCCTTCGGTGCTTTCCAAGAATATTTTGACACTCAGCATCACGACGTTTAGTTAGTAGAATGAAATGTTATGGACGAGTTATTTATCAAAACAAAAACCCAAACATTTTTTTTGCCTTCGACCATACCTCAAAAGTTGATGTTGCCTTCATTTTCGGAGCACCTATGGTATGAAAACGATCAAAGACTTCAAGAAGGTTCCTGGTGACCGGAATCGAGTACACATACTAATATACGTACACCGCACAGCACGTTTAGGCACACCCCAATACGAGGGAGGGATCTAGTGGGCTGGGGTCTTCACTAAAAGATACGCATAGCCGAGATGGAGATTTGGTATAGTGGGTTCATTGGTTCATTAGTCGGTCGACACGAATTTTAGAGATATTTGACTCAGAGTGGTTTTCGATATGAGGGAATTACAATATTTCGTACACTTCGTTTCGAAGTAATAACCAACTAGCGAAATAAGTGCGAAATTCAATCTCCGTAAAAACTTGTATTTATTGCTGTGTTTGATCATTCTATAGCCATGTAGTACTGGAAAAGAGCACGTTGTAAAAACTGCAAGCCTTTTTAAGCGTGCAGAAGACATTTGATGGGAAAATAGTTCTAGTCACGTCAAGCATATTATGTATATTAATGTTGCAATAGAAAGTTTCATTCCATTGTTAAATATCTTGAATATCATCACAAAACTTGCACCCATTCGCTGGCTGAAATTCGGCTACACTGATCAAAAACGCCCTATATACATCTTACTTACTCTACAGTATGATTACGATTTTCTCGGTTGTTTGACCGCATGTATTTTTATACGAGAATGTTACCTACGTTAATGCTAGAAATTATGTTGAATTTTTATTGAATTTGCACTTAAATGTTACTTCAGGCTGTTGAAATTTGTAATAATAGATTAACAAGTAAAACCTTACAGTACAGCAAATTGTTCCAAAAACGTACATTACCTATAAGTTTTGCAGAATCAACATTCAAATTACAATTTTCTGAAAGCGAGTGGTTGTAATTAGATAGGAAATTGACGGTGGTTATTTCGTCATTTCTTATATTTCCTTTGTCACCAATATGTTTTTCGAATCTCTGAGCACTCTCCTTAAGTTGCGTTGCAATATTATTTATTGAATCGGTAGCGGTATTTTTAGGAAAGACAGATATTTGCTCTACTGCTTGCATTAAAGAAGACTTTCGTAGATTCGTTGGCTTAAACATCCTCACACCGTGGTAGTTGTTTGGCAACATAATAAAAGAACCAGCAGAAGTTCGTCCAACAGTGCTAGTTGATAATCCAGAATAGGATATGTTTGAGTCGGAATTACAAACATAAATCCTATTAGCAGCAAGTTTTCTATCTTGGTAAAGCGGTGTAAATGCGGCACCATTAGAAACAGCAACATATCTTTCTCTTTGCTTCATGCAACTTGCAGCTAAATACTTTTTGCTTCTTCTGATCTTTTTATACTTCAGTGCAGATGCATTTAAAGAATACTTGTCCATAGGCAGTTTTACAAGTTGCAAATGCTGTTCAACCAGAAGTTTATCGGAATATGTAGACGCAGAAAGTCCGTTTTTTGTAGAAGCGTTGAACGATTGTTGCGGTAGCTGCGATGTGGATGGTGTAACTTTTTGATTGCGCTCCATTGCTACGACCTAAAAGTAAAAGAACAATATAGAACTAGAGCAAATAAATCACCTTTTAGGCGGCAGAAAGAGTTAGACTGCTATAATTCACGAATTGGTTTGTTATTTTATACTTAACTTGCTTGTCAAAAGTGACGTTTCACGTGACTTATGAGCGTCGTCTGCGTTGATTGTTTATAACTAGTCTGTTCTAGGGTGCCTTGATGTCTATTAGACGTATTTGTCCTTTATCAGGGTGCAGACGGATCGTTGTCCCCTCCCACTGTATAGTATCGAGAGATAAAAAAAAACTCATCCTAAGCGGGCTGTGAAATGCAAACGTTTGAATAACATGTTGGTAGCACTGTAAGTCTATGTCAAATTCGATGTTAGTAGGTTAGGTTTTGCGTCAGTTTTGACACAGACCGAAGCAAAACCTAACCTGACAACCTCAAATTTGACATAGACTTACAGTGCTCTCAACATGTTATTCAAACGTTTGAATTTCACAGCCCGCTGAGGATGAGTTTTTTTTTGATCTCTCGATATATTAAGTATTAAGAATGGTAAGGACGTTTTACTGATCGAAGACAATTTTTCTCTGAAATCGGTAATTCCTTAACGTTCGTGACGTTATGACGTTTTTTGCAAGATAGAAATGTATTTTTCTTCAAACGTCAGTAAAATGTGACATTATACTACAGAATAATATGTTGGTGGCACTGTAAGGCTATGTCAAATTCGAGATTAGCAGGTTAGGTTTTGCGCCAGCCTGTGTCAGAACTGAAGCAAAACCTAACCTGCTAACCTCGAATTTTTACTTACCGTTGTAGAACGGTAAGCATAACTTACTGATTTGGCAACAAACGCGGTAACTAAGTAAAATTGTTCTATCGTGCAAAAGTAACTTTTAATAAGACATATTATTTTCTCTTTGTTCAATTTTAGTAACAATAACTAACTATAGTTGTGGAAATACGCCAAGTCAGTATTTCATCTTTGTTTATACTTATACAGAAAACTGGATGAGAAACAAAACTACTAGAAAATTGAGCGTCAAAACTAGATATTTTTTTGTTTGTAATGGACAAGTCTCTCCGGAAGACCTTTTCAGAAGGTAGGAAAAATATTAGCAAACTGGAAGATTCAAACGGACAAACAACAACAAATAAAACGGAAATCTTAAATATAGTTGAGGCCTTCTATGCAGCGCTGTACAGTGAACCAAATGAGCAAAAACTAAATACGAATTTACCAAAAGTTCAAAATCAAGGGTCTGAAGAACTCCCGGAAATTACACTTGAGGAATTAGGGGCAGCCTTACGCGAAATGAAAAATAATAAAACCGCCGGTGAGGACGAAATCGAAATCGAAGCCATAAAACAAGGTGGTGTCCCTCTACTCAAAGAGATTTGTAAACTCTTTAATGCTTGCCTGATAAATAGTACAACGCCCTCTCAGTGGGACAGAGCTAATATAATAATCTTGCATAAAAAAGGCGATGTAGCAAAACTAGGAAATTATAGACCTATAAGCCTCCTCTCGCACATGTACAAATTGTTTATGAAAATAATCACGAAGAGAATTACATCCAAACTCGACCTCTACCAACCATGCGAACAAGCAGGCTTCCGTGCAGGATATGGCACAAATGACCACCTACAGGTTATAAAAACTCTTATCGAAAGATGCATAGAGTATAACAAGCCCCTCTTCTTAGTATTCGTTGATTATGAAAAGGCATTCGACACAATAAACCAAAACGAAATGCTACATGCCCTTACAGAATGCCGAGTTGACCACAGGTACATAGCCATCATTAAAAGCGTATACGGAAAGGCCAAAGCACGTGTACAAGTTCATACCAATACAAAAGACTTCCCTATCGAAAGAGGAGTGCGTCAGGGTGATGTCCTTTCACCAAAACTGTTCACGACGCTTTTGGAGCATATGTTTAAAAAAGTTGACTTCCAAGATATGGGCGTAAATATCAATGGCGAAAAATTAAATCACTTGCGATTCGCCGATGACATCGTTTTAATCGCAGATCGTATAGACGAAGCTAAGGAGATGTTGCAAAGATTAAATAAAGCATCAAGAACTGTTGGGCTAAATATAAACATTAATAAAACCGAATACATGACAAACCTCGTTATGAGTGAACAAATATCCGTAGGTGGTAATTGCATAAACCAAGTTCACTCTTATAAATACTTGGGTCATGAAATCCGCATTGGGAGAGACAATCAGATCTGCGAAATTATGCGCAGAGTAGGTTTATCTTGGACCGCCTTTGGCAAATTGCGACATGTCTTCAATTCTAATATTCCAATATGTCTAAAAAGGAAGGTCTTCAACCAGTGTGTGCTACCTGTGCTTACGTACGGAGCCGAAACTCTCTCTCTTACAAAGCAATCTGTGAACAAGATACGCATTTCTCAGAGAAAGATGGAAAGATCAATGTTGGGCATTTCTCTGAAAGACAAGGTATCAAACAAAAATGTGAGGGAAATATCTGGAGTAACTGATGCTGTGGAACGGATAGCCACCCTAAAATGGAACTGGGCGGGCCACGTGGCAAGACTTACGGACGGACGTTGGACAAAAAAGGCTCTGGAGTGGAGACCGCGCCAAGACGCATATCGCAGCAGAGGACGACCACCAACAAGATGGTCCGACGATATCAAGAGAATTCGGACAAACTGGATGAACACAGCACAGGATCGGCAAGAATGGATTAAACTACGGGAGGCTTATGTCCAGCAGTGGACGCAGATGAGCTGATTGATGATGATGATGATGATGAATGGACAAGGTCTAGGCATGCTAAGAACCAGGTACCTTAGACACCAACTGCTATAGCCATGTGTTCAAAGTCTTACTATTTAGAATTTTGCCGATACGAAGGAATTCCATCCCAGCAAAGGATCTTCTACATGCTACACATCGCAGTAACATGGGACCCAAGGCTTTGCACCACTCCCCAATGATGGCATTCTGTAAAGATTTTATCGGCATATTTTATTTTTAAAAACCTCACCGGGACCGGGAAGCGTAAAGTCATTTGCCCGTGCAGTACAACCATTAGTACGCGTATGCAGCGGCGTCGTACTCGCATGGAGAATGACTCAATATGAACACCTTAATTTGTTTAGAGAACAGCCTGCACAGTACAACGTTCTGCAATATTATCGCTTAACCTACTTCTAATAGTTTTGTAGTTAATCGTTTCGCTCCGCTCTGACTAATTAATGAAATATTTTTTTATTTTCACGAAGATTGTGGCTTAAATTACATTCAAGCCTTCATGCAACAAAAGGTTGCTATTATGTAAAGAAAAGATATCTACGATAAAATTTAAACGTACAACAAACATGCTTCTACAAAAAAACAGTTAATTTGTCCAAACAAACTACATTACTACAATAACAACAAAAACATATTAGACTGCCTAAATAGCTAAAATTTCATTTTTAATTAATTTATTAATATCATTAAATACCGACAACCCACACGTAAACTGATTCTTTTTAATACTTTGAATTTTCAAGATATTTTTGGAGTGTAGCTGTTTTTCTAAACATTTTCATAAAAAAAATAATACGAGTTATTACATTTGCTACACATGGGAATTTATTTGCACGTAAAAACAAAAATTATAAATACTTCACAGCAGGGTGGTACAGGAATCGTCGAGTCGTGTAGCAAACGTTTGCCAAGCTAGGTCCTGAGCAGGATGGGGTGGGTTGTCCGGAAGCGCCACTGGTTTGAGACGGTCCAAACCAGAAAACCTACAGGTGGCCGTGTAAATTCCTAAACCACTAGCTGTTTCACAAAAAAAAAATAATAAGAGACAGAAAACACCAAGACTCGAAATAACCTAGTTATTTATTTACAGTTTGTACACCTTCGGAATTCTGTGTCATACTTGGAAAAAGGCAACACAATTCTGTGATAATAGTATGTAAATGGAATAGTTTGTAAATGTAATTTTAGTGGTATGTAATGTACAAGATTTTATATTAATAAAGTCTAAAATGTGACTACGATAATCGCAATTCGTTCGAGTACCCGTGTATCAACTACGATAGTGACTTAAATATAATTAAAAACAGCGATACCGGAATGCGGGAGAATAGTAAGTTCTAAATCGCTTGATTAATTAGGTAAATACTCTATCTAGTCGCGAACCTCTTCGAATTGGTACCATTTCGCCTAGGGGAGTGCTAATACACATAACATGGTGTATTTACGGTGCTCATATTATGTTAAATGTTAAATTGATGCTCCCGGAGACCCTCGCCAATAATGGTTTAAATTTTGAACATTGACAAGTATCTGACACTCGAATGCGACCAAAGCAGTACTACCAAACGTAAAGATATTAAATGCATAAAATGACATTATCCTATTACACCAAAGTAATTGCACGTGATGTACAACGAAGCTATACAATATTTCGCATGTAAAACGGCATGAATTTCGCTAGCATATACCTAGGTAAGTACAATACATAAAGTAAAGATCATAGTGCCATAACGAACGATAGTTTCAGTTCAATAAGCACCAAAAGGTAGATAACACTAGGTGTTGTAGATACCTGGATCGTGCACAGAAGGATCGCTACATCAACAGCTATGGGGGATAGCTATTAAGATGTCCACCAGCTTGAGTAACCTCCAAAGAGTCAGGGCTTCATCTAACTTTGCGGGTGAGAAGCGTAGTCGAGTGCAGTCACCATGGGGAGAAGCCTTGCATGCGAACTATCACATGTGCTGAGGGGCTCGAATTGGAACGGAATTGTTGCTCCAGGTGCCTTAGCCAAGCAACAACAATGCCACAGGCATAATAGATCCCGAAAAATCGGAGAACGATACAGCAAACTAGGACGAGGAGGCCAAACTAGAACGAGGAGGCCTAAATACAAGACGTTATCGAAAAATATTCTACGGCAATCATAAATTAACATACCAGAGTTGTAATGCGGCCTCGAGTAAGTAAATTGCAGAAATATATATTTATCCCAATACAATCGGATTCATTTTAGCAATATAACACCCATTTCCTATTTCTGGATGGCAGATTCCTCAAAGAACTATGGAAACTATATAATCCACTTAAGTGAAAATTCCCAAAGATCACATGCAGCTCCAAAAAAGGAAAACTTAAAAATGGTCGCCGGAAATCGTACTATCAAAACAATTTTCAAAATTGTTACTCAAAATTCCCTAAAAATCAAGGATTTTGCAAAAATGTGTATGCAACCAAAGCTACACCTAACGTATGCAGGTGAATCTAACTATATGAATGCATTTAAGCTAAGAAATTATCCAAACAATCCTTAACTGTATCTAAATGTAAAATTACACGTAACAGACTCTCCCCTCACTTAAAAATAGGTAAATTCACTGAATTTACCGACGTAGAACCTATGCCTGCACCATAATGAAGCTTCGAAATTTTACAGGTATCACGATGATATTCAACCAACCCCAAACACAAAAGAAAGATCACCACGTACAACTACGGTAGTACCAAATAATTTAGAAAAGGATAAGCAGCCTAAAAGAATCGCAAAATAGAAGTCGAAAGGAAAAAGGGAAATTACAAAGGAATGTTAAAGATAGAATTCAGAAAAAGGACCGTGGTTTAGCAAAAGAGTCGGCTCATGAATCCAACAAAAGTTGACACTACAAAAGCGCAAAAGAAACCGTCCTCAATCACCAATCACGTCCAAAAGAAAACAAAATGTAAACCAGGAACGAGATTCGCTTGTGAAACAAGAATCCGCATGCGCGAAAGGATACCACAACATAAATAGACACAAAACGTACAGCTGAAGGCAACCCGACAACATCAGCTACACATCGAAAACCTCAAAGGGGTATCCAAAATAAATTTCAACAATCTAAGCTCGAACCCACACAAATAAAAAGAACAACAGCAAAACCAAAGAACAGAAGGAAGGGATAAATAGCTCTTACAATGAATGCCGCTCCGAAAAGGACATCAGAACATCCGTCGCTGCTGGGTGTAAAAGGCGCGCCGGTGGATGAACTGATCCAAGCCCAATTCGAGACAACGTCCACTGGAAAAACTATCTAACAAGAAGAAGAAAAACGAAACAGAATAGCAGGAAAGGGGAATGGGATCAAAAGCTCCAGAAAAGAATTGGGGACAACACAGAAGAAGGATGAGAAAGGATTAGTCCGATGTCACGTCAGTCAGTCGACGTAGGGTGGTATAAAGAAAAGCTAACTGAAAATTTCTAAGTGGGAAATAGCCGAAAAATTTTGAAGTCACCACAGAATACAGGTACCAGGCGCGGGACCCCGTAGAATACACCGCGATCATAGGTAACCATACTCCATGAAGACAGAATAAAAACCCTACACCCTACTAGTCAAGGAAAGTGTGCAGCCCAGGATCGACTACACACTGAAACACCATCCACAGTGACCAGATGGCAGAACACCGGAAATGAGACTGCAAAAATGTCTCACTCCTGTATGATGGAACGTCACTGTCCCACAAGGAGGGGGAAAGAACGAGATGATAAAGTTCCCCAACAGCGAGTCCTCCCTTCAAGCAGCCCAACCATCCACCCAAGGGCTCAACAAAAAAAACCCTTGGTCCCTAAAGCCTAACCTAACATTTAAAATCCTAATGCCAAACTCGAATGCAAAGTCCAATGCTAAGTTTGTCTTCGTTACGACAATCCAACAGAATCTAGTTTTCTTCATCTGGCGGGTGTTGCTTTATGTCTTTGACATGCCATGTGCCGCGAAATGTCCCATCTTCATCTTGAAGCTCGTACGTAACAGGTGATAATTTCCTTCGTACAATCAAAGGCCCAATAAATTTTGGAGCGAGCTTTGCGGTGAAGTGTTTGGTGGCGTCGGACAACACAAAATTGCGTCGGTAAACTCTGTCGCCCACATTATATGTCACTTCTCTGCGTCGTAGGTCATATCGTTGTTTAGATCTGGCATGAGCATTCAAAAGTCTCTTATGTATATCTTGATGTAGCTTGTCTAACTCTTTAAGTTTATCAGATGTCTCACATTTATCTGTTTCAGCCTTTACACCTGATTTAAAATAATCACCCCTAGGAACATGTTCACGTGCAAAGTTGGCAAAGAATGGAGTCACTTTAGTGACTTCATGAACCGAGCTCCTGATAGCGCAGCCCACTTTAGGCAAAAGTTGTTCCCATTTCTTGTGGTTATCTGCAACATATGAAGCCAACATAGTTTTGATGACACGATTAACTCTTTCTACGAAGTTAGCTTGAGGATGATACGCAGGAGTGTAAATAATTTTCACATGGTAGCTGTCACATAACTGCATAAATTCTCGTGAACGGAACTGCACACCATTATCGCATACTAAGTACTGAGGACATCCAAAGAATAGAAAAACATTTTCCTCAACTAATCTGGTTACAGCGGCAGCTGTAGCTTGACGGAGTGGAAACAGTAGCACAAACTTGGTAAGTTGGTCTGAAATAACCAAAATGTAACTGTAGCCTCTGGATGATCTAGGTAAGGGACCACAGATATCTACTGCAATCATCTGCCAAGGTTTTGTGACATTCGGGCGCTGTCCCATAAGACCAGCTGGACGATTCTGTTCAGGTTTCATGGCAGCGCAGATCTTACACCTTCGAATGTAGTTGGCTACATCGGATCGCATTTTCGGCCAGTAGAAGCGATTCTTCAGGCGTTCGTAGGTTTTGAAGATGCCTGCATGGCATGCCGTTAATGCGTCATGATGTTCATGGATGAGTTCCTGGCGTTTTTCTTTCGGCACAACTTCTTTCCATGTTTCGTTATTGTCTCTCAATCGCGGGTAGGTACACTTGAGATATTTATAGATTTTATTATCTTCGACTCGCCACTGTGGAAATTGCAATGGTTTTGACATAATTTTTGTTCTCAGATTCCGATACCAATGATCTCGAATGGGTGCTGGTTCTTCGATGGTTAACACCACATAATCCGATCTGGAAACAGGCTTTGACGGCAAAAATTGCTTGAAATTATTGACCGGCTTCTTCCTTGTTTTAGAGCACCGGGTCCGGTCGTCTACCGTGCTCCTCGCTCGTTTCCCGAGCATCTCTTACAAGTGCGGCTGGTTACTCCTACTTGCCCGCATCCATAACAGTACATCCGTTTAGGAGCAGTACACTGCATGGCTCGATGTCCTGACTTGGAACAATTCCAACAAGTAAGTGATGCAATAGCAGTTGGGGCTTCTGTAATTTTATTACTAGTCTTCTCTCTGGCTAGGTGGTTCTGGGAAGTGTTTGTTGGAAGCTCTATTTCGCTGAAGTCAATCAGAGGCTTTTCTTCGACTGCACAAATCGGTGGCTTTCCAGCACGCTTGCAGTAAGCTAACTCTGGTTCAAGTAAGTATGAGTTAGGCGTAGGAGGTGCTTTAAAATTAGTCGAAGCTATTTTGGCATCTTCTAAAGCCATACAAGTTTGAGTAAGTTGAGTAATAGTATAAACCGGGTGTAATGCTAATTGCATAGCATAATACGGCTGTAAGTTCTTCTTAATTATTGCCAATCTTGTAGTTTCAGATGGAAGTTGAGGCAGCCTGCTGAATAAATTGTCCATGGTTGCTATATAAACAACCACTTTTTCTGATGGGTGTTGTGTGCGGCTTCGAATTTCGTCCCAAAGGCGGATCTCGTAATCGTGAGGGAGAAAGTTTGCTTTCAACTTGCTAATCAAGTCGTCCCAATCG
Organism: Agriotes lineatus; assembly: GCA_940337035.1. NCBI lineage: Eukaryota > Metazoa > Arthropoda > Insecta > Coleoptera > Elateridae > Agriotes > Agriotes lineatus. The sequence continues at coordinate 152,187 of CALNHX010000951.1, forward strand.
ATGATAGTACGTTTCACTGCTCGGTACCATATCAGTGCGTCTCCAGTGAAAATTTCTACTGCTGACTGAAGCAATTGAGCTTTTGGAATTCCACGTGCTTCTCTTAGCTCTTCTACACGCACTAAGAAGCTTGTTAAACTGGACGATTCACCATCATAATGAATGTTCCACTTGCTGATGGGAATAAAGTTGCTGTACACAGGTCGAGAACACTCTGAATGTCTCCGACTTTCAGTGGTAGGTATATGTAAATTTCCAGCTTGTCTATCTAAGCTTGTTGTAGGTCTCACAATCTCGCTCAGTTCCATGGACTTCAGTTTTTGCTGTAAGTTGCTGTCGTGATGGGAAACTTCAGCGTTACGCTCTGGCGTTGACTCATGGAAGCTCATTCGACGTTTCGATGGTTCAAATTGTGTTGGGAATATCGACATCTCATGATCAATGAGTTGCCCGATGGCAGTTGCATTTTCTTCTGCACCTGTAGTTGCCAAGGATGTGGTAACTGGAAGTAGTAAATTAGGCTCATCTAGAATAGATTGTTGTTGAGACTGAACTGTTGCTTGCTCATGTATAGTTTGTTCGTGGTAACCTAAATAAGCTTGATCGATAGCTATAGATAACTGACCTAATTGGGTAGACAGTGTTTGCTGATGCTGTTGTTGCATGTTGTTTTCGGCATTAATTCGACGTAAGCGACCTAAAAGATGATACATTCTTGCCCTAATGCGTTGTACTTCATTGTCTTTGTTATTGACATCAAAATGTTCTAATGCCTCTTGCAGTTCGTGAAGTTTTGTAGCACAAATCTTCAGTTCTTCATCAGGCTCGAAATAAATTCCTGTTGTCACGTCTAGCGTTCCTAACTGCTGTCTATGCATAGCGTCTCGCAAAATTGATCTCTTCTCGGTTACGTTCGAACCCACTGGACATCCACGAATTAGCAATTCATACGTTAGCTCGTCCGCCAATAATCTTCCAACATCCATTGTAATTGTCGTAACTAAACAATCCTATACCTATACTAAAAATACTAAACCTTACTAATAAGAGCACAAAAGAAAAACAAAAATAGCCCTTCAGTACTAATAATACCTACTAATATGCCCAAAAATTGTACCTAATCTAAACAGATTCCTAAATTCTAACAAAATTCCTCAAGATATGCAACAAAATGGCTATAATCCGATAATTACCGATACGACAAGGAACCAATCGATACTAATCAAATACTCTATACTGCACTGAATGCCAAACTACTTAACCAAAGGCTCCACGTCAGAGGCGCCAAATTTATTACATTTGCTACACATGGGAATTTATTTGCACGTAAAAACAAAAATTATAAATACTTCACAGCAGGGTGGTACAGGAATCGTCGAGTCGTGTAGCAAATGTTTGCCAAGCTAGGTCCTGAGCAGGATGGGGTGGGTTGTCCGGAAGCGCCACTGGTTTGAGACGGTCCAAACCAGAAAACCTACAGGTGGCCGTGTAAATTCCTAAACCACTAGCTGTTTCACAAAAAAAAAATAATAAGAGACAGAAAACACCAAGACTCGAAATAACCTAGTTATTTATTTACAGTTTGTACACCTTCGGAATTCTGTGTCATACTTGGAAAAAGGCAACACAATTCTGTGATAATAGTATGTAAATGGAATAGTTTGTAAATGTAATTTTAGTGGTATGTAATGTACAAGATTTTATATTAATAAAGTCTAAAATGTGACTACGATAATCGCAATTCGTTCGAGTACCCGTGTATCAACTACGATAGTGACTTAAATATAATTAAAAACAGCGATACCGGAATGCGGGAGAATAGTAAGTTCTAAATCGCTTGATTAATTAGGTAAATACTCTATCTAGTCGCGAACCTCTTCGAATTGGTACCATTTCGCCTAGGGGAGTGCTAATACACATAACATGGTGTATTTACGGTGCTCATATTATGTTAAATGTTAAATTGATGCTCCCGGAGACCCTCGCCAATAATGGTTTAAATTTTGAACATTGACAAGTATCTGACACTCGAATGCGACCAAAGCAGTACTACCAAACGTAAAGATATTAAATGCATAAAATGACATTATCCTATTACACCAAAGTAATTGCACGTGATGTACAACGAAGCTATACAATATTTCGCATGTAAAACGGCATGAATTTCGCTAGCATATACCTAGGTAAGTACAATACATAAAGTAAAGATCATAGTGCCATAACGAACGATAGTTTCAGTTCAATAAGCACCAAAAGGTAGATAACACTAGGTGTTGTAGATACCTGGATCGTGCACAGAAGGATCGCTACATCAACAGCTATGGGGGATAGCTATTAAGATGTCCACCAGCTTGAGTAACCTCCAAAGAGTCAGGGCTTCATCTAACTTTGCGGGTGAGAAGCGTAGTCGAGTGCAGTCACCATGGGGAGAAGCCTTGCATGCGAACTATCACATGTGCTGAGGGGCTCGAATTGGAACGGAATTGTTGCTCCAGGTGCCTTAGCCAAGCAACAACAATGCCACAGGCATAATAGATCCCGAAAAATCGGAGAACGATACAGCAAACTAGGACGAGGAGGCCAAACTAGAACGAGGAGGCCTAAATACAAGACGTTATCGAAAAATATTCTACGGCAATCATAAATTAACATACCAGAGTTGTAATGCGGCCTCGAGTAAGTAAATTGCAGAAATATATATTTATCCCAATACAATCGGATTCATTTTAGCAATATAACACCCATTTCCTATTTCTGGATGGCAGATTCCTCAAAGAACTATGGAAACTATATAATCCACTTAAGTGAAAATTCCCAAAGATCACATGCAGCTCCAAAAAAGGAAAACTTAAAAATGGTCGCCGGAAATCGTACTATCAAAACAATTTTCAAAATTGTTACTCAAAATTCCCTAAAAATCAAGGATTTTGCAAAAATGAGTATGCAACCAAAGCTACACCTAACGTATGCAGGTGAATCTAACTATATGAATGCATTTAAGCTAAGAAATTATCCAAACAATCCTTAACTGTATCTAAATGTAAAATTACACGTAACAGAGTATCAAAAGAAGCTTTTGCTGCACTTTTCGATAAAACATTTCACTGTTTTATAAATAAATTACCTATCTTTTATTAATCTTAGATGGATTAACGTTTTTTTTGTTTCAATTTTATTGAAGGAATACATCTTTATTTGTACCAATGCAGTTTTTTAAGTAATTTACTAGACTAGATTGAAATTAAACTTTTATTTACGAATAGATATACAGATATTGAAATAAAGTGGAGTACAGTTGACTATACTATGGGACACACGATTGGAGTGGTGTATTTCTTACTACTGCAGTGTTAGTGGTTATATTAGCTTAACTAACTGCATTAATGTTTGAATATTATATTTGGTAAATAAAACACAAGGTTTGAGTTTCAAATATGAAAAATAGTACCTATATTACGCGAAGCGTCCGAGTACTTCTTCAAAGCCTCCGAGTCATGTATAGACACTTTCATGCTGTGTAATGTATTACATTTTTCCTGAAATTTCTTTTTAAAAATTTAAAAATAGAATTCCATCGCATCAGGGCGCATGGTGAATGTGACCGGTCACCTAGGTAAAGTAAAGTAAAAATGACTAGTCTTGAAAAAATCTCAAAAGTGACTAATCTTGCAAAGTGACACTTTCAAGATCAAACGTCTTGACATGGCCCGCTTTCTTGACGATTTCAGGAAAACAATGTTTATTTATCAATATATTTGTAACCTAGCAATCTATAACCAGGTTGCATGTAGGTATCCTACACTACTACTACTACACGGAAGCCTCAATTCGTATTTTCAAAGATAAGATAAAAATAGTACTGGAAGTACTGGTGTATATTTTACAGTTTCCTGAAACAAGCAATCTTGGTGAAATCTGTTATAAAACTTCGGTTGTCAGGAAACAAACTTTTGTATATTCCATTCACTATAGTCCCGGATTGTCAATGTCAAAATTCAATTAAAAATAATCCTTTATATCATGGATAATACTTTTAAGTCAAGCTATGGTTAACTAGAAACAATTAATTCAGTTACTAATGTCAAAACTATAAATTATAGGTTATGGTTAAATCAAAATATTTTTTATTTCGAACTGACTTAAGCAAAAATAAATAAAAGTTGCCATGTAACAAAAACGCAAATTTTAAAAATTACGCTTTTGCGTTGACCAACCTAGTAGTAACAAAAAAACCAACAGAAATTCAACAGTGATACCATAAAACGTCATTTTTGACAATCCGGGACGATAGTGAATAGAGTATAACCTGCGTTAATTAACAGAAACTGCTATCCGAATGTCAGTAGTACAGCTTACATAACCTAGATGGACTCTCAAGGTAGGCGCTGTCAGAGCCAGTAGATATAGGAGAGTGCCGCCATTCTTTGATCCATAAAAATGCCGCCATCGCCGCCATTTTTGTTCCTATCAGCAATAGAGATTGAGTTATTTCTAAAATTTTACTTGAAATTGGCAAGACTGTAAGTCTATGTCAAATTCGAGGCTAGCAGGTTATGTTTTGCGTCAGTTTGTGTCAAAACTGACGCAAAACCTAACCTGCTAACCTCGAATTTGAGATAGACTTACAGTCTTGCCAATTTTAAGTAAAGTTTTGGATTGCCAACAAACGTCACGTTGACGGAATTGTGCTACAAACCTCAAAGTGACGCATATGTCAGAGGAATAAACATGGCGGACGTGGCGGTACTCCCCTATATCTACTGGCTCTGGGCGCTGTGATCATATTTGATTTCACTGAATTGGCAATATGTAGAAAGAAGTAATAGTCAAACAACAAAGTTTGGGAATATTTTAAATGACAAGTAACCAGTAGCGGTGGGTAGAGGGATTTCGTTTGCGCAGTGACTAACGTCATATGACAGATTCTTTGTGTTTTAAAGTGTGAAAATTGCTGTTGCTGTTGATTGTGTCATTTAATGTCAATATGACAGATGTCAAAAGTGTAACCAACACAAAATTTGGAAATTACTAGATTGTAACATTAGATCCAATTTTCACCGCGCTTCATTCTATATAGAATCTGTAGGTAAGGTCACTAGATTAATACTCTAGCTAGTGTAAGGTAACGCCATTCCATTCCTCGCGTGAGAATGTGAGAAAATTGTGAGATAAAGATAACAAATACAAATTTCCCAAGTGGAATAGGGAAGACACTAGTTTTTGGGGATTTACTTTTTGGTGTAGTGGCACTGCTGTAAAGTCTAATTATGATTACATTGTGTTTTTTATCCCCAGTTGGAGAAAGTTGTGCAACAAGGATAGATATAAAAATCATTAATGGCGGTACCTTACACTTTAGTGTGTTCATTTAGTGACTATCTGTAAGCTGTATGCAAATTATGGCTAGTTCTTGAAATTGGCGCTAGTTGACACCGTCTGACAGATTGTTTCAAGGCCAACTAAACCTATAGGACCAAAGGGCTTTTGTTCCTATAGATTTAGTTGGCCCTGGATTGTTTATAACATGGTGCCAATTAAGAATATTCAAGAAATTTATTACAGATCTGTGTAAAAACGTTATTATGGCGTCACCTAAGCCTTAGTTTAGTGTTTTAAATTCTGAATGTTTAACCAGCTGCGTAGTCAAGTTGACGGATAAGCAATAATACACTTGGATAAATGTGATTTTTTGCACTGAATATTTAGTTACACCATGCTGCTAATGCCAAAATGGCATGAAACGTAGGGCGACGAATCTGCCTTGAATTTGCATTCGTATAGAAGCTTTCAAGATTGTTAGTACGAGCGTGTTATTTTAATCATGTAGTAGTAGTAGTAATTGTGGGGGACCAAAGTCTAGCAATTAAGCCACCATAGGCTCTTTTTTTTACCCCATGCCATTCTCTCAACCACCTTCATTATCGTTCTCTTCAATGGGCTCTTCTCCCTGCTTAAACCTTCCTGATTTTCTAATGAAGATATGGATATCGGTCCAGGGTTGGGAGTTGAACTCTTCCATTCGAAGCATAGCTGCTCTAAAGGTTCTATACCTCAGTCTCTGATATGCCTGGCATTCTCCCAAGCAGTGAAAGAATGTTTCCTCAGCCTTCCCACATCTTGGGCAAATATAATCTTCCCCCTTTACAGGGGCCCGTCAAGATTCATAGCAAAAGATTTGTGGTTCTGCGTTTCCTTCCCATTAGCCAAACCGATTTCTTTGAATCAAATCCTGCTATGTGGAACATTGCCTGTCGATAGCCTCTGCACCCTTTCAACTTTTTTTCGCTGATCCTGTAGGCCCACTCGGTTAGAGCTGCTGAGACCCGCTGCCTTGTTATACCTAGAAGGGGTTCCGGTCCAAAACAAATTTTCCTGGTTCAGAGTTTGGCTAGTTCGTCTGCCTTTTCGTTGCCTTGGACTCCTGTGTGTCCCGGGTCCAAGACAAGCTCGACGTCCTTTTCCCCTGCCAATTCAGCTAAAGTGTCTCCACATTCCTGAACAAGAGCTGATGTTCTCCTGGCCGAGAAGATTGCTTTTAGTGCGGCTTGGCTATCAGAGAAAATATACATTTTTTGCTCTGACGATGTCCTGACCTCGTTCCTTGTTGCCACCAATAGGATGGCATAAACTTCTGCTTAGAATACCGTGGTGAATCTTCCTAAAGCATAGCTTTCTTGTACCCTTCGGCCTTTCATGTGAATTCTTTCTCCAGAGAATTGCCTTTCCGCCACTCGAGAACCTGCCGTGTAGCATAGCAAGGCATTCAGCTGGAGCGTAACCCTTATTTGTTCTCATTGTTCCCTTGTTGGGATAGTGAGAGAGTATCCTTTTTCTAACCTTAGCCGGTCCTCTGATTCGGTTACCCTGTAGGCTGGTAGAGGTATTTCTCTAGCCGCCACGTCTGCAGTCCTTGCATGGCCCGTGGGAACTCCCAGATAATTTCAAAGCCCCGTATACCGCATTCAGAGGTGGTTAGCCATGGCATCTCTCATTATACAAGTGTCAAGGCCAGGGAGTCCCAATATTACCTCAAGTGCTGCCTTTGGGGTTGACCTCATTGCCCCTGTAATTCCAAGACAGGCTAGTAGTTGGACCTTCGCCAATCTTACGTAAATGCTGGGGCGCTCCACACTAGGCCACCAGACCACTGAACCGTTCTGAACTCTTGGCCTTACTACCAATGTATACAGAACCAGTGCAGAATCTTGGGGTTTATCCCCCAGTTTCTGCCTATCGCTATGCGCAGCTGCCATAAGGTCGCTGTCGACTTTTTCACAATCCTGTCGACATGCAACCTCCAACTTAGTTTGCTGTCGAGGATTACCCCCAGGTACTTCACCTTTTGCAATAATGCAAGTGGTCTTACTTACATTTTGGATATCCTCAGACCCTGCAGTTTCCTTCTTTTTGCAAAGAGAATGATCTCAGCCTTTACAGGGTTTACCGACACCTTTCTCTTCACGTCAATATTTTAGGAGTACAGTCGGTCTGCTAATAATAATTTCTTTTAAAATGTTGCTTAATGATTTATCATTACGTTTGCTAGCAGATTTATGCATAAATTACTGCACCTATAGTTTAAAATGCATTAGCGTTGAGGAAGCAAGAACGGCATACAGTGAACATAACTTTGAAAATCATTGATACTAACTACTATTAATAGAACACCAGTCATAGACTCCATCAGACTTTAGTTCAAGACCGGAAGTATTTCTAACATATGACCTTCAGTAATATTGCTATATCATAATTATTATGTCTTTATCTAGTAAAAAATTGCGTTAATTGAAGAACCGGCCCATTAACTACACCAAAGAAACCTTTATAGCCTAGAGAAATTAGACAAAATAAAAGCAAAACTTCGGAAAAATTCCTGGAAAGCTGGATTTTGGTATGAGCCTTGATATTGTGGTTCTAAATAAAATGTCAAAAGTCCTTATCGATCCGAGTGCCGCTAAAAAAATTAAGGGGGGGGGGGGGCAAAGGTCACCAAAACGGTATTTCGTGAAAATTTCGTTAACGGTCACTTTTACAGAAAAAATATTGATTATCAAATTTGTAGCTTATGAAGTTTCTAACAATAAAGATATCACGACTTTTATTCTTAAAAATAACCGTTTTGGAGATCATTTGATTTACAGAGTTGAAACGTGCACTCTTTTCCACACCATCTTCGAGGTAGAGTACAGGGTGCGTTTTTTATGTGATGTCCCCAGTAGGCATATTCCAAGTTTATTTTTGTTTGAAAAATATTTATTTAAAAAATATATTATGAACTTGTTCATTAATCAATTTTGGATTCAAAACAGGAGTTATTAATATTCATCTTCAGACTCTATTTCAATCGGTATGTTTTCCTCTTCATCATCTTCTTCTTCTTCTGCTGTCTTCTCTATTTCCATAGATTCAGCCAGGAAACGTGATGGATCTACATCTTCAGTGGAGTCGCAAGTATCGACGTCATTTATATCGGCTGTTACATTTAAGCAAGACTGACGAGATAAAGTTTTTTTTTCGGATTTTGTTCACAACGTTGTTTATAGTGTAGTCATAGTGATGCTTTCCAAAGCACCCTACATTTATCAGTCTACCCAATCCTCAAAATTAAAATAATTCCAGGTTTCTTAAAATTTCTTAAATAATTTGTTATAAACTTTTGAAAAAAGAATACTATATGTTATTCGGAACAAAAGTATCTTTATGTGGTTGGGCTGTAATTATCTGCCTCGCAAGGTGGGCAGATAAACAGTCCAGCCACGCCAAATAAAGTATAATTTTTGTTCCTAATAACATAATATACTATTATGCTCCTACACGAATAGCAAGCAGATGTCCCTTGATGTTTTATGACAACGGAGGGGAACTTTTCGGAGCACATTCCTTCTCTATCTAGACTACAGTGTACTATATATGTGTTTCTTTCTATTTTCATGTGCTCTGAAACAAGAAAGTTCTGGAATATTTCAAGTCGCAACTCCAATGAGATATACATGTCATTGAGGAGTGCACATATTCATTACAACTGTGTAAATCGAATTACCTCCAAAACGGTTACTTTTACGAATAAAAGTCATGATATCTTTATTGTATTATTCGTAAGCTACAAATTTGATAATCAATATTTTTTCTGTAAAAGTGACCGTTAACGAGATATTTACGAAATACCGTTTTTGGTGACCTATGCCCCCCCTTAAAATTTTTAGCGGCACTCGGATCGATGAGGACTTTTGACCTTTTGCTTAGAATCACAATATCAAGGCTCATACCAAAATCCAGCTTTCCGGGAATTTTTCCGAAGAGCAATGTCTAATTTCTCTGGACTATTAATTGAAAGCTCATATAGAAAGCCCGGACGTCGATAATAACGCTGTAAAACTTTTTGATCTCGTTTGGGGCCCCAGAACATCTACAAATTTATGACATTCTACACATGGCATTATTTGAAATCATAAGTCATCCCGGAAACCGTTTATGTAAGCCTGAGTAATCAAGCAGAATAGGTAAATTTTAAAAAACTTTCGGAATAAACTCCTGGCGACATCTTAACGGTCCGTAGCATGACCTCGATGAAGAAAATCGAAGCTTATGTGAGGTGGTTGCGGAATTTGCTATAAATTTTAAGCTTTGCCGGCAGGTGGTCGAACATCAATAAAAATGTGAGATTATGAATTTCAATTTATCTTTCTGAAACAAAACAGATGCCTTTAAAATTACAGCAGCGCGTATTTAACATGCGCTGTTATAAAGCACCAATTTGTTTCACTTGTATTCATGCAAAACGCAAGATAATAAATAGTTATATACAGTTTTACATGTACTTATAATTTGCAATGCCTTCCGGAATAATTAATAATTGCTACCTAAAGACGAAATATAGCCTCTGACTAATACAATATTACGCTAGATATTACCAATATTTATATGACACGTCTTTTAATAGAAATGTTATACATATTTTCGGTGTATTATATTTCCCTACAAGACATATGCCACAATCATAATCCTTTGTATTAATTAACTAATTAACAGGCATGTATTTGCGGTAGAGCGATAGTCAATAAATCTTCTAACTGAAGTAACTGAAATGCATTATATCAGTTACTTCGGCAAACAAGTATAATTGACAGTCCAGTTAGGGACTGAGTTTTTAATTTAAACATGTACCTATAACTAGGTACAATTTCGAAACTGGGTTCAAAGCCTTTGAAACTATAATACCAGTGAATTCTGTTTTATAACCGAATAAACTTGTGAAATCCTTCTAAAACGGTTTTCAAATGTTTTTTTTGTATTACCTAGCTAATTTGACTGTAGCAGAAATGACTTTATTATATATGAGAGGAACTCCATGAAAGGTAGCTACTTACTGTTATTGACTAGCCGCCAAGGTGAAGAATTGGTATTCATTATTGAATTATTATTATTTATGGTACAGTAAGAGTGTATCTTGTCTAAAATAGTGTACCGTTAAAAACGAAATAAACTAGGATACTGAGAACACATAACTAAAAAAACAAAAATTACAGAAGTTGCAATTAAACAACCTTCGTTAATGCATTGAAAATGAATTTTGCTAATTTTCAAGTCTGGCATAAAATTTCCAAAATCTGAAAAAAATACAAGGGATAGAAACAAAAAAAGTTTTAAAATCGTTCACATCTGTAATATTTTTGTTTATTATACGCCACGCAAAACATTACTGGGAAGTTCTACTGCATAGCATATCATTAATCAATAATACGTACTACAGTTTGAACCTTTTCAGCATCTTGTACACTTTAATATTCATTTTCAATTAGATATAGATATGAGATTTATCTCGGATTAAAGGGGTAAATTAAACACAACACACCCTGTTCAACCACTGCTCTTTATTTTCACGAGTTTTCAGCTACAAGTCAAACCCCCGAATGAATATTTGAACAGAAATCTCGTTACTAATAACTTCTCGTTTTTATGAGGTTTTACACCACTAAACAAAACAGTCGGTCTCGGGGTCAGCGCCGCCCCTCGTGCCGCCCAATTAGCCACCATTTGAAATTCGTCTCGATCTTGCAATCGGACCCGGGGAACGTCAGGGTTGATTTCCAGTGCCCTCGATAAAAATCCATAGAAATGCTCACACGGCCAACCTGATGCTTGAATTCGTTCTCGAATTAACTATCACCCAGGATGTTGTCCTCTTCGTATTTAACTACCAAACTACCTTTAATGGAGAAACAACTCTGCAGCATCGAGTTTTACTCCTAAAGACAACAGCAATCAACTTTTCATACATTCCATAATCATCACAACATCAATAACATATCAATAAAGAGATTTTCTATTCAATATTCACATCCAATACCCAGCTTTCCGTCCTGCAAGGTGCTTTGCTTTCAACAGTAAGATCTTTTCTCTTTTGTCCTGTAAAGCGTTGTGCTTTCAACAGTTTGTCCTGTAAAGCGTTATGCTTTCAACAGCTTGTCCTGTAAAGCGTTATGCTTTCAACAGTAAGCTCGTTTTCTTATTTGTCCTGTAAAGCGTTATGCTTTCAACAGTTTGTCCTGTAAAGCTTTATGCTTTCAACAGTTTGTCCTGTAAAGCGTTATGCTTTCAACAGTTTGTCCTGTAAAGCGTTATGCTTTCAACAGTTTGTCCTGTAAAGCGTTATGCTTTCAACAGTTTGTCCTGTAAAGCGTTATGCTTTCAACAGTTTGTCCTGTAAAGCGTTATGCTTTCAACAGTTTGTCCTGTAAAGCGTTATGCTTTCAACAGTCTGTCCTGTAAAGCGTTATGCTTTCAACAGTTTGTCCTGTAAAGCGTTATGCTTTCAACAGTTTGTCCTGTAAAGCGTTATGCTTTCAACAGTTTGTCCTGTAAAGCGTTATGCTTTCAACAGCAACCCGAAATATTATTTTTTTGAGGTCATCCTGCAAAGCGTTGTGCTTTCAGCAGCCCTCGTATAATCAACAGCAACCTTGCAAAGCGTTATGCTTTAAAACATTGCAAAAAGCAATACTACTATTTCCATTCACAAAGAATACCACCGTAAAGCGTTCTGCTTTCAACGAATTGGTTTCTCATCAGTTTCACAGCAAGCAAAAATGCTCGAAAGTTTCACAGCAAGAATATATTTTTTAATCGGTATCACAGCAAGCAAAAATGCTCACAAGTTTCACAGCAAGAATTTTTAATCAGTCTCACAGCAAGCAAAAATGCTCACAAGTTATACAGCAAGAATTTTAACAATGCTCAGAATTTTCACAAAATGCACACAAAATTTTAACAATGCTCAGAATTTTCATAAAATGCTCACAAAATTTTAACAATGCTCAGAATTTTCACAAAATGCTCACACAATTTTAACAATGCTCAGAATTTTCATAAAATGCTCAGAAAATTTTAACAATGCTCAGAATTTTCACAAAATGCACACACAATTTTAACAATGCTCAGAATTTTCACAAAATGCTCACACAATTTTAACAATGCTCAGAATTTTCATAAAATGCTCACAAAATTTTAACAATGCTCAGAATTTTCACAAAATGCTCACACAATTTTAACAATGCTCAGAATTTTCACAAAATGCTCACACAATTTTAACAATGCTCAGAATTTTCACAAAATGCTCACACAGCCCTTTGTACTCACCGTTACTGAATACTTAGTCGGAAAATTCTCCTGGCGAAAATTCTCCTGGCCAAGTTCGGACCATATCTTTCCCAACTATTCTCTTCCGGGTAGTAGCCAAGTTCTGAATTTCCAACCGATCGTTAGGTAGAAGCTGCAGCACTTCAAACGGACCTTCATATTTTCTCTCGAGCTTGGATAAATGCGAATTTCCGGAGGGATGGAAAATAAAGTCACCCACTTTTATTGTTTTGTTGGTTCTTCTAGTCTTATCAAATCGTCGCTTAGAATAATCTGCTTGTTTTTTTGTACGCTCGTATGCCAGAGCTCGGTCATTTTCCAAATTAGTATTAGTTTCTTTTGGCAACATAAATTCTGTCAAGGATCCTATTTCAGGTAAACTACTGTTTTGACCGGTTAGTAAGTAAATAGGTAAAAATCTGGTATTTAAAGCTACTTGCAATTTAGAAGCACCGGTCGACCATTCTGACTTATTTTGAATTTCTGTCCTTAATAAATCTAGTACTGTTGAAACATATCTTTCCACCTGTCCGTTGCCACGGGGTGTACTTTTTGCTATAAGAGTATAAGATGTTGCTTGATCCCTAATTTTGTCAACAATTCTTTCACAGTTTTATTAGTAAAACTTGTGCCTCGATCAGAAATAAGTCGTTTAGTAGTTCCGAAAATATTATCATAAATTTGTAACACATTATTCATTTCCAAAGAATCTGCATTTTTTGATATTTAGTAAAAAATCTGCTTCGGCTAACGCACGCAAAACACATTCTAATTTTCCCAACCCTTCTGAAATGGTGTCGCACGGAACTAATAAATCGTTGAACTACTCAAAAACATCTTTATCTTTTAATTCTTTTAACCGATCGATCTGATCATCAATCCGCTGCAGGGGAAAACTGTCTTTAATTGTTATTCGATTAAGTGCTCTAAAATCAACACGGACCGGACTGGCGTATGGCGAATTGCTCTCACGAATTATTCCATTCTTTTAAGAGGTCCTCTACGCTAGTTTTGACTTTTTCTTTCTCACACGTAGCCATTCGATAAGGGTTGTATCTGATAATTTTGTTTTCCTTGAGCCGAATAGACAGCTTAGCGGTTTTTATGGCTTAGACAGAATTACCGGTTGTGAAAATGTCACCGAAGTCGCTCAATAATTTTAGTAAATCAACCATATCTTTGTCTTTTAATGGCGTATTAATTAATTCAGGTGAAATTGAAATTCGATTAATATTCTTAACAGCTGATCCAAAATCATCCTCAAAGCAAAGTCGAGTTCCCTGGGAATCGGTACAAATCTTCATGTCTGTGAAGTTGGCCAAACCCAGGCAAAGATTTCGTAATACGTCAAAGAGAATCGTTTGTTTATCGTTTGTTTACGTTTGTTTAGCTATTTTCAGCGTTTGTTTACATTTCTGTATACTATAACCAGCACCCCTATTTGGGTCGGGCCAACTTCACGGCAGCCAAACCCAAAATGATAAATTGACAATTTCTTGGTGGGAATCGTGTGTTTATCGTTTGTTTACGTTTGTTTAGCTATTTTCAGCGTTTGTTTACACTTCTGTATACTATAAGTACTATAACCAGCACCCCTATTTGGGTCGGGCCAAATTCACGGCAGCCAAACCCGAAATGATAAATTGACAATTTCTTGGTGGGAATCGTTTGTTTATCATTTGTTTACGTTTGTTTAGCTATTTTCAGCGTTTGTTTACATCTCTGTATAATATAACCAACACCCCTATTTGGGTCGGGCCAACTTCATGGCAGCCAAACCCAAAATGATAAATTGACAATTTCTTCGTGGGAATCGTTTGTTTATCGTTTGTTTATGTTTGTTTAGCTATTTTCAGCGTTTGTTTACACCTCTGTATACTATAAGTACTATAACCAGCACCCCTATTTGGGTCGGGCCAAATTCACGGCAGCCAAACCCGAAATGATAAATTGACTATTTCTTATTGTGAATTGTTTGTTAATGTTTGTTTGGCTATGCTCTGCAGAGGTTGTTTAAACCATGACCACCCCGTTTTGCAACAATTTTCTAAGCACATAAAGTTATATCAAAACAAATTAGGTATTTCTGAGAGCGGCATGAAAGTGTCTACTTTCCTAACTCATTTAAGGCAGGGTAGTAGTTAATTTTCTGACTAGTCAGGAAAATACACTACCCGGCTCAAATAAATAAGTACAAAACTAAATTAGCTCAGTGTTTATTCATGGCAGTAATAGTAATATAGGGTAAATTATTATTAATCCATCCAAATTGAAACATCTTGAATCATTTGTGATTAATGAGTAACGATGTTTTTTTAATGTAAACGGTTTCAAAAAAATAGTATACATAATACGTCAGGAAAGCGTATTTACTGGCTTTTTATGTAATGCACTATTAAACCTTATTGAAAAGTCGACACATAAACGCCAATTTAAAATAAGGCTGCTAATGAATCAGGAATTCAATCGTAGGGTGTGCACTCGAAGATATAGATAAAAAAATAAACTCTTTGGAATGACCTTGTGGATATAAAGGTGAAGGAACCCATTCTATTTGCAATTGCAAAACACCAAAAAAATACTTTTAGATTTTTTATTACTGATAATTTATGAATTTTATGTGTACATTGCATTTACTAGCTTCTTTTTGAATATTCCTCAATGATTTTTAAACCAAGGGAAAGCTGATTATTTCTGGATTCAGATGATGTCAAATTAATCACACAGTTATTTTTAACAAATTCTACAGAAATTGTTTAAACAAAACTTACCGGGAATGTGCGGTATAAATTTCATCATCAACGTATTTTGAAAACTATTGCACATAAAGGCATACTTCCGCGTATGAAATTGGCTAACAGATCCATTTCGTGGATCCATTTTGTGGATCTGTTAATTGGCCACCTCTTTCGTGCAATTTGACGCCGTTAGATTATTTTCTTTGAGGATATGTCAAGTCGCATGTCTACGTCGATAAACCGGAACAATTGAGCACTTGGAAGCCAACATTCGACGCTTTATTTCCGAAATACAGCCTGATTTACTGCTAAGAGTGTGTGAAAATTGGACCTCCAGATTACGTCATGTACACATGCCCGAAATCATATTCAAACATAAATGCCATAAAATTATCTTTCAAATAAAGCCAATTTCATGGATATTAAACACATTTTTCTGTGTTTTATTTCAATTTAAAGTTTTCCCACTCAAAAAAACACCCTTTACTTTGGTACTTAGCCTTCAAATTTTGATGGGAACCAACTCCTCCGTCGGATATCTTGGATTTTATAACTGCCATTTTGAAATGTAAGTATATTATCACTATCTCGACTTCTAAATCACTTAGGATCACAAACTTGGTATCTAAATACACATATTTGGGGTCAGAGAATACAACTACACAATTTTTAAATGTATCAGAATATGTATTTCTTCACTAATACATGTACCAATTACAAACTATTCACCAATTAACTGTTTTGTCCAATGTGTCCACATTTTCATGTAATTGTTATTAATTTTACATTTCTCATTAAAGTTTGCAGCTATCGTTTAGTTTATCCTCAAATAGTTCAAGTACATTCGATTTGCACTATTATCTTTTAAAAATATCAATTAAGTTATTTAAAATTTTAGTGTAAAGTTAAAACACCTTTAAGTCTATACCCGTGGTACCTGGGTAACCATATAATAAAACTACTAAAATGAATACCCAAATATATTAGAAACACACATATAATAAGTTCAATTACATTGTTGACATTTATTTATAACTATTTCTTGTTCATTTCATGAGGGGCGCTCACAAGTGTTTGTGTTTTGAGGCGCCTTTTGTTCTCCATAGATAGACATAGATAGCAATTTCCAACAACTTTTAGACGTCCGGTGGGATCTCGATTTGATCATCCTGAATTAGTAGCTGTCGCAGTAGTTAGCAATTGCTTGCCGATCATACATTCAATGGCTAATTTAGTAGAAAAACGTTTATAAACATAAATACAGAGCATTCATCTAAAATGACCGTAGGTACCCGGGTTCCCCGGGTATAGACTAGCGTATAGAAGTTGTTATCTGAATGTAATTTTTTGGCAGTGGTCTATTATGGTATGTTTTTCGGACTTTTTCCACTGTTTAGGGTGTAAATCACACAACGTTTCGGGAGTTTTGATCTACTCCCGTCTTCTTGGTTAGTCCTGAGTAGGACTGATGTTATACGTTTTTCTACGTAAATTTGTGCCACCCCCGGGGTTTGAACCCGGGACCGCTGATCGCTAGTCTGCCACTCTAACCACTAGGCCACCAGGGCGGTTATATAGACTAACCAAGAACACATGAAGACGGGAGTAGATCAAAACTACCGAAACGTTGTGTGATTTACACCCTAGACAGTGGAAAAGGTCCGAAAAACATATCATATCGTATAGAAAATTTCGCATAGACACAAGGGTTAAACAATTTCTGTAGCATTTGTTAAAAATAATTTCGTGATTAATTTGACACCTAAATCCAAAAAGATAAGCTTTGAGAGAGCATTGAGAAATATTCAAAAATAAGCTTGCAAATGCAATGTACGCATAAAATTCATCAATTCAGATACAAAATTTCAGAAAGAGATATGACTTAAATTAAATCGTTAAAATTGTATTTATTAAAACGGTTTGATCTAAGTAGGTAGAACTTTCTGAAATGTTGTATATGGCCATAATTTATTATTCTGAACAACTTTTCTTGGTAAAATTTTGTCGTATGATAAACAGAAAGGGTAGTTTACCTGAAAAGAAAATAGTTTTCGCTTCACTGTCAAGGCCGAAAATGTTCAGTCCATCTCACCTCTTGTAACATCAATCCTGGGATACACTGTATACAGTGTGTTTGCTTAAGTTCGCACCATATGAAAAACTTTTTATTATTAATTTTACGAAAAAAAGTTATTGTTTATAAAATGTTTTGCATGGTCCAAAACATAAAATTCAATTATCAGATATCAACTTTTTAAGCCGTATACGAGGAATGTCAAAAAATATGAATTCTGCTCAAGAGTAAATTGCCTTTATTTGTAACAATATCGAAAATTGTTATTAAAAAAAGTTGATTAGAATCGAAAACTACGTTCAAATATCCAATTACACCTATCTACGATGAAAATCAGGTGTTGTTATTTTTTACATTTTTTTAAAGTTATTTCATATGGAAAATCATCAAAATAATGCAACATAGAGGTTACGAGACGTAAAGGTTATCAAAGTTTTAACGAATAAAGAGATAACTGAAAAAAGTTTCATATTGTCAAAAATAAAGTTTTCCATATGAAAACTTAAAAAAATGTGAAAAATAACAAAACCTGATTTTTATCGTACATAGGTGTAATTCTATATTTGAACGTAGTTTTCGATTCTACTTAACTTTTCTTAATAATAATTTTCGATATTGTCACAAATAAAGGTACTTTACTCTTGAGGAGAATTCATATTTTTTGACATTCCTCGTATACGGCTTAAAAAATTGAATAACTTTTTTTCGTAAAACTAATAATAAAAAAGTTTTCTATATGGTGCGAACTTAAGCAGACACACTGTATATATACATATATACACCAGATGTCGAGTTGGCTATGGTGTATAGGGAATCTCATGTTAAATCCAGCATATGCGAAAACTCGATCTTCTGATTGGGTTAAACTAAAGATCTAACATTAAAAGCAGCTTTAGTATTAAAAACTGTATTCAATTCTCAATTTAAAATTTTCTAGGAAACTATTTAACCAAACAATTTCATAATCATGTAAAAAAGCGTCTTTCATGGAATCTCAACTAATTGCACCAGAAAAAAAACAATACGTCCTTTCTGTCAGTATAGTGATTGTAAAGTAAACCAATCTGTGTTATTATTGCATGTAATAATAGAATTTCATTGTTCAAGATGTTAATCACATAATGAAAATTTTCGTATTAAAATTTATCATTTTGGGTTTGGCTGTTGTGAAGTTGGCCCGTTCCAAACAGGGGTATTACCTATAATATAGAGATGTGTAAACCAATGCTGAAAATAACTAAAAAAATATAAGCAAACGCTAAAAACGATTCCCAGTAAGACATGGTCAAATTATAATTTTGGGTTTAGCCCGACCCAAATAGGGGTGCAGGTTACAGTATACATAAATGTAAACAAACGCTGAAAATATCTAAACAAACGTAAACAAACGATAAACAAACGATTCCCACCAAGAAATTGTCAATTTCTTATTTTGGGTTTGGCTGCCGTGAAGTTAGCCCGACCCAAATAGGGGTGCTGGTTATAGTATACAGAAGTGTAAACAAACGCTGAAAATAGCTAAACAAACGTAAACAAACGATTCCCACCAAGAAATTGTCAATTTATCATTTTGGGTTTGGCTGCCGTGAAGTTGGCCCGACCCAAATAGGGGTGCTGGTTATAGTATACAGAGGTGTAAACAAACGCTGAAAATAGCTAAACAAACGTAAACAAACGATAAACAAACGATTCCCACCAAGAAATTGTCAAATTATCATTTTGGGTTTGGCTGCCGTGAAGTTGGCCCGACCCAAACAGGGGTGCTGGTTGTAGTATACAGAGATGTAAACAAAAGCTAAAAATAGCTAAACAAACGTAAACAAAAGATAAACAAACGATTCCCTTTGACGTATTACTAAATTTTTGTCTGGGTTTGGCCAACTTCACAGACATCAAATCTTCACACCTTTATAATTTAACAAATCACGCCCCAGAATAACATCTGGTGACATTGCGGAGTCATCCACAACATAAAAAACAACCTTAAACGCGGTACCATTTTTTTCAATGAGTAAGGAAGTTTTTGCGCGGGTCGGAATCAAGTTACTACCGATGCCTTTTAATATAACTTAACTTGGTTCCAAACGGCAGTGTAATTTCTTGAATATTTTTTCTGAAATAAGACTGCAATCGGCACCTGTATCAATGAGACAATTAACATTTAAATTTTGAATTTGGAAAATAGTAGAAAAATCTTTGTCCAAAGTGACACAAAAATAATTCACGCGTAGTCAAATATTAGGTTTGCGGTTAGACCCAGTCAAGTTTTTGTCACGCCTATCCTTTGCAAAACATTTGTCACTATTGTGCCCAAATTTACCACAAAAATCACAAACAACAGGATCAAGAGTCATTTTTTTTAGAGTCGCTTGTCGAGGCTTTTAAATTTAATGATTCGCGACAATTGCGACTTAAATGACCGGGTTTGTTACAGTTATAACAGAGCTTCATTGACTTGGAATCTTTTGTTTCAGAGAACGGATATGATCGCTTGTTTGACAGATTTTCGCGTTTAAATAGCTTGTAATAATTGTCAAGCAAACGCAACAAATCAAGGATTGAAAGAACGTTGCCTATAAAGGCTACAGTGTTTACATGAACATCTTTTATGTCGCCAATTACAATTTCTAATATTTGGTCATCAGATAAATGAAAATTCAAAGTGTTTAAAAGAGTGACCTTTCGTCTGGCATACTCACAGTAAGTAGTTGCTGCATCACTCGAATACAAGCTGGCCTTGGGCAATTTTTCGCTGAAATTTTTTTTCGGTGGATACAAATTCTCAAAATCTGCTTTGAACTGCGTCTAATTTTTGATCTCCGGTTCCCACGCAGAAAGCCAATCTCGCGCTTCTTCGACCAACCCACTGGAAGCTCGTGCAAGCTGTTCAACTTCGGTCCTAATTTCTCGATTTCTTGACACCATTTTACCGTCATTATTTACCATTGGATCGAACCATGGAACATCAACGGCAGTGACAGGAATAGGAACTGCTGGACGATGCGAATTCTTCTTGATTTCCTTCAAAGTTTCGGCCAAAATTTGCGTTAATTGTTCCATTTTTACACACAACTCGAACTATTTATCACACGTAGGCGATCCCACTTCTGATATGAGATTTAGCTCGGATTAAAGGGGTAAATTAAACACAACACGCTCTGTTCAACCACTGCTCTTTATTTTCACGAGTTTTCAGCTACAAGTCAAATCCCCGAATGAATATTTGAACAGAAATCTCGATACTAATAACTTCTCGTTTTTATGAGGTTTTACACCACTAAACAAAACAGTCGGTCTCGGGGTCAGCGCCGCCCTTCGTGCCGCCCAATTAGCCACCAGCAATTTGAAATTCGTCTCGATCTTGCAATCGGACCCGGGGAACGTCAGGGTTGATTTCCAGTGCCCTCGATAAAAATCCATAGAAATGCTCACATAGACGTTGAATTCGATATTACATTCAAATTTTTTATATAACTTTAGAAGATGTATTGCTTATATGAGTCATTCTTATTATTACATTTATTAGCTATTTTAAAGGACTTCTGATAATTACAAGACATCCGATCGGCGTCTCCACATATTATTGTTCATAGTTTATTTTATTTACTCATGAAACGTGCTTCAATAGCAAATATAAGAGCTGGAGCGAAGATGCTTTTATTACGAGAAACAGGGCAGTGTGAAAAAGGGATTAGATGTGAATAGACCTTTGAGTTGTTTAGTCGATATGTCCCTTTATAGTTTTGTGTTAATTGTTCAATAAATATATTTTTCCTCCAATCGTACTAGAACTGACATATTATTGACAATATTTTGTTGAGCAAAGTCAAACATTCCATTACATCAGCCGTTGCTAGGTAATTTACAATAAAACTGTACAGGAATAATATTCCCGGCCTAGGCAGGGAATATTCGAGTACTATTTCCTACTTTTTTAATTACTCGTATCGATCGGTGAAAACATAGTGTGTATCTTGGACAAAAAGCAACATTCCCAGACTCCTGTGTTGATGGGCTCGGCATTCGCCTCGCCCAACAATATTCACAGTCGTCTGGGAATGTTACGCTTTTCCTCCTAGATACACATTGTACTATTTCCGCCAATCGTACTAGAATTGACACATTATTGACAAAATTTTGTTGAGCAAAGTCAAACATTCTATTACATCAGTCTTTGCTAGGTAATTTACAATAAAACTGTACAGCAATAATTCAAACATTTCATTACATCAACCTTTGCTAGGTAATTTACAATACAACTGTACAGGTATAACATTCCCGGCCTAGGCAGGGACTATTCGAGTACTATTTTCTATTTTTTTAAATTACTCGTATCGATCGGCGGAAAAATAGTATGCGCATCTTGGACAAAAAGCAACATTTCCAGACTCCTGTGATTCACAGTCGTCTGGGAATGTTACGCTTTTCGTCCTAGATGCACAATATACTATTAAAAGAATTTGTTGTATGGGGAGCTTTTACATTGTATAAACTAAGTAACTTTGCATTTTCCGTATATATACATATGTACATGTATTTATATTTTTAAAGTCCCCATCAATTTTTTCTATTACAATCCCTCATTAAGTTCTAGAACAAACAGCTGACAGTAACATCCCAACCCTGCCAGTCGCCACCACCATTCTGCGAACAAATGCATCGCGGCAATGATCTTAACCCACGCAATATTATTCATATTAGAGTAACTATTTATTTGCAAATTTACAATTTCACAAAGGGCCAGAATAAAAAAATTTGCAAATTTTCCTTATTTAAAAATTGAGAAAATAACGTAATCCTTCCCTCACAACCGCATCCCTAACTCTCTCAAAAAAATAGAATCGGCCAGTACGTAACCTCTAAACAGCGAATTTTACACAAATATTCATTTTAAGGTTTGTCTGATTATTATATCGTTTTCCCATTTTGCAACCCCCAAATCCACCTGGGTCGCAAGATTCCCACGTCCTCAATTCTCTTAAAAAATACAAACAACCAGTAGAAAGTCTCCAAACAGCAAATTTTATACAAATATTGATTTAAAGGTTCTTCTGATAATTACAAAGGTTTTCCCTTTTGGCAACTCCAAAATCCATCTGGGCCACCAAATTACCACCTCCCAAATTCTCTTAAAAAATAAAAGCGACCAGTAGAAAGTCTCCAAACAGCGAATTTCACACAAATATTGATTTTAAGGTTTTTCTGATTATTATATCGTTTTGCCATTTTGCAATCCCCAAATCCACCTGTATCGCAAAATTTCAACATTCTGAATTCTCTTAAAAATACAATCGTCCAGTAGAAAGCCTCCAAGCAGCAAATTTCACACAAATATTGATTTAAAGGTTTTTCTGATAATTACAACGTTTTCCCCTTTTGGGAACCCTCAAATCCATCTGGGCCACCAAATTCTCACTTCCCAAATTTTCTTAAAAAATGAAAGCGACCAGTAGAAAGTCTCGAAATAGCGCATTTCACTCAAATATTAATTTTAAGTTTTTCTGACAATTATAACGTTTTCCCAATTTTGCAACTTCCAAATTTACCTGCGCCGCCAAATTCCCACCTCCAAATTATCTTAAAAAATAAAATAGACTAGTAGAAAGTCTCCAAGCAGCGCATTTCACACAAATATTAATTTTATAATTTTTCTGATAATCATAACGGTTTCCCCATTTTGCAACCCTTAAATCAACCTGAGCCACAAAATTCTTAAAAACCCACAGATTTCTCCACATACTGCTAAAAACAAAATTCGATTTTTTTTCTTTGCCCCTGTTTATGCCCCCAATTTGCTACAAATGTACCTCAGCTTTCGACCCCTGTAACTTTGCCCAAGTGCATCGCAGATTCTAAAAACCAGCATGTACGATGAGCGTTGGTTCATCCTCTTTCCAACTAGCCTCAAATCACATCTGAATCTTTGAAAAAGTATGCGATGTAACAGCACTGAACGCTATCGTCTCAAAAAATCGTTTTAACCCCTGTATTTTCGCTCCTTCAAATCTTACATTTTTACAAGCTTTTCAGAAAGTTCGCCCTTGACGAGATCTTTAAAATGACACCAACGACATTCACCTGCAATACGTACAACTTGCAAAAATTCGCGAAAACTGCGCATTTTCCAAGCGTAACACAAATCGCTAAAAGAACCCCGTACTAGCGTCACATCTCCAATTCGTTAAACATTTTCAATTAAAAATCATAAGTTGTTGAAATAATTTTCTATTGCGCAGCTAAATGTTTTAAAAAGAAAATAAGTAAGTCATTGTTACTAATCGTAATTTTTTTACGAATTTTTACATTTAATTTGCTTGCTGGTTTGGCTTTAGATGTCATTTCAGTGGGTTCCGGGCAATTCACCGAAAACAGTTCACCGAAAACAATTTACCGAAAACAGTTCACCGAAAAACAATTTACCGAAAGAACAATTCACCGAAAGAACAGTTCACCTAAAATCCCTTATATTATATAAATATACCTAAAATTTTAGATATGTTATATATTATTTTGGTACTTTTGTAAAGAATATCCTTCTAACATATATTGGTGTAAACTTCCCTTCACACTTTATCAAGGCTTAGGACTTGCAGCAAATGCTGGCGTGTTTAAAAGTTTTTTTTGTTTTTATAGTTTTTTTTGTTTTTATAGTTTTTTTTGTTTTTTTGTTTTTATGAAGTTTGTTCAATCAATATCAATATCCCAAATTGTGGGCTATACCGCGTAAGAATTCATTCAAATTTACAATATTGTACTCTTCAACAATTCTTAATATCCTTTCGGCACAGTCCCTGTACTTCTTGCGGGCAGGCGGGGGTTCGATTCCTGCAACATATTGCTCAACTTGGAGTTCGTGTAAACTTTGCTCCCTCTGGATGGCTTCAACAAACTTCCAAATATTGGGGTGCTCAGAGGAAATTTGCTGCTCAAAGCCTCGATGCCAGCCTTCTATAGCATTGTTCGTTTTGGGCAAGCCTAGACGTACTCCTTCTACACAGTTCCACATGTCGTGCGAAAAAAGTGGTGGACGGCGGCGAACTCTTTGTGGACGCCCAACCCAGGTGTCTTCGAAATAGTCCATTACCGGTTGTGCTTCTGGGGGTAAAATGTTTTCGTCACAAAGCATTTCAAATGCACGAACCACGTCTGCTGTAGGAACAAATGCTATTGCGGCTAATAACCGCATTTTCAGAGCAAAATCTGCATCTGTTTCATACCTCTGTTTAAGGCCTTCGGATTGAATCTTACGGTTTATGCATTGGGAAAAATGGAAAAAACACCCCCGATGTCTGGACTGAGGGAATTCTTCAGTAATAGCGCTTATCATTCCAGTTTCAAAATCAGTCATAATTGATGCTGGTGTAACTCCTGGGAGAAGCTCTTTTATTTTCTGGAGTAATCGAACGTAGGTAACTCTGGTTTTGTCCGGTAGCAAAGCGTAGATTAGAGGAATAGCTACATTACTTTTTAACCCATGTAGTGTATAAAGCTGACAGAACAGGTGCGGTAGAGTTTTGAACGTACCATCTGCGTACCAGTGGTCAGCCTGAGCTAGAAGTTGGAGATTTCTCCTCGTACAAAACATCAATATCCGGTCTTCATCAAGTCCTGAATCGAACATCAAAAAGTCTTCCCCGTTTTTTGTTATTTTATATTCTTGGGGAAAAACAATGTCGCTGCGCCGAATAGGCAATGCTGGGGCAACCTCATCCCTGGTTCGTATTTTGCGTATTGTTCTTTTCATGCTGCTTACCTTCCCAAGCCTACTTGCTGCTGCCTGGCTGACTCCATTTGATACAACATTTGATATTATGTAATGTGGTGCATCCCGAGTTCTTCTGGCGTCATCGCGTATGGTGGTCATCACTTGCATTTTTTCTACATGCGCAGCATCAGCGAGATGATTATGTGTTCCACTTCTTTTAATAACACTGTCATCCAGTGTTATCATGCGTGCAGCACACTTAACTTTGTGGTAACTTTCACACTTCCAATATATCTTTGAATCAACTTTTCTATCCGTATAGAAGAAGTGACCTTCGTCAAACAACAAACGTTTGCCTTTTTCACTGGTTATGTATTCGAGGGCCATTTCGAACTTCACTCTAGCAAAATTTTCTATAAACTAAACTCAGTTAGGGAAATACTTATTTATTTATTTATTAGTAATACAACTTAATGACAATAATCTACTTTCTAATGAAGAGTAAATGTGAAGCAATTAGGGAAATATGTTTGGAATCCTCTTTTAGTGATTTAAACTTTCAGTAATACAACTTAATCTACTTTTATAATATAAAGTAATACGAGTTAATGATAATTACTAATGGCCCTCATTAACTTGAACGATTAGTTTTTAACGACCTTATAAGGTTTCTAAATTTTTGTGTGTCGAAAACATATCAAGAATTGTTGGAGACTACAATAACGACAACATACCTTAGAAAAATGGATTTTAGGTGAATTGTTCTTTCGGTGAATTGTTCCTTCGGTAAATTGTTTTTCGGTGAACTGTTTTCGGTAAAATGTTTTCGGTAAACTGTTTTCGGTGAATTGCCCTAGATCCCATTTCAGTATACAATTTTAAGCTATGTAATGCAAATGATTTTGTGAAGTGGTGTTTAATAGATAACGTAAAACCAATTATTTGTGGAAACTTGTAAATAATGTACTAATACTGTAATGCGTGTATGAATTGTTCTGGAATTTTTTATTAATTACTTTAATTTGACTTTTGCTTCAGGTATGCTCAGATGCCCATGGCTGCGTTACCACTCAAATGTATAAATACAGGAACAGTTTATAAATAAATCGTATAATGTTTCTAAGTACAAAATAAATCTTAATTAGTATTGATATGTACATAAAATTATAATATAAAATTTCATTTAGTAAACGGGCTCGAGCGATGCTACATAGAGGTCGGCAATCTACACGTCGGTTCTGGCCGGTTGGCTCCCCTGAATCATTTCCAAGAAAGTTTGGATGAGGTAGCTCTCCGGTGTACTTAAACTAAAATACGCTATTAAAGTCGCAAAAATGGCAATTGTTTACGAATTTTACGTGTTGTCTAATTTCATGGAATAACTAGTGTTACGGTACTGGTGACGAGTGTAATTAGGTTGTTAAGCTGGGCAAGCCGCGGGGCTCTCTTGGTATATAAGTTTGGAACCCCAGGAATAACTTTGTAGTTATGTTGCACTACTTCAATGAAAAGACTTCTGCTTTGCTAATGAACACTTTATTCTTGTGTCATAACTAAATACAAAAACATGTAGGATACTTAACCAAACCACGATGTGAACTGCACGCTCTGCGACCGGTAACTGTCAAGCGTCATTTTTCGTGCGCGTGAACCAATAGCGCCGCTTCGCCGGAAACAAGGTTTAACTGTTGCCAAAACGCGCACAAATTTGAATACGCACTGCCGCTACATCACCCCCTTCCCAATGACGTAGTCATGAATCCGTGAACTGGGGAGAGTAATGGTGCGACCGGATCTGGTTGTTGTGGAACGAAGGTTTTGCGGTTGGAGAGCTTCCGCGTTTTTTTCGTAAAAACAGGGTTTCAAGCGATCCATGGAGATGTTGACAGGCTTTCCTTTAATTTTTATAGTGTACACCTTGCCTTTGCGGTCCAGGACTTCGTATGGACCTGTGTACGGGGGCTGTAATGATTTTCGCACGCTATCATCCCGCAAGAAGACATGCGTGCATGTCGGTAATTCGGAAGGCACGAAAACTGCTGCTTGGCCGTGGTGTGAAGTTGTAGGGCGCATTTGCCGGATGGTTTGACGAATTAGTTCTGGGAAGGATGCTGGGTCTACATTATTAGTCGGTTGATCTATAAAAAATTCACCTGGAATCCGCAAAGGCGTACCGTATAGCAATTCAGCAGGCGAACAATTTAAATCTTCCTTGTAAGTGGTGCGAAGGCTTAATAAAATTACTGGCAATACTTCTGACCATCTGTCTGTCTCGTGGCACATTATTGCTGTTTTTAATGTACGGTGCCAACGTTCTAATATGCCGTTTGTTTGTGGTCTATATGGCGTACATCGGGCGCGCTCGGTGCCAATCAGCTTGGTTAGAGAGCTCATAAGTGCTGACTCAAATTGTCGACCTTGGTCCGTTGTAATAGAACGTGGGGAACCAAAACGGGAGACCCATGTGCTGAAAAATGCATCTGCTACTGTTTCAGCTGTAATATCCTGTAGTGGGGTTGCTTCGGGCCACCTCGAAAAACGGTCTATCATGGTAAGACAGTAGCGGTTTCCTTGTGAAGGCGGAAGTGGACCTATTAAGTCTAAATGCACATGCGCGAATCGTTCTTCCGGAGCAGGAAATGTTTGTTGCACACTTTTTGTATGTTTCAGTATTTTCGCTTTCTGACATGGTAAGCAAGTTCGTACCCACTTGGCAATATGATTATTCATCAATGGCCATACGTATCTGCTTCTGATAAAACGAGACGTTGATCGTATACCTGGGTGCGACAGATTGTGACACATATCGAAAATGCGTTTACGCAAGCTGTTTGGCACATATGGACGTATTCTATTCATCGATGTATCACACCAAATTTGTACGGTTTCTCCTGGCGGTGTAAACTTACTCATTTTGAGGGAAGTCGTGTTTAGGTGTTGCAGTTCTTCGTCTTGTTCTTGCTCTGCTGCTAGTTCAGATGCTGTAACTATCGTGGGCAAGTTAATGGCGGCGATACGTGAAAGCGTATCCGCGATAAAGTTTTGAGAACCTGCAATATGAACAATGTTCGTTGTGAACTGCCCTATAAAATCTAACTGTCGAAGTTGCCTGGGAGCTGCCTTCTCGGCTTTTTGCTGAAAAGCGTAAGTGAGCGGCTTGTGATCGGTTCTTACAACTAAAGGTCGTCCCTCGATCATAAAGCGGAAGTACTTGATGCCTTCATAAATTGCAAGCAACTCCCTATCATACGCACTATAGTTGCGTTGTGCTTTATTTAATTTTTTTGAAAAGAATTCTAGCGGTTGCCATACATCATTGCTTTTCTGCTCCAGAACGCCACCTACGTCGAAGTCGCTAGCGTCCACCATGAGTGAGAGGGGTGCATCCTCGATGGGGTAGACCAGTAGCGTCGCGTCAGCTAATTGTTCTTTGCATGCCTCGAACGCTGCTGTCGCTTCCGGGGTCCAAACAATGGGTCGCTTGTCGTTCTTTTTAGAATCGCGCAGGTATTCATTAAGCGGGGCTTGTATTTTAGCCGCGTTCTTAGTGAATTTCCGGTAAAAATTGATTGTTCCTAGAAATCTGCGTAATTCACGTACTGTTTCTGGTTTTTGATATTGTTGAATAGCTCGAACGCGCTCCGGAAGTGGTTTAATTCCGTCGGCTGAGATTAGGTATCCGAGGTATTCTACTTCTTCCGCGTTAAATACGCACTTTACGACATTTATTGAGACACCGAACTCGCGTAAACGTTCGAAAACCGTTCGCAAATGTTTTTGATGTTCGTCTATATTGCTCGAGAAAATTAAGTTGTCGTCTATATATACATGACAAAATGGAAGTCCTTGTAAAACTGTATGCATAAATCTTTGGAATGATTGCGCTGCGTTACAACGTTCAAAAGTCATTACTGTAAACTCAAATAAACCGAAAGGCGTTATAACCGCGGTTTTCGGAATGTCCTCCTCGGCTATCGGGATTTGGTGATATGCACGCACTAAATCAAGTTTCGAAAATATTTTCTTGGCATCCAATGAATGTGTGAAATCGTGAATATGCGGAATCGGATACTTGTCAGGAATTGTGATTGAGTTTAAACGGCGGTAATCACCACAAGGTCGCCAACTTCCAGGTTCCTTTTTTTGAACTAAATGAAGCGGGCTTGCCCAAGGGCTATTCGATGGCCTACATATTCCTTGTTCCAGCATATACTCGAACTCGGCTTTGTCTGCTTTGAGTTTTTCAGGGGGAAGACGGCGAGCTCGTTGCGCAATAGGTGGTCCTTTTACTTGTATGCAATGGTGTATATCATGACGTATTTGTGTTGGTGTCGGATTTGGCCTCGTTACTTCCGGGAATTCGGAAATAAAGGGATGCGGGGCGGTGTGCTTATTTACAGTTGATATATGCGTGTGATTGCTTGTTGGCGTTAAATGGGCATCAACAAATAAATTCGTAACAGTATCAAGTAAACGGCGATTTTTTAAATCTACTAATAAACCGTGGTGTTTGAGAAAGTCTGCTCCTATTATAGGTCGCGTAACACGCGCAACATAAAAGTGCCACTTGTATGGCCGACGTAAACCTAAATTTAAACAGTAAAGCTTAGTACCGAAAGTGTCTATGGGGGAACCATTCGCGGCGTATAAGCGAAAATCAGATGTCACTCGATGTGCGTTTTTTGGCTGCAGGAATGACAGAGACGTCAGCGCCGGTGTCGATGAGGAAGCGAAGGCCTGTTGACTTGTCGGTAATAAAAAGACGATTGCTAATGATATCTTGTCCGTCGTTGACCGTCTCAACCAGCGACGGAGGACCTAGTTTTCCGGCTGGGGGACGTAGCTGCAGGGCTTTGTGCACTTGACAGCTTTGTTGCCGAACCTGCGATGATAAAAACATACACCTTCTTGGGATTGGCTTGAACGGGAGCGAGAGCGCGAGCGGCTTCGAAAAGGTCGGCGCGGTTCACGAGACATCTCCTCGACAAGTTTGGTTAGCGCCGCCACTTGCTGTTCAAGCGCAGAAATCGACGCCTCCGTTCTGGTTGGTTCTGCTGACGCCGCGACGCTGGATGCAGCGTGGCAATGCCCAAAGGATGTAGTTGGCGTAGGTGCAGTTGGTACTGTCGGTGGCGCCACCTGTGGTGCTGAGGGTGTAGTTATGGCAGCTATGTTGGGGGCGCTTACGAGACTGACTTCCGTTATCTTGTCAGCTATGGCAGCCATTTTGTCCAAAGAAACTGCATCGCTTGCACTTAAAATTAACTGTACCGCCGCGGGAAGTCTTTGCAACCATAAAGTTTGTAGTAACTCATCACTTAGTTTTCCGCGGGCTAAAACTTTCATCTCGCGTAGCAATTGCGAGGGGGTTCTATCACCTAATTCAATGTCCGTTAGCACTGCACGTAATTGTTTTTTTCGACGACTGACATCGAAAGTAGATTTTTCTCACTGTCATTTGACAACAGAAAGTTGACATTTGCCGCTGAGAGTGCGTTTTCATCTTTTTGCCGCTCGCCGAGCGTTTTGGGTTTCCGTGTGAACAAAATAGGTAGCCACGTCCGAATGTTTCCTTGACAACGCCCGTCATTTGTGGAAATAATCGCGTCACATGTCATATAGACTGCGCGAGTAATGTTAACTTGATTGTCAATTAATTTTTGCGATAAAACGAAATTTGATATTTTCCTTTAATAATATGCTCAGTCGTCGAAAAAATAGTATGTATATTTCGAGCTAAAAGTGCGCTTGCCGCTTTTGCATGATTGCTGGTTTCGACTTCGTCTCAACCAGCAATATTCATGCGCAAGCGGCAAGAATGCACTTTCAACTCTTAACATACAATATACTATTGTTCGGAGTCTGTAAACCTATTTATGAGTTCTGTTTTCAAAGTTTCATATTTGTCTGTTTGCGGGGGAGCCGTTACAATGTCCGACACTTGTTGTAGTACCGCACTGTCTAAGGAGCTAATTATCGTAAAGTACTTACTTTGGTCTGAGCGTACGTGATAAGCGTGGAACTGTGCTTCTACTTGCGCGAACCAGAGAGCAGGATTCACGTGCCAGAAAGGTGGTAGCTTTACTTGCGGCATTTCGTCAACATGTGGAGCACCTCCGGTGGTTGTGGACTGCTGCGGAGCACCTCCCGTGTTTGTTGATTGATCTTGCTGCGCGTCTGCGAAATTTTCAGTATCCAAATCGACCGGCATGGTTGAAATAGCACGTGCTCACTAAAAACACTATCACAAAGCAACCACTAATAGAGGAGTTTCTTAAATGCACCTGTCAAATAATTGTTAGGGACTGGCCCACCCGTCGGAGGGCGCTAGTGTCGCCACTCGACAAGGTTGTGAACCAAACTATAATTAATTATGGGTCGGTATGTGAAGAAGTGTTGCTTCAAATTGTGCCGATTTAGTGTAGGAGACACAAGTTTTCCAACGGCATAGAAAACCTACTAATAGAAGCATTTTCTGAATGCATCTGTCAAATCAAATAATTGTTAGAGATTGGCCCATCCGTCAGGAGGCGCTGGTGTCACCTGTCCGCCTTTTGAAAAGTGCGTAAATAGTTAACTCATACGTCAAACTGACAGCGACAAATCATTTAAAATGCGTGAAAAGCATTTTTAACCAAAGCAAATTGTTGCAATTGAGCACGACTATTGTAAGATTGACAATACCTATTAAACAATATTGCTATTTGAATTACTTAAATATATTTGTTATTCGCAAATATTTTGTTTGAATTTTCCATAATTATTGTAAACTTCAGAACCTATAAAGATTTTGCATATTCCGATTTATGCGGTTCAAAACTTTAAAATCGAGATTCTGATGAAGGCAAATTATGTATATGCAAAATTTGTATTGGTGTTGACGGTATATCCTTGATTAATCCAAATATCGTAGTAATGGCGTATTTAAATTTTGCCGCCTTGCCTGAATAGTTTCTGGCCCACCCGTTGTAGGGCGCTGAAACTTTTATTCAAGCTTACTGTTTGAGAAATCGCTCTATTAGTGGTTGCTTTGTGAACACTATATTCTGTTTCTATTAGGGTCACCACTGTAGTTATGTTGCACTACTTTAAGGCTGCCAACTATTGAAGGCCTCAATGCGGGACATGATTACTCTAAACCGGGGGGGGGGGGGGGGGGCAATATACAGTATCCGCAAAAAAGTGGGCATAATACGGAAAAAAAAAATATATTTTTCAAAGAAACGTTTTAAGTCAATAATTTGTGCTTGTCTAAAAACCTATTTAGCCCCTATCATATATACCTAGTGATTTTCACTTATTTAGAAAATGAAGTTTTTCGAAATTTTTAAAATCCTAAAAGTGCTATTTTTCAAAAATTAAGTAAGATTTCAACGAGATTTTTTTAGAGTGTGTTATTTTTAGCTAACTGAACAATCTCAAGGATAGAAAACACCTATTTTTAATTTTAGCTAAAAATTAATTTTTAAATTTTTTAAATATTTTTCAAGATTTCACATACCATAGTATGTTACCACTAAATAAAGAGGCATTTTGTCCACAAGGAAATTATCTCACTTGACTTTGCCTCGTGAGTTAAAGTTTCCCCGAATGGATGAAATCTCTTTATTCACGTGTGGCATATCATTTTTTTCCAATACCTAAATTTAGTTATATAAAATTTTAAAATTGGATAAATAATTACAAATAAATATCATGTTACTTGTTTTTGTAGTTTCAAGTAGGGATGGTAAAACCTGTTCCGCTAACGGATCAGGTGCACTTGATCCAACTCCGACTCCGAACTAGGTGCAAGAAACTAGGTTCAGTTCCGCTCGCGGTCAGCGGAAAATTGCAGGTCTCGCCAGACACTGGAGCGGTCGGAGTCGGATCTCGGACGGGCCTGCACCTACAGTCGCATGTTATGACTCATATGTTTATGTAGGGGACGTGATTTTGATTTGAATCCGACGGCTCCGACCGGAAGTTTTTGCTGGGTGGTCTATTTCAATTGTAAACGATTTCTTTGATTGCATTAGCAGGGCATCAATAACTATTACAATTAAATATGTCTATTACAATTTATAAATGTGAGATGTTTTCCATTTTTTCTATTTATAACTTACAGTAGCCAACATGGTCTATGCTTTTGGCACAACACACGAGGCATTGCCATAACGATCCCGCAATTCTGAATCCGAATCTGAAATTCCACGTAGAAATTGCAGTTCCTAGTCAGTTACGAACGATTCCTAAGCGCAAACCGCGTCGATCCATTTCCATTCCGATTTCAAATTCGACGTCTTTGCAGTCCGAGAAAGAGGAGCGATCCGATCCACTTGTAGGAGCGAGAGTCCGGCATTCCGCTCCACAGTTCCGCCACTCCGCGCTCCTTAGCGCTGGGGCGGTTTGGCTTAGGTGCAAAACGGTTCGATTCATTGAAGGAACGACGGATCACTCCTAGGTGCGAGAGTCCGGCATTCCGTTTATAGGTCCGCCGCTCCGCGCGTTGACGCGGTTCGGCTTAGGTGCACAGCGGTTCGATTCATTGAAGGAACGCCGGATCAAGCGACCTACTCTTTAACGAACGCCGATGCAGGTGCACCTACTCCGGCAAACGAACTAGGTTCAAAAGAGTAGGTCCGGGAATTGACAACCATCCCTAGTTTCAAGTACCATTTTAAAATGTTACTTTATAATAAAGACTTTCGTAGATGAAATACAGCTTTAGAAGTAGGTATTGAAAAGAAATTACTGTCCTTTACTATTATTTTGAATAGTATATTATTTACGTACCATGAATTGTAGTAAGTGACACTTTTCAAATTGAGAATGCAGTTTGGGAAATAAAGACCCGTAGAGCCGAGGTTTCGTAAGCATTCGAGACTAAGAAATGCAGGACTAGCGGGACGCATTTGACGTTTTGCGGGACGTTTTCAATGCGGTATTTGAATGCGGGACTAGTACTGCTATTGCGGGACCGTCCCGCACAATGCGGGACGGTTGGCAGCCTTACACTACTTCAATGAAAAGACTTCTGCTTTGCTAATGAACACTTTATTCTTGTGTCATAACTAAATACAAAAACATGTAGGATACTTAACCAAACCACGATGTGAACTGCACGCTCTGCGACCGGTAACTGTCAAGCGTCATTTTTCGTGCGCGTGAACCAATAGCGCCGCTTCGCCGGAAACAATGTTGAACTGTTGCCAAAACGCGCACAAATTTGAATACGCACTGCCGCTACAACTTTAACAGGGCCCGTTCCCTGAAGCGAATCTGGTTTTGCGAGAGTCGCTAAAAGATCGCTTGTGCTCTTCAATCCGCCGGCCGGCAAAGTACGACCTACAGTTTGGTGACCTACCAGAGTAGCGTCGTTGGACTAACCATGTTGTTACTATAGGTACCCTAGTATCGTAATGAGCTTTTAGGTTATAATAACCTCGGTGAAGCCGCTTATTTCTGGTCACCGTAACGTAGTGGACGTCGGGTGCGGGGTGTAGGTTAACAGACTCATGGTTAGAGATACGGTTGCCTCGTAACTTTCAGCCAATAGGCTCGCGGGCGGGAATACGAAACCGATATGCTCATTTAAATCTTAAATGCAGTGGTGTATTATGGCAGAAAGCCGGGCTTCCGGCGCAAAATTGAGGCGCTTAAAGTGAAATGATTGACAAGAATTGGTTTCATATTTTGCATAAAATATTAATTCCCAAGCAAGTATTTACTGAAAATAGTAACCGAAAATAATCACAGCCAATAATTTCAGGATTTTTCAAATAATAAGTAACATTTGGGGGAGCAATTTTAATAGGCTTTTGGCGGCAAGCATCGTTAATACCCCACTGCTTAAATGCGTATAAAGAGACGGACTCAGATAACTCATTTACTTGTATTTAGTTATTCAGGATTATTTTGTCTATGAAATGTTAAAACACTAAATACTACAACACAAGTAATGTGTGCGTTTTTATGTCGCAGTTTTTTTTAGTTTCTTGCCAAATTTCCTTCCTTCATCAGTGCTGGAGTTCCTTTTAATTGATATAAAAGAACTTTGTTTTCGTTGCGTGTTTGTATATTTTATTCTAACAAATATTCTTTGTCTAACAAATGCTTTGATTAGTGGTCGAGGAACATCTGGTAAGTTCCTGAAGATGTAATTAGTAGTTCTTTCTACAATTTTCTTGTTAAATTTGAATTCTTTGTGATGCAACTTTACAAATAATCTGTCCATACACTGAACATTTTCTTGCCAAGTAGGAGAAGGCTGTGTTAAACCACCAAAAGAAAGACTTTGCACCCACGATGGCATACTGTATGAATGCAGAGTAACTGGCACATCTTTATAAGTATAGCATCCAAGGTTGGGGTACTCTTTGTTATATTTTTTGGCCAAGTAGCCAGCAATATAGACCACCCCATCTTTCTCTGTATATTCTTGAATGGTTCTACGCAACGTAGGTTCTGTTGTACTGTTAGAACAATCGCTTGTACTAAATTCCTCATCTGTTTCTGTTAGGCTGGCATCTAACTGCACGCTTTCTTCTATTTGTACATTTGCTTGTATATCTACTTGTTTCAAAGCAACAGCTAATATAAATTCTTCTTGTCCAGCTTCTTTGCTTATGTGCACATTGGCATTTGTTTGCACTACCCCAGGGTTCTTACCAAGAAGAATCATTATAAGCCTATACAGTGAATTAAGTGGTGCGGGATGATATAATAATAATAATAATAATAATAATAATAATAATAATAATAGTGACTTTATTGACTGAAACATATACAAAACTAAATATATAACAGTTAAAACAAAACAAAAATTTCAGTCAAACTCAGGGCGAGGTTCAGAATAGTGGCAAAAGGCCACTTTCTGCTCTAACACCTAAACCCTGCACATATATACTAGCAAGTACGAAACGTAATTTAAAGAAAAGAAGAAAAAAAATAAGCATAATATAAGTAATCATAATATACATATCATATAAAAGGCTTACAATTATTGTGCTCGTTGTGATATTTTTAAGGAGGAAGTAAGGTGTGCTTTAAATTTTAATAAAGAAAGTTGTTTAAGATTATCAGATAGAGAATTATAAATTTTACAGATATTAAACGAAAAAGAACGTTAAAAAAATGTAGTTTTATGAGAAGGAGGAGTAATCACATTTTTAAATCTAATATTGATGTTATGAATGTCAGTTCTGAATCTGATCTTATTATACAAATAAGGCGGACTTTTTGTTTTTATAAGTTTATGAAAGAAGCAAGCGGTATGTAAATAACGTCTATTTTTCATATTAAGCCAATCAGTATCACTTAATTTATGAGAAATTCTATCAAATTTTCGAATGCCATAAATGAAACGTAGACAACTATTTTGAACTAATTGTATACGGTTACAGTCTCTACTACTTATACACGAACCATATACCAAATCATTAAAATTAAAATGAGAGAGCACACAGACTTCAGATAATAAAACTTTGGTATCATGGGTCATGAGATGCCTGTTGTAAGAAAGCTGTTTTAAAACACAATACGCTTTTTGAATAATTTTATTTATATGTTCGTTAAATCTTAGTTTGTAATCCATTAGTAAACCCAGATCACGACCACACTCAGCAACAGAAAGCTTACTATTACCAACTCTCAAATTCAGTTCTTCGATAACCTCAGCTCTATTCTTTTTCGAACGAAATAAAAGTAATGTTGATTTGGTGGAATTAATAACTAAAGAATGTTTATCAGCAAACTCAACAATCTTATCAATATCTGCATTGATCATATCATTTGCCAGCATTGTATTATGCTGCGGAAAAGAATAGTATAGTTGAGTGTCGTCAGCATATAGGTGAAAATTGCAGTTTGAAATTTGATATGCAAAATCTGACGTGTAAATAATATACAACAGCGGACCAAGAATAGAGCCTTGAGGTACACCTGTTGCTACACATTGGGAATCTGATATCTGACCGTTAACGAAAACTTTTTGTGACCTTGACTTTAAATAATCACCAATAAAATCGATAGACGATTGACTGAACTTATAAAAATGCAATTTGGCTAAAAGCAGTTCATGATTAATTGTTTCGAACGCCTTCGAAAAATCCAATAAGATCAGAGCTGTAAATTGCTTCTTATCAACTGCGGTACAAATATCATCCACTATGTGCAACATAGCCGACGAGCATCCATGGCCTGGTCGAAAACCAGACTGGAGTTCCGGTAATATTTTATTACTTTCCAGGAACGACCTTATTTGAAAATCCACAACCTTTTCAAGAATTTTTGAGAGCACTGGTAGAATAGATATGGGTCTCAAGTCTTTAAATTCGAGTGGAGAATTAATTTTAGGTAGCGGCAGAACTTTAGCTTCTTTCCATGAAGCCGGAAAACAACTACGATCTAAACAGTTATTGATAATATGAGTTAAGTGCGGCAATAAAACTGGACAGCATAACGTAATCATTTTGATATTAATATTGTCAAAACCGGTAGAATTAGTCTTAATACTATCAATTATTTTTAGAACAATGTCCTCTGTAACTTGAGAGAATATAAAAGTGGTTTCCAAGTCAGCTTTCAGGTTTGCCTTATAATAATCCACCAAGTTTTGATCAGGACTTTTAGATAATTGTTGTACCGATTCAGTAAAATAAGTATTAATTTTATTCACATCAGAAAGATGATTTGGGAGATCGTTAGGTTTTGTTTTAGTGTGAATATTTAAATGTTTTAATTTTTGCCATAACATTTTTTTACTCTTACTTTCTTGAAAGGTGTAATTTAAGAAGGCCTTCTTTTCTCTGCGAATTGCACTAGTCGTATAGTTGCGGAGTGTTTTGTAGTAATTCCAATGCGTAGGGTTTTTTGTTCTCTTAAATTTGCTGAAGGCTTTGTTTCGAAGTGAAATCATTAATTTGACATTATCAGTAAGCCAAGGTGCGGGAGGTTTTGATAATTTAACCAATTTATAAGGCGCATGAATATCGAATAGTTCAATTATTAAATATGATAAAAAGTTTACTTTTTCGTCAATATTGTTAAGTTCGTATAGTATTTCCCAAGGAGCATTAGCTAAATGTAAATTAAATAAATCTATATTAAAGTTTTTGAAATTACGATAAAGTCGTGTAGTTGGGTTACGTTTTTGAGCGGATTCAACATTAATAGAACAAAAAACTAAAGAATGGTCACTAAATCCATAGGTGTCGACCACGCCATGACTGCCAACTAAATTCGGATCCGTAACAATAATTAAATCAATGCTGGTGGAAGTGGTAGCTGTGATGCGAGTGGGTTTGTCAATAATTTGAGTAAAACCGAGTGCTTCTATCACGGTTAGGAATTTTTTGTTAATATTCTTATTCAGATTTAATACATTTAAATTAAAATCCCCCGTACAAAAAACTTCATTGTACGATGGTGAAACCAAAGAAAGACACTCCTCGAACTCGTCTACAAATTTAGAATTACTTGTGCTGGGTGATTTATAAATCACACCAAACAGAAACAGTTCCTTTTTAACAGGAACAGCAATCCACAGCGACTCAAAAGTATCGTGTTTAAAACTAGGTTCTACCAAAGAAAATTTTATATTGGAATTAATGTAAAACGCAATCCCTCTTCCTCCCGAAGCATCACTATCTAAAC
Organism: Agriotes lineatus; assembly: GCA_940337035.1. NCBI lineage: Eukaryota > Metazoa > Arthropoda > Insecta > Coleoptera > Elateridae > Agriotes > Agriotes lineatus. The sequence goes on from CALNHX010000951.1 coordinate 190,975, forward strand.
GTACCAATTCATAGCCTAAAATATCACATATATTGCTTGAAACTGAACTTTTTAGCAAGGTTTCAGAAATTCCCACGATATCATAACTATTAGTAATTATCAAATCTCTAACTTCAGTTATATGAGCACACAACGAGCGAGCATTTAGATGCGCAAATTTAAAATTACTCATATATTGCTAAGAAAATAAATATGATTATTAATGTATAAGTTTGATATGATTATAATTATAAAACAAAATTAAATTATTCCGTGCTAGTACAAGAAAAGAAATATAATCAACGGGTACAAGTGCGCCGAGTGATAGCACAATCAGAATTGCCCAGCACTGCTGCAGCATTTTATATTCGAATTTTATTGAGGTCATCTAGCGTACATATTTTTAGAATTTTATTGCCAGACTGTATGCAAATTTTACCTTGCAAGGACCAAACATTTTTTGTGGTGAATCGTTTCACAGCTTCTCTTAATATAGATGCCCTCTCCCGAGTTAGGTCCTCCCGAATGACTGCTTTAGTGCCCTTCAGTTTTTTCTTCGAATTGAAGATTTGATTGCGAACATTGCGGCTTCTAAGTTTGACAATGATAGGACGTATTCCGCCTTCCCTGCCCATCAAACGGTGGCTGCAATCTATGTCTTCCGGAGAGATATCTATAGCCAGTTTATTCTTGCAAAGCTTAATGATCTCGTCATCGGTGTTTTCCCCTGCCTTTTCGGGTATACCAAAAACTCTGAGGTTATTTATCCTTGAATACTGCTCAAGTTCATCAGCCTTATCACGAAACTTGTTATTAAGCTTATCAACTTCTTTTTCAAGTGTTATCACTTTGGTTTCCAGAGTTTCTATTCGCTCTTCGAATTGCTCCTTGACTCGTTCCACTATATTTTGTATTATTAAGTCCATAGTGACCTTCGAGGTTAGGATTTTTTCCACTACTCTTTGCACCACATCTTCTTCATTTTGGTCACTTTTAACACTACGTAGACCGGGCCCCATGTTGGCAAATAAAATTTTAGCAGAAAACCAATGTTTTGTAGAATTTATATAGAGCAGCGCTAGTAGGACGCGACTAACCGCGTTGATGGTTCATGACAATATTAATCATGGAGTCCGCCTAGCGTCCGAATCTACAAGAATTGCTTTTGTCAAAAAATATTGTTAAACATTGACTAATTACGTACCTGTGCAAATAGATTTTCAAGACAGTCTTGATTTAACCGATGTGTTAAAATATATGAAACCTGATATTTTGCAGATAAATCTTGGTCTTGCAAGGAAATGGTTGAAATTATAACTCCCTTTTGAAAGATTTGCAATGTATTTTTAGAGATAATTCTCATACTTTTAAAAGTTTGTTTGACTTCATCCAAAATTTCCATTTGATTTTGTAAATTTTTGCCATAAGGGACTTTTGTAATAACTGATGCTGATGGTGTATAAGAATTCATGGTATCGAACCATTTACTAATTAATTCAAAAAACTCCCCAACATTTCTAGCTAGTTCTTTGTTGTCACCAGGTAAATAGCGCTTTAAAGCCGTAGCTGTAGTATGTGACATGAGCTGAGCTGCCAGTGTTACATTCTGTCTTTACGATCTCTCGCAGGTAATATGAAGTGGGGTAAGTTTATAGCACGAATTGATTTCTGTAGTTATTTCGTTAATTAAACATATTACTGGGCTTTTTGTGATTGTTTTATGATCTTCAAAAATAAATCCATGATCCAAAAACCAATTTCTTATCAATTTCAACATCTGCGGGACGTCCGCAAAAAAATTAATCTTTTCATTGGTTACTGGGTGAAAACCGTGTGTTTTTTCATTGCTTATATTCCTATCCTTCCAAAGCCCCATATTACCTCCTGCGCAGTCCGACACACAAGCCACGACGTTATAATTAATCTTATTTAATTCAATTATTACTTCTTCTACAAGTGATTTAGTCATCTTAGTGTCAAACCCAACAAACACTGGTTGCTTCCATGTATCGAAAAGTCCTCTTGACATTACCACTTGCATATAGTTATGTGGACCGACTATTTCGTCTAACCTTTGATCATATTCGATCATGGAAGAAACTTTAATTTCATCAAAACTGAGTACTGTTAATCTCTGATGATCAGTTTTGTTTTTACCATAAAGCTTCATCACATTTCAAATATCTTTTAATAAAACATTTCGCAAATCTATGTTAGCTGCCCAACGTTGAATAGTGGAAATACCAGGCAGGGGATACTTCAATTTTTGTCGGAAATAAATGTAGGCACGCTTACTGAAATACCTTACTGTGAATGCTTTCGACAATTCGTCAGCTATCCATCTTGCTTTTGTTTTTTTCTTTAACACAATGTCTAGCTGATTGGGTGTTAGAAAATCTGCCAAAAGTTCTCTAATTTTAAGCTCTGAATCACTCCTAATTTTATCAACAATTTTCTGTAAACTTGCATTCTTTTCTTCCAGATCTAAATCGTTTTCATACTGTGAAATTTTATTTTTCAAAAGTTTATTTTCATTACTAATTGCAAGATATCTGTTTTCTAATATAGCGTATGGACTTTCTGTACTGGTGGTTAGTATTTCATTCGAGTCGACTACTTCTGCTTCAGAGGATAAAAGTTCTTGCACGGTCGCCTTCTGTTCTTTTTTTCAGCTCTCTACTTCTATCCCTTACCTCGTTTTCAGGCAGTGGTAATAAATACAACAAAGGCTTAGCTACAATCAAATTAGTTTTAGTCTCCTTAACATAACATATTTACATATTGAAAAATGATTACCTGTCTTTTTCAACTTTTTTGGTAATATATTCATTAATTTAGCTTGTACAACATTTTCCTATTGGTCCAAATCAAAATGTTTGCTGCAAATTCGTTTATTTGATGGGTCAAACTTGCCCTTTCGGTAACATAGTCGAACCCATTCTTTCCTTAGCAAACTATCTTTTGGAAAATAGAAAAACCGAATTTTTTCATTGGCTTTTTTTGCTTTTTCTGCATTACTTTTGCAGATTGCGACGCTACAAATCGTTCCCGTCATATTTAAATAAAATCATAGTTTTAAATGCACCTAAAGAAAAGTACAACATCGGTTCTTAACTCTGTCTTGCAAAAACTCGCTTGCGCTTGGTTAGCTGCAGAACATAGTCGTCCCGGCGAGCATACTTGTGACGTAGCAGTGACGTTTATCCCCCACTTCTAGTCGAGTTACGAGGCAACCGTATCTCTCTAATAACCGTGTAACAGACTATCCTACGAGACGGGTTCCCGTCACATGGTAGAACTCTGTTAGCTGCAGGTTAGAGGAAAAGGGTCCTACTAAGCAGATTCCTGTCACAAGGCAGAACTGCGTCCGGTTTAGCTTAAATAGCCACTCTACAAGACATGTTCCTGTCACAGGGTAGAGCTAGGTCAGGAAAGTATTTGAAAAAAGAGGCCAAGCCTCAGAGGGGAATCTAGAACTGGAGGTCGGGATCAGGATCTCAGGTCTCAAGTGATTGAAATGGATGAGAAAGTTGCTTTTATGCTTTTCGGTTCGTGTTATCGGTGAAGTCGCTCCAGGTACAATTAAGTGGGAGCAGCGATGTACGTGCTTGTACGAGACTGCTCACCGCTGGTGGACGTCTTCTTATTTTTTGTTTGAGCGCTAGGGCGATGTAAATGCAGATTGTGACGGAATAAGCGCGGTCTAAATTTCTGGCATAATATTGATGCTTTAGATAAATTTGCTACTGGCGTTAAAGTTATAATAGAAATAGAAATGGGCAATTCCTTATTTTTATTTTTATTAATTAATATAAATGTGTCGAGTGTGTTGTAATATAGTGCAGAAAATATAATCCAAAAATTACACGAACTATGACAAAATTAATACAAGCAAGGAATTTGGTGGATATGTTATATTGACCTTTTTATTGAATAGTACCCTAAAATTGTAGCTGTGCTACGGCCGTCATATTGAAAAATGGCTGTTCATATTTTATTTTTCCTATATGATTCCGTAACCGGTACAGATACAAAAAAAGTTTTAAATGAAAACCTAATAAGTTTTTAAAGTATGAGCTACAAATGCTTTGATTTTTTAAATTTCAGGTTTGGAGGAAGGTAGAAGGCTTAACGGCCAACTTCAGGCCTCTTCCTCCTCCTCAATCCTTATCCGTTGATAGAGATATGCTAACTGCCACTGCAATAGCTGTCTTCCGATTAGCCGTTATTTGAATTACCTCATGGACAGGGGTTCCAGTCATCTCTCAGATCTGATCTGTTCATTGGCCCTGAGCGCGACCTGTGCCGTTGACTTTCTCTTTGACCATAAACGACTCCATATCATTACTACGCCTTAACAAGTGCCCGAAATATTTCAGAATACGTTCGTAAGTAACTGTATGAATAATCTTTTTGACGCCTAGCTTTTATATGTTGGATGTGTTAGTTTGATTACAGTAAATTTAAATACTTGGGCAGCACAATGACACAGGATAATGGAACAAGCCGAGATAAAAAGGGTAGAATCACAGCGGGCAACCGAAGTTACTATGCGATACAAAAACTGATACTGTCAAAAGCGTGTCGCAAAATATAAAAAAGAAAACGTACCAAACAACAATTAAACCTTCAGTAATGTAATATATGGCCCACTGCAAGATGCAGGAGAATGGGGGATGCATATGAACCACGAGTTAAAAGCTCCATACAAGGAGTCAAGTATAATTGCCACAATTACAACACAACGACTAAAATGGTTGGTACATGTAATGCGAATGTCAGAAGAATGGGGACCGAAACGAGCTTATATAGGAAAACTATAAGGGAAAAGAAAAAAAAGATCGACCGAGAAAACGATGGAGTGATGACATCGAGGTTGGCTTAAGAGCAATGAAAGTGAAAGGATGGAGAAGGAAGGCTCTGGATTGGGATGAATGGGGAAGAAGAAGAACTGTTAGTTTGATACTTCGTCCAAGAAATGCGAAGTAGGTAGTCTTCGGCGATACCACATCTCAAAAGCATCCAGTTTCCTTCGGTCTGCAGCTTTGAGAGTTCACCTTTCTGAATCATATAACAAAATTCAAAATACCAAGGTGTGCAGGTAGTAGGAATTTCTCTCCTGCGGATGCAATATTATCGTATAACACAGTATCCTCAATAAATAATGCGTCCGTCGCAGCTTCGAATTTTTTTTCTATACGCCAGAAGCTTTTAACCTTGCTCTTTCCAAAGAGCATTAAGGATGTGTCATAATCACAACCTTCAATCGCATGTAGCGATTTGCTTTTGGGGTGTGTTGGATTTATCTGAGGAATCAGTTAAAGATGGATTTGAAATCATTTGGTTATGACAGGATTAGCAAACATTTCAGAAGCAAAACTCGCCTCTGGCCTCTTTGCAATCTCCGGTAGGTTAATCTGGCTTCGTCTTTGCACTTTGCCTGACGCTTTGGTGATATAGTGGGCCTGTTATTACCCTGGTCAGAATTTTCCCATTTTGTGCTCTGTTGTCACCACGTAAAGCACCCGGAAAACAAACTTATAAGCAGTTTGGGTGTCCTGTCCAAATCCTTGTAGATTGTTGAGACCTAACTGGATATCTGCTTATGGCAGCATTGCTTGTTACAGGCTCGCAGTATTGTAAAAGTAGCTTAGTGCCTTTTATTGTTTTTATAGTGGTTCTTGAAGTTTCGACGATTTGTTCGCATTCAGTGTCCCGCTTTGTAGACGCGTTTGACAACCGATTTTTGCGAAAATCTATCGAGCATTGGAGTTCTGTTTTGTGCTTGCCAACGCTTTCTACACGAATTAAAGTGTACAAGAATTTGAACGTTTAGGCCTATTGAGTGAATTTCAGTTCCTAACGTAATCGAACATTATAGATGCGAAGTGTTAGCTTCCGTGGTCCGCTTTCGCTCACAAATTCACTTGTGGTTAAAAAAATGTGTGCTATTCAAAAGCATTGTGTAGTAATCGTGAGACTATTTGCTGTTTAACAATGCCAGCCAGAAATAGGACCGTGACATCACAAACCTGGAACGTCGCTTGCAGTAGGTTGGATAGTTAATGGCCGCGACCTGAAGACGTGCAGATCACAGCTACACGTTTATTAAAACTATCGTTCATAATAGGGCTTTTTGCAACAGATAAGTAACTTAGTGCCTTCGCTAATGCATGGTGGTATGGGATGCGAGTGATTGACCGTCAATTTTGCACCATTAAACATGTAAAAACGGTTTCAAATAGGTCATTGCATTTTCTCATAATGGCGAGTTGTTGGCGCTGTAAAACATTTTCGAGAGTTTGAAATCAATACACTGTGCAATTATATACCATATATGTGCAAATTTTTTGCAGACAGATATTTTCATCATGTGAATAAGTGTTTCTGTGCCGTCAGACAATTATACACGTAACTAAGGTGGGTACCTCTTGTAGGTGATGGAAAATCTTTGGCTACTGCAGTAAAACAATTACAGTTTAATCACAAGTTTATACCGTGGGGGCTTGTTGCATCCACATAATGCAGCAGTTAATAAATTTTTTTTATTATGTTATATTCAACGAATTACATCAGCATTTTGAAGTACACTTCTTTAATGTTTATAACAAACAAATTCTGCGTGGAAGCTGGTTTTAAAATTTTTTGAAGAAGTTCATTTAGTTCATTTTATTAGGCCAGGAAAAAACAACAGAAGTATAATTAATTCTATAACCAATACTTTCATTAAAGATGATGGTGATATAAATTAATAAAGAACGAAAAATAAAAGGTAGCCTAACCTCGCCACATCCCGAAACGATAACAAACTGTCTACAATTAGTGTTTAAGTGGTCTTGATTTAGGGGAGAGACGTTTACAAATTTTTAACCCTAGAAATAACAAAAGTGGTGAGCAAATGTCTCTGTTCTTGGCTACAATTGCTTTCGTTATGAATTGGAGTGGATGATTTTTTAAATTGTCTGTCAGCACCTTTTATGTAGTTGTCAATTTTTGTATCTTAAAAAATATTATTTTAAGGCGAATACTTTAAACACTTTTAATTTCATTTTGAAGGCATAATGTTGGTTATTGGCCTTCGATTGCGTCCATAATATGGCTTTTATGGTCCCAGAGTCCAATAAAGTTGCGAATCGGTATAAGAAACACCAATAATGTAGTATAGCAACACCAACAACCTCCATAGAAACCATAACACATCAAAAATTCATAGTGCCAGCACAACGATGACGCAGTAGTGTGTAGCCAAAATACTGAATCTTTGAATTTTGTCCATTTTGCGAACCAAAATAAATTAAAGCGTTGTATGTCCATGTGAATAATTACTATTATAGCCTTAATACCGAAATAGCTATAAATTATTCATAATCTAAGATGGTTTGTTCAAAATGAGGTCATATGTAAAATATATGAAAAATATAATTATTTGTACAGATTCTAACTCCAAAGCTTCGAGTGATTAAATGCGTGAATCATATTACAATAAAATTAAAAGTTTACATATTTTTTTTAATTAAGCGTGAGTAAAGTTATTACTATATGCAGTATGTTGTATTTATTCTGTACTAGTATCCCGTTAACGAAGTGGATATTTTTACGAACAGTTACGGCAAAATCAGGGCGCGCAAAGGGTGCCCCACCTTGAATATTTACGTATCAATTTTTTGTTAGGAGTTGTAGGGTTAAACGACGAGGAAAAATATGTAGTGCTATTAAATTTATATTTAACCCCACGTCGATTATAAGGGAGGAAATATCTACGGTAGATAGTGTTGTAATAATAACTGTATTCAAAATTACGGTTTGTTGCTTTAAAACTTCGCTTTCCGTTGGAAATGAAATGTGGTCACCACCTTTTTTACTGCTTCTAAAAACTAATTTTTGCATTATTTTCAGAAACTTTACTTTTTACAAGAAAACCTTTTTTACAAGAGTTATAGACAATTACGTAACAGATACCACTGTAAAAAATATTACCATTATTAATTTTTGGACTAAATATTTAGTTCTGTGATTTTTTCAAAAACTATATTTCTTACAAAAAAGAATGTTTGAACAAAAGCTGTTCTTAATTGGGTAATACGTGATTTTGCTCTATAAAATGTCATTTATATCAAGAAATAATAAATATTTCTCAGCAAACATAAAAAGAACATACAAGTAGAATACTACTTACGGTTGACCGATTTTAGCCAAAAGTCACTGGGATCTCCAAATTTATATTAAAAAAGAAGATATAAATTTTCGGGTAGATCGATTAAACTGTCTGGTTTGTAGGGAGGGCACAGACAGACTGACAGACTTACAGACTGACAGATAGACATCATTTCGAAAACCACTTTTTCGGAATGAGAAGAACGAAAACGCAAAAATCTCGAGTTCGAAAAAATTATGATTACTAAACTTTATTTTACAAAGTAAAAAGCGAATGGTGTGAGACTAAGGGCCAGTGGTGTAGTAGAAAATTTTCCAGTGGAGGAACGCTAGACTTCCGGAGGTCCTCCTCCGGAAATTTTTTAAAAGTATAGGTGCAAACATATGCATTTTGATGTTTTCTGGTGCAATTTTTCCGTATTACGATGTTGCCAGTTTCGTAGCCTGAATACCTTATATAAATATCAAGCCTACAACTTTCTAATTCAAACTGTTTTTAATACTTTGCATATTCATAGCAAGTAGCAAGTTATGTTTCACCTGATTTCCCTAAATAATAACATATACCACTAGCCTATATTTAAATGACACTGGAAGGAACAATTATCAAATTGTTTGTGCTAATAAGTAAATGCCATAAATTCAATATAATTTCCATTGTATTGGGTAGGAAGCACACTAGAAAACCAAATCGTACCAGTACTGAAATAGAAATAAACAAATTAAACTAAGCAGGTCTAGGGCAAAGGTATAATTTATTTATTTTTGACTATAGTTTAAATATGAAAAATGGTGCCCTCCGGTACAATGGCACATTTTTTACATTTATGAAATGCTCAAACAAGTTTTTAAGTTAAATATGCATATTTCAAATACTGTTGTACATCAAAATAAAAAAAATATATATACAGGTGTTTATGAATTGTTGATACTCTGTTTTCAATGGCTTACAAAAACTCAGCGAAAATGTCTTCGTCAGGGTCTATTTTTTTAGCAGCCTTGGGTCAACAGCTGATCGGTGCTTGCGTAACCATGTCCTCACATAATGCTCGGGACTCCATTTTCGGATGTTGGGGCCATTAAGTTTGATGAACATAACAGCCGATACTGGGGAATTGATAATCTTGTCCTAGTTGGGGTAATAATAATGCCCATGTGGCTAGAACCACGCATGGTATAATCATTGTGCAGTTAATTAACGGATTTAACTCATTTGGAACAACGGAGCTCTGTATTCTCTGTATCTCTGTATCCGTTTTTATTTTATTTACATTTAGTTTAAATCTGATACAAAGTTTTTTGATTTCAGGCTCGCCATATCCTACAGGTTTTTCTGGAGGCCAACAGTCAGTTTCCAGCACTTTGAGTTCTGAGAGAACGGATTCATATTCCTGTTGATAAGGGTTGGGGCCTGCAGTAGTGGGTTCATTGCTACTACTTGTAGTTAACAGTCTTCTTTTTTAAGACTGTTAATAATACTTGATAGTAGCTCCTGGTTGTTGATAGCGAAGAATCTGGCATTCTCGTGTATGGGTACGCCACAAAAGTTACCTTCAATTGCTGCCCGCTTAGCCTCAAGACATTTGGTACCAGGTTTATCTTTAAGAGATTCCGAAAATTTAATACTTCTTCTAATGAGTTTATCTGCAAAGACAACTGTCACGTTTTTACTTTTACTTTCAGATAACAATGAAAGTTCGGCTAGTATGTCATACATAATTGCCAAATCAAAAAGAAATTGAACTGATGTAAGACGACTAATTAAACCATTATACATGGCGCTTTCAGTAGGCGTTCTGCTTTTGTCATCTTTAGCCTTGTTGAAATGAGAGTGTAATGTGTAACGTATGTGCGATTTGAAGGTAATGCTCTTGCGCGACGCGCATGACATTTTTGTAAATAGTTTTAGTTAAATAAAGTATTCCGAATCGACTTGTCTGTTGATTAACAGGTGTTGGTATGTTCTGTAAGTACAGAACACTACATTGGCGACGAGTATTATTTTAAGCGTTGATTAGTTATCATCAAATGCTTATAGTTAGTAGTGTCAAGTGAACCTACGCGATTACTTCAAAAGTTGGAAATTTTCAACGTTTCGAGATGAGTAAAGAAGCAAAGGTGGTTCAAATGATTGGGCATCTGCGTGAATTTGATTCAGCCACGTCGGATTGGACTGTGTATAAGGCAAGGCTAGAACAATATTTTTTGGCTAATCAAATAACGGAAGAAGAAAGGAAGCGTGCTATTCTGCTCAATTGTTGTAGCGAGAATGCTTATAAATTAATTTTCAACCTATGTGTTCCTGAGAAGCCTGAAACAGTTGGTTATAAGGATTTAACTGGATATTTTGATGCACATTTTGTTCCCAGTACTTCCCAATTTCCAGCACGATATAATTTTTATACGGCAAAGAAAAACGCAGGTGAAGGCATCGCGGAGTGGAGCGCACGTGTCCGAAATCTCGCTGCATTCGGAAATTTTGACAAGAAAGAGCTGGAGTGTGTGTTGCGAGATATCTTTATCGTTGGGTTAGAAAAAGGACCTATCATGGACCGCTTATTTGAAGAGGATGTGCGGAAGCTAACTTTTTCAAAAGCAGTTGAAATTGCTATTAGCAAAGAAGCGGCACGCCAATTTTCCGATAAGGGGACCTCGGTTTTATTTAAATCGGACCAGGTGGACATTGGGCGCTTGCGATCGTCAACATCACGAAATGCAGCAACGTGTGGACCTTGGAGGAAGAAAAACAACTCCGCAAGTAAGATAGAAGGACGTGGAGACCCACCGAAGAAAAAGTGTAAAGTTTGTGGTTATAAAAATCACAGTGAGGTAAATTGTTATTATCGTGAGCGTAAATGCAATTTTTGCAATAATGTTGGACACTTAGCATCTGTATGCAAGAAAAAGAAGACCAGGAAAGCAAATAATTTTTATTTAGATAACGAACCTGATTTCAATTTAGATGCATTATTTAAAATTGATTCAGAATGTGCGAAGCCTATTGTTAAGTTATTTGTGGTAGAAGATATTCCTATAAAGTTTGAAATCGACACGGGAGCTAGCGTATCGGTAATTTCAAAAAAGTTATGGGAAAATGTTTTACCACACGTTAAATTGTCAACCACTGACAGAATTTTTAGAGATTACACAGGCAATGCAATTAAACCTTTTGGAGTTGCTAACGTTACTGTAAAATATAACAGTATAATTTCTGATGTTAATCTTTATGTTGTAGATAATGGTGGCCCACCGTTGGTAGGAAGAGAGTGGTTGTCAAAGTTTCATTTAGGGGTAGCGGATGTAAAGGTGTTGCATCAGTCTAAGGAGAATACCAGTTTACAGTCTGTAATTGGCAAATATGGTGAGGTATTTTCGAACGAATTGGGTTTGTTTAACAAAGCAAAAATTTCACTAAGAGTAAAAAAAGGTTCAGTGGCAAAATTTTTTAAGCCACGACCACTTCCATTTGCTATGCGACAATTGGTCGAAACTGAACTTAAAAGATTAGTCGAACTGGGTATATTAGTACCAGTATCGTTTAGTACTTGGGCCACACCCATTGTTCCAATTTTAAAAGATAATGGAACAGTTAGAATTTGTGGAGACTTTAAAGTAACTATTAATCAAGTGTTAGAGATCGAAAGATATCCACTGCCGCGTGTGGAAGAATTATTTTTAAAATTAAGGGGCGGTAAACATTTTTCTAAGCTAGATTTGGCTAATGCTTATTTGCAAGTAGAGGTAGATGAACAATCACGCGAATTATTAACAATTAGTACGCATAAAGGGCTCTATAGATATACAAGATTGCCTTTTGGTGTTACGTCATGCCCTTCTATTTTCCAAAAACTAATGGAAGGAATTTTACAGGGAATTGATGGAGTAATAGTATTTTTAGACGACGCCGACGTTTTAATTACTGGGGAGACTCGTGAACAACATTTAGAACGTTTAGATAAAGTTTTGCATAAGTTTCAGGAATGTGGATTGAAAATTTCTAAATCTAAATGCGAATTTTTTAAAGATACTGTTACATATCTAGGATACAAGATTGATAGTCGAGGGTTACATTCAGACTACAGTAAAATAGTAGCCATTGCTAATGTACCCCCTCCAAAAAACGTTTCTGATTTAAGAGCATTTTTGGGCATGGTGAATTATTACCATAAATTTATTCCAAATTGTTCAGATATTTTGAAACCCTTATACAATTTACTAAAAATTAACCAAAAGTTTGTTTGGAGTCAATCTTGTTCTGTTACATTTAACAAAATTAAAAAAGTGTTAACGTCTTTGGATGTTCTAGTTCATTTTAACCCAAATTTAGATGTTAAATTAACAACGGATGCATCCAGTGTAGGGTTAGGTGCTGTTATTTCCCATATTTGGCCTAACGGGGAAGAAAGACCTATCGCATATGCTTCTAGAACATTAAATAAGAGCGAATGTAAATATTCTCAAATTGAGAAAGAGGCATTGGCGATAATATTCGGTATAAAAAAGTTTTATCAATATTTATTTGGTAAACATTTTATCCTTGTAACGGATCATAAGCCCTTAGTAACTATTTTTAATCCTAGTAAGGGTATTCCTCAAATGTCGACCGACAGACTTCAAAGATGGGCATTGTTTTTGTCTAATTTTTCATATACAGTAAAATATGTATCGTCTAAGCAAAATAATGCCGATGCATTATCTCGTTTCCCGTTAAAAACGAGGGTGTTAGAAAATAGTGCTAACAACTGTATAAATTATATTGATAGTTCGGACCTAATTGATTGGAAATCAATACAAAAAGCTACTACTTGTGATCCAGTTTTATGCAAGGTTGTTCAGTATTTACAAAAAGGTTGGCCAAAAGTAGTCAACAATGAATTTAAGCCTTATTTTCGGGAATCTATGAAATTATACCTAGAAAACGATTGCTTATTTCATGGCTATCGTGTGGTTGTTCCCAAAAGTTTGCAACAAAGCATAGTAAATGAACTTCATGCACCTCATATGGGAATAGTTAAAACTAAGTCACTCGCTAGATCGTACGTCTGGTGGCCATCTATGAATTATGACATAGAAAATACCATTAAATCGTGTCAAGCTTGTTTAGAGGCAAGGGATGAACCAAATAAATCAGTTTTGGACCATGGACTTGGCCTAAGGAACCATGGACTCGTATTCACATTGATTATTGTAGTCCTATTAAAGGAAAAATGCTTTTAGTGGTAATTGATGCTCATAGCAAATGGTTGGAGGTTTTCACAACGAATAGCACTACAAGTAGTGCCACAATTAGAATTCTGTATTCTTTATTTGCAAGATTTGGATTACCAAAGATTATTGTATCAGATAATGCAAGCCAATTCAGTTCGAACGAATTTAAAAATTTTGCAAGTCGTAATGGTATCATCCTAAAAACGGGCGCACCCTTCCATCCGTCTACAAACGGTGCGGCCGAAAATGCTGTTAAGATTGTAAAAAGAGCTATTTGTACCGGTATTAATGACGGCATTTCAGATATGCAAGAGGTATTAAGTAGGTTTTTATTAAGTTATAGAAATACACCTCACTGCACAACAGGGGTAAGTCCTGCGGAACTATTTCTTGGTCGTAGATTAAGAATGCGCCTAGATTTAGTCAAACCCGATAATCATAACGATCATGTTAATAAGAATAATTTGTTAAGTAAACAGATTTTACAAAAGCAAATGAAACAGAAACATTTTTATAAAGGGAAACGGATCGTAAAGTTTTGCGAGGGAGAAACAGTTGCAGTTAGAGATTACAGGAATGTGAATAAACCTGGTTGGATAAAAGGAATTGTATTCAGAAAAATTGGTTCTAAAACATATTTAATTAAAATATCCGAATTGAATAACATCATTTGGAAACGACATGTGGACCAAATTATTTTAGTAAAAGCTAATATTGAAAATAAAATTCCTAATACAATTACGATTAGCAACACCGATGTTAAACTTCCTGAAATCCGTAGACATAGTTTAAATGTAAACGATCCGATATTGCGGCCTAAATGTAATATAAAACCGCCTGATCGTTTAGGTATTAATTTAAGTGAAGAGGTGTAACGTATGTGCGATTTGAAGGTAATGCTCTTGCGCGACGCGCATGACATTTTTGTAAATAGTTTTAGTTAAATAAAGTATTCCGAATCGACTTGTCTGTTGATTAACAGGTGTTGGTATGTTCTGTAAGTACAGAACACTACATAATGCTTCATAACCTTACCAAACCGCTGTTACCGTCTTAAAAGAGCTCCCTACCCATCTTGTACCCAATATTCGCCCAATTTTGTTCAACTGCAGCTCCAGCTCATGAGCACTCTCGGCAAGTTCCCGTTGGTTTTTAGGTGATCTGCTATAAAGAGTGTATAGCTTATCCATAAAAATTTGAAAGTGGTTAACAGCCCCCACTTCATCGACTGAATCACTTACAGCGAATTCTATTCTGTGATTCACACAGTGCCACAAAATAATGTTCTGATATTTTTGAACAAATAATTTAGGAACGCCAGATTTTGTCCCTAAGATGACACTCGCGCCATCACTTGCAAATGCTACTAAATTCTCCATGAGGTAGTCATCACAGAAACCACATTCATTTAAACAGTATAATAGGGCCCGCAGCACTTTCATCTAATACCTCAATCAGGTCCAAAAATAAAACTTTAGGTGGATGTTCTTTGCTAGTTTCGCATTTTAAATACACAATCAAAGTGGATTTACCTCCCAGGCTAGTGGACTCGTCAATTATAACTGATAGTTTGCAGTTAACTTTAATAATTTGTTGGGTGATTCTTTTCTCATTTCGTATGCAACGTGATTAATTATTTCTGTTGCACTAAATCTAGAATGTAACCCAGTACCAATATCAACACCATTTAACTGTTGGAGCTCTAAAAGCTCAAAATAATCTGAATAAGGCATATCACGTTTTGCCAGGTAGTACGCTGACCTAAACACTTTTTTAGTTGATTCTAGCTTAGATGCGTTCATTTTGTCACAAACAGTTTCAATAGTTGCCAATTTTGCCTTTGCTGATATGGCCTCTGCTGTCATGTGACTTTTTGACTGTTCGTGTTTAAAAATCTTTTTTCTTAAAGAAGTGAGCTGGGCTGATTTTGTAGACCCATTAAAAGTGACTGCATATGAGTATCATTCTTTTGTAGTTAATGCGATGCGTTCCTTTTTAAATGCACCAAGGTGGGAAACTTCTTTGCATAATGTGCAGCCTAGTGTGCCATTTTTGCAGTCTAGCCAAGGAAACGCGTTCTTCTTACGGTTCCACATTTCTCTAGTCCATATGGCAGGCCATTTTGAACAAATGAATGAATTAGAATTAGCTGTACGTACAGTTGGGATTTTACTTTCATCATCTGATTGGGAAGGTAGATCAGTCTCCATCTCCAGTTCTGATGTTGACGAAGATGGCAGCAAAAGTTGTTTATTTTCATTACAGGAAGATGAGGGTTTATTAGACTTTTGTTCCGAGGTCGATGGCAAAATCAATAATTCACTCTCTGAAGGAATATTGGTCTTACTTCACTTTACTTCACTTACTACACTCGAGAGGAATGACAGGAATGAAACACTTCCCACCTCGGTATGTAATATACTATTTATCCTCAACCTGGCGCAAAGTACCCTATTCCCGCCCGCGTGCGCGGGCGCAAAGTAAACCATTCTCGCCCGAGGGCGGAAAAGTAAATTTTTCTGACCATGTTTACGTAGTTGCTACGGAAATGCACCTTGCTTTTATTAGATCCTGGTGTTATAATTTTTAATGTTAATCGTTGGAAAATCTTCACGTATAAAAATAAATCGCACCACGTCTTTCCGGTTGAGGATAAAATTATGTATATATCTCTGGCGCAAGAGCGATTTCATCCCTTGATGATTTACAGCCTTTCCTTCGGTCGGGCTTCAAACTATCATCGCGGGCTGAAATCGCTTACCTTGCGCCCTTGATATATAAACTACTATAACATTACTAGCTTGGTAAGAGGGTTTTTACTGGCGAATAGAAGGATATGACTGGCTCGCCAGTCACCTTCTTGAGCCAGTAAAACCTGTTACCTTGCGTGTATTGTTGAATATTTTATTTGTTCCTCACTTGTAAATAACTAGAAATTTACCATTTATTCAAAATATCAAACTGACAAGCAACTAAATTCATCAATATGACACATACTAAGGAAGACAACTCTGGCTTTGCACGCTATCATTTATCTATGAGCACGCTTGTAAAATGTTAAGAAACATTTTTAAGGTGAATACAGTGACTTGATAAATTGATGTTTACAAGTGAGGAACAAATAAAAGTCATTTTCGGATTTTTATATCATTTGTATAAATGTTATGACGTCATCCACATATTTCTTTTAAACGACAACCTATATATTTTCTTATTTATTTCGGTAGCAAGTTTTAATCTGTTTTCAACGGTATAACATTCAGAATAGGTTATACTCGTATTAGGAAATTCTAGTTACCTGGGCTTAAAACAAAAAACTTAGTTATGATTGCTCTTTGACTTTGACAATAACTCCAACATAAAAATGAATGTTTACGCAACGGATTTTGTTTTAAACCCAGGTAACCATCGTTACTATTTGAAGATTAAGGCCATTAAAAAAAAAAGGTTTTCTAATGTAACCTCTTCCAAATTATATACTGTTGAAAAGAGATTAAAACTGGCTACCGAAATAAACTAAAAAAACCGAAATAAAATGAAACATATACAAAACAACATTATTAAACATTTGTTAATCCTAAGATGAAAATTTCCTTGAAAAATGAAATTCTGGAAGTTAGGATAACACCATATTGCAATGCTACATCATCTTGAATGCCTACTTGAAAATGTTGAAAGATTACATTAATACATGCAACATATACTTCAAACTATATCATATTGTTCTGGCTCCACGTTGCGGCGCCTTTATCTTTGCTATGGTATTCACCTCCTTATCCTTTGCTATTTGTTTACTCAATTTAATTAAATTAGATAGTTTTTCAATTATTGAAGCTTATATGATCTTACTCTTGTATTGAAATAACTTTTTTTTTATAAGTTAATGTTAGATATATGCTCTTTTATAATATTTATATCATTATTCTAAAACGCCGTGCGGAGTGGAAGTGTGTGGATCTGGTGCATAGTTTTACTGTTTCAATGCAGACTTAATTATAAATTATTGTGTTTTCTGAAAACAACATTGAACCATAATGACAGGTAGCTGCAGCAAGTGTTCAGATAACATTGATAACGTGGATTTTGCAAATGTACGAATTGTAAAAAAGAATTCCACTTTGAGTGTTCCATATCAGAGCAGGCATATAAGAAAGTAAATAAAAGTAAAGCTGTTTGGAAATGCACTGATTGCGTAGGAGGTGCTGTTACTAGAACCAGGAGCACTAGTGTTGAAACTGAAGATGATTTGCCGGATATTAAAAAAATTCTTGCAAATATAACAGCCAAACTGGGAGCTATAGAAACAAATCAAAATTCTATTAATAACGAAATTACGGAAATCAAAAATTCACTATCATTTATGAACGAAAAGTATGAAGAAATATTACTTACTGTAAATGATGTTAAAAATCAAATAAAAACCATATCATGGGAATTAACTAGCCTTCAAAATAAATACGACGATCAAACCAAAACTATTGTTGAACTAAACGAACGCCTCGGCGATTTGGAACAATATACTAGAAACCCAAACATCGAAATTTTTGGATTACATGAATACCCTGGAGAAGATTGTAAAGATATAGTGGAGAAAATAGCGTACGAATTTCAGCTACATATTAAAAAAAAACGGACATTGATGTGGCCCATCGTTTACCAAATTCTAAGAAAACTACACCACCCACAATTGTGGCACAATTCTGTTCGAGAATAAAATCCGATATGCTAGTAAACAAAAGGGCATTGGTTATCACAAATAATACATTTCAAGGAACACCAATAGGAACCAAAATTTTCATAAACGAACATCTAACTCCCGTAAACAAGCTAGTACTAATGAAATCCAAAGAAAAAGCAAGAGAAATTAATTATAAATTCGTTTGGTTCAAAAATGGCAAGATCTTTGTTAGAAAAAATCCCGATTCCCATATTATCAGAATAAAAACAGTTGACGATATTCAAGCAAGAATGGTTAGGTGAAGCTGGTGATGGTGATATACATAGTAGTTCCTCCACATGCTATTGCGGTATGTGTATTTATTACAGAATTAAAGTTTTGTTTAAGGTATGGATGTATAACAACTACATCATATTTTGGACAATGAGGTAATAAATACAGAAATATTTGATAGTATTCAAGCCAGTAACAATTCAATTGAAAATTTTAATTTAAAGAATAATTTTAAATTATTACATATAAATATACGTAGTGTAACGCAAAATTTTGATGAACTGCTGGTTTATATACGTGAATTTAGGAATAAGTTTGATTTGATAATATAATCTGAGACATGGTGCATTGAAAATGAAGATTGTTTCAACATTCCAGGATATAAGGCACACTATAATGTCAGTAAAATCAATCAAAATGATGGGGTGTTGATACTAGTAAAAAGTTCTCACAAATATTTTGTTAAAACAATAAGCATTGATCAATTTAAATTTTTTAGAATAAAATTTCATATAGATAACAATAAAACAGCCATTACTTGTTTATATAAATCTCCGGTCTATAATACCGACACTTTTATAGAGCAGCTTCAACAATATATTACTTCACATTGCAAAACCCCTAATGAAATCATAACAGGCGACATAAATATTAATATATTGGAAAGTTGGGTACATGCCCAAAGTTATTTGAATTTAATGAGTCAACAAGGTTTTGTATCATACATAAATAAACCAACAAGAATTACAAACTTTAGTAAAACATGTTTAGATCATATTTTTATTAGAACAAAATTAAAAAAAAATTGTTGCTTTCAGCTGTTTTTCTTTCTAAAATAACTGATCATTGTCCAGTTTTTTGTCAGATAAATTTCGATAACACACTGGATAATGGTGGCACACCATTACAAAATGATAGATAAAAATATATATATTTTAAATAACGATATCGAACAGTCATTTGATAAACTGGTTAACACAATAATAGTTGAAAAGAAAAAAGCCACCACCGAAAAAAAGTTAAATTCTAAAGAGTTCAAAAGATATCCTTGGATAACGCAAGGTGTTATCAACGCAATCAATGCGCGTGACCGTCTGTATAAGCAAACAATTTTAAATCCAGTAAACAACGTAATAAAACAAACATATCAAACTTACAGAAACCTTATACCAACCTTAATAAAACACCTGAAAATAACTTACTATGAGAATAAAAGTAGAAATGTTAATAAAGATTCTAAGAGTATTTGGCAACTTGCCAAAATGTCTCTTAATTATGACCAAAACAACGCAAAACCTCGATGTGATATCACACCAGATAAATTCAACGAGTTCTTTACAGATATCGGGCAAAACCTTGCCAATAAAATTAACATAAATGAAAATGAACAAAGTAATATGTTGAAAAATATAACCCCTAGTAGTAATACTTTTTTTCTTACACCTACCACCCCCGATGAGGTAACCAAAAATATTAAAAAATTGAACGATAGAAAAGCGCCTGGGTATGATGGGATTTCTTCAGAATTATTAAAGAATATTGTGGATAGTGTCTCCTTTCCCCTTTGCCAATTATTCAATGAGTGCTTTTTACAAAGTTATTTTCCAAATTGTTTAAAACAAATCCTTAATAACACCTATTCCAAAAACTGGTCCATTTGATGACGTAAATAATTATCATCCTATTTCATCGATATCTAACTTTGCTAAAATATTT
Organism: Agriotes lineatus; assembly: GCA_940337035.1. Classification (NCBI taxonomy): domain Eukaryota; kingdom Metazoa; phylum Arthropoda; class Insecta; order Coleoptera; family Elateridae; genus Agriotes; species Agriotes lineatus. The sequence continues at coordinate 210,983 of CALNHX010000951.1, forward strand.
GAAAGATTGATTAAAGATAGACTTTTATCTTTTCTTCAAGTTATAATATTTTTTTAGACGACCACATATGAAAGTAACATTATCGAGACAACAGTCTAATACACAAAGTTGACAATTTCAAACACTAGCACGATATTATATCGTACTAGTCATATCGTAACAGCACAAAGTTATTCAAAACAGGGCCTGCTTAATTGTGTGACAAACGTCACTTTGACGTTTGTCACACAATTCAGCAGACCGAGATTCAAATCATCCAGACGCTTTTGCCAATTGTACCAATAATAATATAACAATCAATTTTGCAAAACAAAATAAAAACAACTCTTAAAAATAGAATTTACTTTGAGTGGTCGTCTAAAAAATAGTGTTCATAACTCGCCCGAAAGTGCAAATATCTGCGCTCGTGTTTTAGATCCACTCGGGCTTCGCTTCGCTACGCCCTCGTTTGTCTAATCAACACTCGCACGATATTTGCTACTTTCGACGCTTGTAATGAAAATAACTATTCCCGCTGCTGATTATGTAAGTCAGTGATACAGCCTTAGTAACAAAACGTGTAAGTCGGCGATTATATTTGTTTGCTGCTTTCCCTTGACAACGGAACTTAATATTATTATTAAGTTCCTAGGATAATAAAATTAGCAATGCATGATGCAGACTTAGACGTTTTGTTTATAATTGCAAGTGTCTCTGTGACATGTGACACTCACAGGTAACACGACTCACGAAAATGAATCCTGGTGACAGGTGACAAACCAAACGATTTTTTTTTAATCTAGGAAAATGTCGATGAGCAGCTAGAAAAATATAATAAGATAACTCGGAATGTATCGCCTATTAACATTTTTGGCAGGCAACAAGCCGCGGCTTTGCCTTGGCTTGTACTTGCCTACCTCAAATGTTAATAGGCCCTTACATTCCTTGTTACTTAAATAGCTATTATCTACGAAACAGTTTGGCTTTACTGAGAACAAAAGCACTAATGACGCAGTAGCACTTTTAACTAATTATATTTATTCGGCACTTGATGATTCAATTCCCTGTTCAGCCATATTCTTAGACTTAAAAAAAGCCTTCGACACTGTAAACCATAATTTATTACTAAAGAAACTTGAGATCATTGGTATCAGGGGTCATGCCCATAATTTGTTTCAAACTTATCTATTAGACAGAACACAATGTGTAGTAATCAATAACATAAAAAGTAACGACACAGTGGTTAAATGTGGTGTACCTCAAGGAACAGTACTTGGTCCTTTACTTTTTTTTAATTTACATCAATGACCTATTAAATTTAAAGTTAAATGGTAAACTTATATCATACGCTGATGACACGGTATTGTTTCTTGAGGGATCTTACTGGTCAGAAAGAAGTGGCTGAACATGATTTGAAAAGTATCAGAACCTGGCTGGATGCTAATATTTTAACACTAAACTATGAAAAAACTACCTTCTTAACATTCAGCATAAATAAAACCAAACAGAGTAATATCACTAAGCTAAAAATTCACCAAAGTAAGTGTAAACATCTAAACTGTAATTGTGAAAGTGCCCAGTGTTCTAGCACTGTCAAATACTTAGGAATAACAATAGATGAGTTTTTAAGGTTCACATTAACAACCTAGGAAGCAAATTAGGAAAATGTTTTTATATATTTAAAAACTACGTGAAATTGTACCTCTAAGAACTCTATATATTTTTTACTATGCTTTGGTAGAATCTCTTCTTAATTATGGTATAATCGGGTGGGGAGGTACTTCCAGAATGTATACAAAAAGCCTTCATATAATTCAAACAATTTTGTTTAAAATAATGGTGAAGAAACCTATGAGATATCCTACAAATTTAATAATGGATGAACTTAAATTATTGCCTATTCCTAAGCTTTATTTGTTAGCTGTTATTAAATACGCATATAAAAATCAAGAAGCATTTCTTTTATCAATCATGCACACAACACACGTTGTAATAAACAAGTAATGGCCCACCTAACTAGAATGAATAAGACATTTGGTCAGCGCTCATTCCTTTACTATGCTCCCAAAATATATAACAAATTTAATCAATATCTATTAATTAATAAAATTCCAATTACAAGTAATATCTTCAAAAACATGCTAAAACTTGGCTTGCAAACTTGACAAACGGAGATTTAAATTTTATTTATGTGCAAACCTGATGACGATAGCAACAATAACTCATCATTGCTATATTTAAATAACCTGCATTTTATTCCACTCATTATCTAGCCCCGCAGCAATATTATAGCAAAAACCACACACAAAGTGTTTTTCAGTTTTAGTGGTCTATATTCCCCAGTCATTTTCATTGCACCATTTTCTCATTTCAGTGGAGAATATATAACTTCATTATCTCTTGTCGAATAAATGTACAAAAAGAAGTTATCAACATTCACACTACCTATCTGTTTATCTAAGATACTACATTTTATTTACGATTAATAAAAATGTTCAAGTTTAATATTATAAAAAAATTGTATTTAGAAGCACAAGGAATGATAATAAAGTTGTTATTATTATTACTATTATTATTATTATTATTTCTATTTTACGTTATTTATATTTTTATAGCTCTTTGAGACATGAATGTTAGGTCCATGCATATTCAAATCAATTTTATGAGCGTTACTCAGCACTCACCAAAATATTATTTATAATTATGACTATGTCGAATATCTATCAAGGAAGTAGTAAATATGTAGTTCACTCAGTATTAAATACTTATTTGTTGTAAATTTTAACATACCGGGTGACAATGAGACCAGGGCCATGATTAATTTTTTTTATTTATGAATCGATTTATATGAAATTTTATATTAAGATACTAGACATAATTTCTGATTGATCAATAGATATAGTCAAAATGACTTCTGGTTTCACCGGAAATGACACCAACTATGATTTTTTAAATAGATCACCCTATATATTTTATGTTTTTCGAAACCTACGAGTCAAAATACATACAGTGGTCCTGCCAAATTTTCATTTGTTCAAACAAACAAAAATATATTTTCAAATTCTATTTTCTACCATAGAAGGCCTATCTTGGAAGAATCTATTCTGATGAACTCTTAATAATAGCTCTTTATCAATAAGGTGAATAACCAACCCTTAATAAAATAATACAATTTGCTAAACTCGTTTTTTAAGAAAGTGTCACTTTTTTAAACGGCACCTACTACGGGCCATCTTGCCATTAAATAGAAAATTTAATTACTAATCTAACGATATGCATCATTTACTACTTTATCTTTATCTAAAATTAAAAAATAATTAATCAATTAATAATTTTGTCTAATAAGTAATAACAAGCAATCCAGTGAGACAAATGTCTCATTTAAAAAAACAAAAAAGACCGTTTTTCACATAGAACGCGTATTAAATAAAAACTGTACCCAGACCTGGAAGGTGTCAAAGTGGTTGCCTAACCGATCTAGGTTTTAAGGCGCAGAGGGTCGCAGCTCCGTTTGGTTGCTGAAACATTTTTATTTAATACGCGTTCTATTTGAAAAACGGTCTTTTTTGCGATTTCTCGAAAACCGGAAGTGTCACGTGACTGAAATTCGGTTCCTGAGCTGACATGACCATTCCAAACATATAACTTTAATAACTTTTTTCTCTATCTCTTACGGTTTGGCTGCTGAAACAGCGTCCCGGACGGACGGACAGACAAGTCTATTAGATATAAGTAATAATATCTAAGCAAATTTGGCAGCACTGTTGTATGTAATTTGAGTCGCAGATACCGAAAAACATAAAATATATAGAGTAATTTATTTAAAAAATCAAAGTTAATGTTATTTTCAGTGAAACTAGAAGTCGGCCATTTTATTTAAATTTGTGTCTCAATCCAAAATTATGTCAAGTATCCTCGTTTCAAATTTCATCCAAATTCATTCATAAGTAAATGAGATAGCGACATGTCATTGTCACCTAGTAATACCTTTTATTTAGTTCACTGAAGCATTTCCCATAGGATGTCAGTCGCAACAACACAAGCAGTCCTCCTCCTGATACACCAGAAACCTCAGTAAAACAAGGCTTCCTGTAACAGCTACAATTGTTAATCACCTCCTCTACAACTCCAATGCCGACAACAGCACAGTCATAAACCAAATCCACAGGAACCGTCTCTCCTTGTCACGTCCACCAAGCTGGTAGCCATCCAAACTGCCTTTACCTCCAATGTAAGCTCCTTGTTTTTTTTAGAAATCTCCTTATTTAACAATACTCCTTATCAAATTATTATAGGACAAGATCCAACTCAGATGTAGAAGATGTTTTGATTCCTCTTTGTACTATTTATTAACCATTTTATTCTTCAGTATATTGTAAAATTCATTTTATTTATTCCTTTAATTAATTTTATTAAACAAACCCTTTAGCAGAACAACCAATCTTTTCTGTCATTTAGTGTTTTACATTTTTTAGTTTTTCGCATTTCAGCAGGGTTCTTTCTTTCCATGTTCCCACTCTTCTCACTTGTAATGTTGTAATCTTCTTTGGTTACCACCGCCCGTTTTTTCCGATCAGGGGGCGAACTAATAGCTAAAAATGAGTCATTCTCGTGACTTATCGATTAACAGTACTGCGCCAGATATTCGTTCAGCAGCTAATGAAACGTACGACACGTTATTACTGCAGATATACAAAAGTAAATACGAATTTACTTACAAGACATTTGATAAAATTTTTAAAAATCCAGTTTTTCTATTTTTCTTTTCTTCGTTGATAGGTCGTAGAAAAAATATACTGTACAACTCGAGTGAAATGTCCATATCTTCTCTCGTTGCACAAACTACTATATTTTTATAACATAGATGTAAAAGGAGTGACCTGTGCGAAATATATCATGGGTTATTATGTAGCATTAAGATTTTTCTTCACTGCAAAGTTTGTGATTTGAATTCTGACTTTTATCAGTATGAAATTTGCGGTTTAGAAATAAATATCACCAGAATATTGGCAGTTTTTAAATTTTGGGTAAAAAAAAGTTTGCTTCGTTTTAGATCGCCTGCAGATTGTACAATTTCAATACTATTATATTTTATATGTATTTTAAATATTTTCCGCAATTATTGAAAGAGCGATTATTTTTAGGTAAACGTTGCCGTTGATTTTCATGAAGTAAATGTACGAATTTAAAAATCCTGAATAAATTGGAGCCTAAAATCGTTTTATAAGCACAATTCGTAAATACCTTTCTAGTGTTGCAAACATTATTATCGGCTTTATGCATGATACTCTTATAATCCTTTCAATTATATCTGGAACTCTACTTCGTGAAGTCCCAATAGTGAAGGTCATCAGTTAATGTTGCGACAGTCCTATTGCAATGCACCTAGTCCGGTTGGAATTCTACAAATTGGTAAACTAAGATTGGATACCTTCTTGTATAATAATCAAATAACTTGCTGCGAGGCAGAAGTCGTGTAATCTCCGATTACGAAACAAGCGCCTATAGAATCAATCAGCTCCTTAAAAACGAATTAGAACTAGAAGAAGTTATGTGGAAACTCTCTTAGATTGGTATCTGGATACTGGCAAATGATATCAACAAAATTTTGAAGGATATAGTGACCATAAGTCTGAGAGCCAACTAGCAGGAAACCAAAATCCAGATGTGCCTATTGCTCGAGCGTAAGAACACGGAGGTTGCTAATGGATAGGCAATTTAGGATGTCTTTTAAACTCCAAAATTTCCGAATACTTTAAATTCGTATTTGGGGCATTTTGGATAAAATTGAAATAGAACTTTTCTATCGTATGTTAAATATCTTCATTCATTAATTACTAAGTAAAAGAAGATCATTTTTTGTTTATTTGTTACTGAATTTTCCTTCTTCGTATGCCATGCGCAAAACTGTACGTTGGCGATCAGCTGTTTTGTCCACATTTAAAATTTTCAAAATAAGGAATCTGCCCTCTGCAACTTTAAAGATAGTTGCGGTATCGCTGATTTTACACCAATATTAGTTAAACCATATATTCAAGAAATATAATTCAGTTTTCAAAACCTTTGATTCGGTTTTAAGGAAAATTAGCTTCAGTGGCGAATTTTCAAAACCGTAAAGCAAAATACGCTATCAAGTACTTCAATGTCAGTTTCAATATGACCGGATAGAGTTGGGCCATCATTGTGAAAAGTAGGTAAGGTCAAACTGTGTTTACCCGAATTGGCCTTGCCTTGGTTCATTAAAAGTAATTCTTGTTTTAATGGTAAGTATATTAGAAATAATAGTAGGTTTTTCAAAAGTCCATCTCAATTTTGAGCAAAGAGATCACAGCATTATGGTGGCTGCCACAGCTCATTAATTTTATTGTCTGATTTCCTGTTTGAAGATTTCATGATCTTGCTGGAGTAATAGTGCGCGGTCCAACTTTGAAGCTGCCACGCTTCGGTCTATTTAATTATTATATAAAAATAAAATATAATAAGATGAACCACTCCAAGCTATTGGTATTAATTTTTATTATAATATGTTTAGTGACTTTCAACGTACTGTCTCAACGCAAGGTGTTCAATGTAAGTCTCATATTTGTAATTTTCAAAGCTACATATTTCTGTGCAGTTTCAGCAGAGTGATTACAAAATTCAGTTTGAACGACTTGAGTTGGATCGTACTTCTGAAAAGTACGTTAATTACGCCAAGTTTGTTACATATAAATACAATAGAACCTCGCCAGTCGTGAATGCAACATTTAACTTTAAAGTCGCTATTGGAAACAACCTTCAGGTATATAATACAATTACTCGTTTTTTATAACTAGTTTGTAACATTTGTAACTTTTAAGATTATAGTGCAAGCTTATACATTTTTGAGTAATGAGTATCGATTGTTTCCACTCCGGTTTGAAGTTAACACTTGTGACGCTCTGAAAAACAATTTAATCGGCGTCGCGGATCTTTTCAAGTGTGGCAATTTTACTGGATGTCCCTTCAGAAAAGTACGTACTGAATGACTTACTAAAACTCTCTAAAACACTAAATTGATGCTATTAATAATATCTTGTTACGAGTATGGTTTTACAGCATTTCCAAATTAGACAAAATAAAATTTGATTGTGTATTAGTAACTGGAATGGACATTACTTCTAAAGTTGTATTGTAACTGCATGGAAATTTATAAGAATACTTCTGTTGGTAACCTTAGTAATATATTTTGTAGGATACCACTTACCACTTCTGCAACTGGGCTATCAGTGAAACTCATTTTCCTCCATTTCTCCCTGACGGAAAGTACAAGGTGGAAATAACCGGGGTATACAAAGGGGAAGATGTCGGGACTGTATTTTTGTTTATAAAAGCTTTTCGCCCAATTCGTATCTTATAATTGATTTGATTATATTTCAACGAATTAATTTCAGTTTGAGTTTAAAATATCCTAAGTTGTTAATCTTGTATATTAAATAATGTGTGGGAGGTAACACGAATACAACTACTACTACCAGAATTGGACAAATATACTATAAAAGTAATGCATGCGTACACTAAAACAATTAAGAGTGGAAAATATTTATAATTTATAGATGATTAAGATCTTGCAGTGTATTGTTTCTTGTACAGATATATTGCAAATATAATAATTCTAAGTAAAATTTATAGTTAGTCATAGTTTGAATCTATACAGTGCTAGCAACTAGATGATACCGTTCAATTTAATTCAGCATTTGTGTTTCCCATGTTGTATATAAAAGCTTTTTAATTGTTTCACTGTATTTTTACTTAATAAATATTTTCGCATATATTGCTATGGTGTACACCTCCTTATCCTTTGCTATTTGTTTAGTATAGTAATCCAACCAAAAATTGGAAAGCTATTTAAAATCAGATCATCATTGAAAACAGTAACACCCGTATGGATAGTCGTTCGCCAGCGGCTCGCCGGCGAGTCGCCGGTGTTTCGTTATGAATAGTATGTTGCTGGCACTGTACGTTCATGTAAAATTCCAGGTTATCAGGTTAGGTTTTCCGTCAGTTTTGACACAGACTGATGCAAAACCTAATCTGCTAACCTCGAATTTCACATAGACGTACAGTGCCGCCAACATACTATTCATAACGAAACTCCGGCGAGTCGCCGGCGAGCCGCTGGCGAACGACTATGCATACGGCTGTAAGTCACTTCGTAACTTAACACTTAACACCGTTTGATTGTCGTTCAGTGACACTTCGATAATAACCTTTAAATTTAACATATGCATTGGGAATTTTGGTAGACATATACGTTTGTCAACATTTTCTATGCTAGTATACGGTTTTAAAAACAGGTTAAACAACTAGTAACTACTTAAATCATGCACAATGCCTTAACAAAACAGTTACATGTACAATTTGCAAATGAACTGTCATTACTTCAAAGCAGCTTGACATTAGAAAATAATTTCTTGATTGTATGCAACCAACTTAGACATGACTTACACTTCCATGATGCATTTGATTTTAAATAGCTTTCCAATTTTTGGTTGGAATACTATACTCAATTTCATTAAACCAGATAGTTTTTCAACGTTCAAGCTTATATGATCTTACTCTTAAATGAAATAACTTTTATTTTTTAATAAGTTAATGTCAGATATTTGCCCTTTTATAATATTTCTATTTTATGTTATTTCGTTCTTTCTAGCTCTTTGAGACATGAATGCTCTTACCTCAAGTTAGGTCCATGCATATTCAAGGGTAATACCACAAGCAGTGGATATATTTTTGACAAATATTTTGTCGTTTCCATGTAAATTATTGCGTTTAAATTTCACGATACAAAATCACATCACATTTAAATGTGATTTTGTTGAATGAAATTTGCAATAATATCTATGGAAATGGCAAAATATTTAAAAAATATATATCCACTTCGAGTGGTATTTGGGACGACTATTTAGCAATATTAATACATAACGATTAACTTTATTGAAAAATAATCCAACAATTAATATAATTATTCATTCTCAATTAAATTCAGGGGAATACTTCCAAAACACAGCATTTTAAAATTTTTAATACAAGCCACACAGTTTGTTAGGGTTTAGTGTTACGTTACCTAGCGATATCACTAAGGACAGAACATCGTTTCTAAGCGATACTTCGCAACAAGGCTATTTATTTTTTGAGTACGTACATTGTTTTGTGGATATTTTGCATGGTGCCCAATATTCAGTGATATACTGCTGTTATTGGTTGAAAAAAGCAAATGTCTGCAATGTGATTGGCTTATATGTTATAGTGTTGAATAGTCAAATAAATTTTATGATAGTTAATGAGCACACAAAAAAAATATAATTATGACATTTCGAGAACTGTCAAAGTGAAAAGTCAAATAAATGATTTCTGTCACTTACCAAATATGTCGAATATCTATGAAGTAAGTAGTAAATATGTAATTCGCCCAGTATTAACGACTTGTTCGATTTAAATTTAACATATACCTTTTTAAAAGCTCATTGAAGCATTTCTTATAGGATGTCAGTCGCAACAACACAAGCAGTCCTTCTCCTGATCCACCAGAAACTTCAGCAAAACAAGACTTCTTGTAACAGCTACCATTATTGATCACCTCCTCTACAATTCCAACGCCGACCACCAGCACCGTCATAAACCAAGTCCACAGGAACCGTCCCTCCTTGTCACATCCATCAAGCTGGTAGCCTTCCAAACTGCCTGTTTTTTTAGAAATCTCCTTATTTCCAACAATGACAATACTCCTTATTCAATTGTTATAGGACAATTGCGACGTCCCGCAAGACCTCGATGCTCTCTACGTCAAGGTCCAACTCAGATGTAGAAATTCATATGGTTACAAGACCTTCCAAATCCAACATTACTTTCACATGTAGTGTGCATCCAATTCCACATCAATTGTAGATGTATTCATCTTACAGCGACTCACATGAAGTTCCAAATCAAAAAGGATACCCAACACTGACTCTTACATGGTATATCCAAATCCACTGCAGACGTTATTATTCCATGTATACCATTTTATTGTTATTAGATGTTCTTATTCCTCTTTGTACCATTTATTAACCATTTTATTCTTCAGTAAATTTGAAAATTCATTTTATTTCTTCCTTTAGTTAATTTTATTACATAAACCCTTTAGCACAACAACCAGACAATAAATTATATTTTATTAAAGGGTTTTTATTCTTTAAATTTCACTTTACTATAAAAATATGTTACATATTTTGAAAAAAAAATTAGTTGTTATTATCTATTAATATAATTTCCCTAGCAATAAAATTATATCAATTTTTTTACAGTTACACTATTGATAAATTTCTATATGATATACTTTATTATAACATTTCACAATTGACTTTTTCAGATAATCATTTGACTTTGGCTTTCACTTTACTTATTCCGTTTGTCAGTTAATACAAATTAAGATCTAAGCTCTGAAGTTACCAAACAATTATCCCAACTAAATCAACTTATATGCTCGAACCTTTTTAATAAACTATTCACAATTTAACAGTAACTGCATCTAATCTCCCATTCGTTAAACAACTCTCAAATGATTATATGGTACTTTTAATTCATGAAACCCCTCTGGTACCTTTTAATTTTCAATTATCAATCTCAAAAAAGTAGCACAACAATATATAGGGTGTTAATAAAAATATACACATGAGATCCAAGCATGGATAAGGCGCTAAGTATGTACAATTACATACTTTACAGTTTATTAATTCATCACATTATTAACTTTGGTCAATTCACAGGTATTTTTATTTAAAACCTTCTAGATTTCAGGGAAATACAGTTTTGATACAGATATTGAAAAAAATTTTTGGCTCCGCTCAATTGTTTCGCCATTTATCAAATTATTTCTGGCCTAACCTGTATATTTTTATTTGAATTATAATCCATTGCATTTCGAATTCTTAAATTTTCCAAACCAGCGCATTTTGTACCTGTATTGAGTTGCTATCGTAAGCACGGTGTACTTTTGACCAGCTATATCTGTTATCGCTGGCTGGCCGTAGGAATGCGAACTTGCATTTTGAAGCAAACGTTTCGGGCCCGGGTCTTGTCTTTTGACCTCGGCCGACGCGTTTCGCGCGGTCGAAGTTTGATTTTTAAATAAGTCAAAAGTACGTGCGCTTAACCAATTTTTACAAGCATTTTGTTTGAAAGCTGGTAAATTGATTCAGGTACGATGGGTTTTTCTTTCTGTTATCCTCATATTAAGTGCATTTCTTTAGATTTTTACCAGGAAGTATTTTCACCTGGAATTCTCAAATTGCACTTGGGATTAACAACTTGGAGTCCAGTTTCCTGTCCTAATTCGAAACGAACACCTGCTATTTTCTGCATCGCTTCTGCGCCCATGTTGCGTAAGGCTGATTCCTTGCTGTATGCGGGTTACCAGTGATAGCAGCTCCCGACTAGCGTTTACACCCTAAACTTGTGGGGGCCTAGAAGGTCAGTTGGTTCGTTTTTCTATTACAACGCCAATTGAGGAAGGGTTATATACCTACCAAGTTAATCTTGTGCTGGTGATACCGGATGCTAAATTTATTACTAACATAATAGTTCATTCACTCAGTAAATTTAATTAAAGATAGCATTTAAAACTATTGAATTTTTATGCGTACTTTATACTTTTTTGTAAAAGGAGCACCCACGGTTTTTTCTCTCAGCAACCTAGAAAGAAAGGTTTTTATGAATGACAGCGATATGCTTATCTCTAGATTTATTTTGCAATTTCAAGCAATTTAACGACCCAAAAAGGGTTTTTTTTGTGGTGATTCGTGTGGCCACCTTAAATTAGTTTTGGCTGCATAGTGTAGCAAACATTTTAAATATTTTATGAATTACATAGATTACATTTGGTGATTACCAATTTATTATGCCATTCATAAATTCTGATTACTTTTAGTTAATTATATTATCCGCAATCATCTGATTTCTGACGCCCATATTTTTTTTGAAGACTTTGCAAGGTACACGGCTGGTGGTTTGAACCCACAACCATACCGCCGAATTTGAGTTAGTTCGGCCTGAGTGGTAAGTGAAAATTTTTAGAGCTTTCGTGTAGTACGTACTTTAAGGAGGTTAATCTGAGATTTTTACTACCACTGATTATCTTATCTAATTAATAGCAGGTCAGCTTCTTTATTGTAACAATCTTTACATAAATTTATCCGAAATTGTATCGTAATATTTTAGATTTAGATTATTATCATCTTGATTGTTGACAAACAATGATCAGTGGCTACCAATTAATGATCAACGATATATAACAAACGATCAATGATAAACCATCAGTGGCCAACAGTCGGCGTTTAAGGATTAATGATCGGTGATAAACTACCAGCGAGCAATGGTAAACGATCAGCAGCCAACGATGAACTACGAATAGTCGACAATGATAAACAATAGACCACTGACAATACACGACTTACAATTAAAGATAAAATACCAAAGGCAAACGATTAACAATAAACGATCAATGTTTAACAAACAGTGATGGGTATACGTTATCGATCGACGATCATCAGCCAACGAAAGATGATTAACTATCAACAATAAATGTGATTAACGACGATCGACTAAAGACTATCGATAAACAATCAATTCTCAGTGATTCCTACAAACCAACTACCAACAGTAACAATTTGTTTCCTTCGACCTTTCTATAAAAGGTAATTTTACGGACGCATTTGCGTACGAAAGATATCACTATTTTGGACACCACTAATTTTTCGTCGGCAAATACTTTTCATCCTCAACAACTCTTATAATTTGCATAGTTCTATTTACATTTAAATTATTATCAAATATGGTAATAAAATTAGTAAATTGTAAACTAAATCGATCGCATTACAATTATTTCGGATTGATGTATCAAATAAAAAACGGAGTTAGATATATTTCTGTTCAGTGAACTTTAGTTAGTGGCAAGTACTAACGTAGACTGTGATTCGTCATCTACAAAAGTTTGAAATTCCATTGTCTTTGATGTTTTGAAGTATTTTTTACTGTATTGGGCTTGCCCGGTGTCTATTTGAATTCGAAAAATGTTCTCAGTTTATTTCGCGATGGCCGATGAGGCTAGCGGCGAAGAGTTTTTTTATAGTAATTCTCTACCCGACCTGGCGTGAATGGCGTGAAGTAACACTGGAACTGTTGCCACAAAAATCAAGAATTTTGTATGAAAAGCAATACCACAATTTTAAGAAATGCTGTTATAAAAAAAAGTCAAAGATATTACTGAACATTTGATGTAGGCCTATTTCTCCTCAAAACCAAACCATATAGTTATCAACATTATGGTCAACATATTCAACATATATGTTGAAACCAACGTTAGTAATTAAAAATAATACTGACATTAGAAAATTCCCTAAACTCCATACATTTCTGAAGAAACAAGATGTTGGGTACAAACCAAGGAAGTGCAAAGTATTCAGCAGGAATGAGCTGAATATAATTCTTCGACAAGTTCCCAACGAGACTTATTTAATGTCCAAGGTAAAAGTCGTAAAGTTTAATATGCACCCCTGACAAAAGTGCATTTTTACGGATGTAATTACGGCTGTAAAATTCGTTTTCGCGGCCGTTACTATTACACTACCGTTGTTATTAGTCTTCCTCTTCTTCTTCTTTGGTCTATGTTAGCCCACTGCTGGGCGTATGCCTCTCCTGTTCTGTTCCATTGGCTTCTATCCTGTTTTCTCGGCGTTTCCTTAATGTCGTCCAATCATCGCTTTTGAGGATTAGTTTGTGTATCCACCTGGTGGAATCTTGCTATATGTCCTGCTCAACTCCATTTGAGAAGCAATGCAAGATTATATTCGTGATTTTACTGCCTCTACAAACTTTTTCATTTTTATGTGGGGCCCCGTATGCTTACTCCGACACATGATGCTCGTTAGAAAACTTTCAGGTTTCTTTGAACATGCTTGGGTTAACATGACTGACTTCAATTTGTATGTTGCAAAAGGTATACCACATATTTCGTATACCTTAAATTTTAGCAATATTGAAATTTCTTGATTTTTCAATATATATATTTATCATGTTGCCAAAGGCTAATCTGAGTCTGGTAATAACTTTCCCTAGTTTGATTTGATGACCCAGGTATCTGTATTTCTCTATATTTTCTAATATTTTGCCATCTACTGTAATTTGAGGGCGTTCTTATGTTATTAGTTATTACCTTTGATTTTGTGGGATTCATTTTTAAACCAACCGCTTTAGATGTCAAATTTAGTTGTTGCAGCATGATTTCCACTTCATTTACATTTGTACTTACAAGGACAATGTTATTTGCAAACTGTAGATGATTAACCACATTACTGTCTATATCGATACTTTTGGATTTCCATTGTAACTTCTTAAAAATTTCGTTCATCCCAAGTGTAAACAATTTTGGACATATGGCGTCGCCTTTTCTGACGACTCTCTGTATTCGTACTTTCTCTGTAGTTTAATTTTCATTCGGTTTTACTTGTAAGCTTGCATGGCTACACAGAAAATTTGCTTTGTTTTGAATTCCAGAATACATCCTACTAATTGTCATAATAGTATATTGCACAACAAGTTTAGAAAACGAATAGAGCTTAAAAAGCTATATAAGTTTAGTAAAATGTAACAACCCGCAAGAAAATTGCGTTATAATTATAAGACTTATAAATTGTAAGTTGTCAGAAGAAAAGAATAAATCAAAGCCGCCCCTGCGTAAATTACAAATATAGCGGACGCGAAAGTTCATTTACCAAGAATGGAAAGCTACATTTGTCGTAGTCAGAAAAAGCGATTGAATTACATTCGGTGCTCATAAAGTTAAAAGATTTCTGAGAACAGAGAATGCCGATTTGACACATAGCGGAAACCCGTGTGGGATATGTCGAATTCGCAATTCTCAGAGCGCGCAAAGTACAAGTCAAAATGCTAGTTGGACAAAACGGGGAAGCCCGAGAAACATACGGCCCCCCACGATAGAAAATTACCTGGGAGGGAACGCAAACCGCGAGGGCAGTTCGCGTCCCGGTTTCGAGTAATAAATTAACCCGTCGAAAACATTTTTCGGTGCCAATTCTAACTAAATCAAAATTACATCTTTTCGATCTAAAACTAAAGTGTTGTGTAGTGCCCAACCATCAGAAAATCCAGGAATAAAAGGGAACCATAGGACTCCAATCAATTTTAGCCGAACTCAATTTAATTCATAAATAAACATCGGTCACGCCGTTTAAATTAAATAATAACCAAATCGAGGGGTAGTAACCACAGCGCAGGAGTAACAGGTCAGACTTAATTGTTGTTATTTTATATTAACCAACTCAAAGGGCCGTCGCTAGATTTATTCTATTCCTTCCAAAACAATTTTAATGTCATAAACTTTAAGCGTAATTCTGAGCAATTATATTTACGAAACTATAGCAACTTAAGCATATAGCCGCTTGGGCGAACAACCAGTGTAATTGGGCAAAATTGATACTTGTTTTCCAATATAGTGTTATAATATTCTTTGGCGTTTTATTTTATTAAAAGTAGGCTTTACAACCCCTAAATTAAGAGCAGGGTTCAGCGATCGAGTTAACCTCCGAGGAAGCGTAACTTTGTGGTCTAAGAGGGAAAACTACCCCTAAGACTACCAAAAGGGTTGCAGCCCCTAACCTAAGGGTTGCAATACTTTACATTAAATGAGAAACAAAACAAATGTTTGATCCTTGGTTAATCGTATATCGTCATTCTCAGTCTCTTCGGAGGCGTGGGTTCGAATCCCACCGCTGCCACAAACACTTTAGTTTTAGATCGAAAAGATTTAATTTTGATTTAGTTAGAATTGGCACCGAAAAATGTTTTCGACGGGTTAATTTATTACTCGAAACCGGGACGCGAACTGCCCTCGCGGTTTGCGTTCCCTCCCAGGTAATTTTCTATCGTGGGGGGCCGTATGTTTCTCGGGCTTCCCCGTTTTGTCCAACTAGCATTTTGACTTGTACTTTGCGCGCTCTGAGAATTGCGAATTTGACATATCCCACACGGGTTTCCGCTATGTGTCAAATCGGCATTCTCTGTTCTCAGAAATCTTTTAACTTTATGAGCACCGAATGTAATTCAATCGCTTTTTCTGACTACGACAAATGTAGCTTTCCATTCTTGGTAAATGAACTTTCGCGTCCGCTATATTTGTAATTTACGCAGGGGCGGCTTTGATTTATTCTTTTCTTCTGACAACTTACAATTTATAAGTCTTATAATTATAACGCAATTTTCTTGCGGGTTGTTACAAAAACTATTTTTCTTACGAAGTGTGTATACTATTTTTTCGCATTTTGTATTAGTATTTATAAACAAACATTTATATAAAAGCATTATACCACATGCCCATTAAAAAAGGCGGCTGTGGAAATTTAAACGTATGAATAATATTTTGGTGGCACCGTAAGTCTATATCAAATATTCGAGGTTAGCAGGTTAGATTTTCCGTCAGGTTTGACACAAACTGACACAAAACCTAACCTGATAACCTCGAATTTGACACAAACTGACAGGAAACCTAACCTGCTAATCTCGAATTTGACAGTGACATTACCATATAGTAAAGTGACATTTCTATGCACTAAAGTGCCACTTTATTAATCGATTTTGAATTTAGTAAAATAGCGCATTATTATACAAAATGTGAAATAGTAATTTTTGTATTAAGAGCGCCAAATTAATGATTTTAGAGCGTGAGAATGTTATTTCATTTGACGAGGCGATAGCCGAGTCAAAGAAGTCATTCGAATGCTCTAAACCATTTCGCGCTCACAATACAAACAATGTTTTTCTACAACCGTCAAACAAGAGTATCAACATTAATATAAATATAAATCCTTTTTCTCACGTTTATCAATGGTAACGTAAATAAATATCCCATTTTTTAACACATTAAAAAATGGCAAACTTCGCGCATTGATAGCGATACGCGAATGTCCCCTTTTTTGACGGTTGCCGAAAAAACCAATTTGAGTAAGATCCTCCTATTTTTGCATAGTGATACACGGATTTGTTAAAATCGGGAGGTACTGTCACATTGAATTTAATGACGATTTTGCTGAACAAATGTCTAATTAACATAAAATACCTGCTATATGGGAAAATGCGCAGGTTATACTGCTTTAAAAGAAAAGGAGACGTACAGAATATGGAAAACTGTAGACCTATGATCCTTTTGCCACACCCTTACAAATTATTTACAAGATTATTTCTAACAGGCTCATAAATAAATTTGATGGATATCAACCACCGGAGCAGCCCCGGTTTCGAAAGGGCTCTGGCGCAGCTGATCATATACTCACCGTACGTTTCCTTATAGAGAAATGCGTAAAATATAATGTTTCGCTCGCGTTTGACTCGGTAGAACATTGGGCAGTATTCGCAGCTATAGACAAATAAAAAATTGACTTAAGATATACAGTGACCGCCAAAAAGTCGGCATAATATGGGAAAACATTTTATTTTTGATTTTTGGAAACAAACTTTTTACGTCAATAATAACCAGTCTACGGCTTCTGACGTTGCTTCGAGAATATCCTGCCAGGACCCTGGGTAGGCTCTTAGGGGACAATCGGATGCAATATGCTGCATTGTTTGATGAGCATGGCCGCAATCACATTGTGTTGACTCCATATTGCACATGTTTGTACACTATGTTATAATATATAATTTGTAATTGCCTTGTATGCCATACGCTAAATAAATAAATAAATACGTCAATAATTTGTGCTTGTCTAAAAACCTATTTAGCCCGTATCATATATACCGAGTTATTTTTACTTATTTAGAAAATGGAGTTTTTCGAAATTGTCAAAATTCAAAAACTGCTATTTTTCGGAAACTAAGTAAGATTTCGATGAGATTTTTCTAGAATGTGTTATCTTTACCTAACTGAACAATCTCAATGCCAGAAAACACCAATTTTTTTAACTTTAGCTAAAAATAAATTTTTCACTTTTTTAAATATTTTTAAAAATTCCACATACCAAAACTTAATATTAAAATTCAATTTTTTTATGTGCAGACTTTAAAGATTTATAATTGGAAAAAATTATATAAAATATTGATTACTTCTTTAAATTTTTTATTATTTACTGAAAAGTAGTATGTTTGCATAATTTTTACGTTTTTTACTTCCTTTTACTATAAAGGAAGTATTGGATTCACCCCAAAAATTCGAAATTGAGTTTTCAACGGATCTTTACGTTTTAGAGTCCCCTGATCCCAAAAAACATATTTTTTTTCATTGGTCTGTGTGTCTGTATGTCTGTCTGTCTGTCTGTCTGTGTGTCTGTCTGTCTGTGAACAGAATATCTCAAAAACGAAAAGAGGTATGGCGTTGAAACTTCATATATAAGTTTTGTGTACTATGTAGATGAGACAGCAAGCTTTTGAAGAAAATCGCATAACCGGAAGTAGGTGTTTACTCTTGTGATTTTTCAGTTTTTTTCGATTTTTTCAAAAACGGCTCTAACGATTTTTGTTAAACTTTACATTTTTCTTACATTTTTAATGTGTATTGATGTGAGATAGGTGATTTTCAAGTTGAATACTTCTAAAGTGAGTTTCTTTTGTTTTTTTTTTCTATTTTCTTTATTAACTCCTATTTTAAATAAAACACCCGGTATATTATTACATTTTTGAATTCACCTTAAAATTCTAGAGAAAATTTGTTTCTTCAACTAACACTCGATTTTGTACCGTTTTTGTATAATTTGTAATTTTTAAAAATTTTTAACAAATGGTTAAAAATTAAAAATGAAATTTTTGACTAATTATAAGATCACTGTAAAAGGAAGTTGTGTGAGTGTATCACACCAGATTTTTATGCAAAGCGCTTTTTAACAGAAATATTTTTGAATTCTAATTAATATCTATTTAAATGGGTTCTAGAAACTCTGATGTAGCCCTGTTAATGAATTACTGTTACAAAAATCCTGTAAATGTTCTTTTACAGTTGTTTAAATGAGGAATTTTTTTACAACATGTAATGGATAAAGAACAATCCCCGCTACTTCCTACTATTAGCCCTTCTCATTAGCTACTAAGTGCAGAGATTTGCGAAACAGTATAAAAGCAGGGCCCTCAAGCCCTTCGAGAGAGTTCTGAATCTAACTTTTTCCCAAAAAGTAGATCCGTCCTGAACCTGACTTGACCTGACCTGAACCTCTAACGTATACCTGAAACCTTGAAGTGCACCTGAAACTCGTTTGGATGTTTCCTATAGCATCGGGTTAATCAAATTGCTGCCCGTTAGATTTAATTCTAGAACTCCGATCTTCCCGTCGGCGGCCAATTTTCCTTATCTCTTCATTTCGGCCGCCGGCGACAAATTCTGTATCTCGGATACCGATTTACCATTGGAGCATATGGAGCATATGAGTCCACGTGTACCAGGGCCTGGACACGCCTACTTTTGCCAGCCAGAACATACGATATCATATCATAGACGTAGCAGATTTTCTTCAACTTCTATTTAAATTGAATAACCAGTCCGTTCCTTACTATACAACGATCATAGAGCGTACATTATTTGACAATAAAACATTTATTAGCTTAGTAGAGCCCAATCCCTGACTTTAAATACAGCACTTCTAGACTAATTCGACAGAAACAAAGAACAGCAATGCTAGGTCCATTACAGCACGGCACTGCAAGTGACTGAAGGCCCGCGTCTGAGATTCAGTCGCCGTGTCTGAACAGACTCAGATTCTGTATCCCGCATACCGAATCTCGGATACGGAATCCCCGTGTGTTCAGGGCCTAAGGGTCGCGAGTTCGATTCCCGGTCCCGGTAAAGTTTTCAAAAATAAAAAATTCAGATGAAAGCCTCTACAGAATGCCATCATTCGGAAATGATGTAAAACCGTGGGTCCCATGTTACTACGATGTGTAGCATGTAAAATATCCCTTGCTAGGGTTGGAACTCCTTAGTCTTGGCAAAATTCTAAGTAGGACTTTGACCATATGACCCAAGCAGTCGGTGTCTAAGATACCTGGTACTCTGCATGCCTAGACATTGTCCATTAACGAACCAACAAACAAAACCTACAATTGTTACTAGCATGGGTAAATTGATTAATGCGAATAATGTAAGACTGTACATGGCTGAATTATGCAAAATTAGACATAGGAATTTACTTAATGTTACCATGGTGTTGGTAAACAAAATAACAACACAGTGACTACAGGAAAAACCGACAATTGTTACTAGCATGGGTAAATTCATTAATGCTAAAATAAAGTTGCCAATGTATAGTCTTACATCATTCACACGGTATACGTGTCAGGTGTTGTAGGTATGTCTGCCGTATATAATATGTACAATAGGGGCCCCAGGACGCTTACCTGAGGTACTCCGGAAGTAATTGGATGAATATCGGAATATTCTTGCTCATATTTTATATGTAACTGCCGGTTAGACAAATAAGACTTGATAAGAAGATAAAATTTACTTGAAAGGAGTGACTTGATCTTGTACCATAGGCCATCGTGCCACATCTTATCAAATGCCTGATTTATATCGATGAACACTGCTGGACAGTAGGACTTGGTTTCGAACGCTGTAGTAATTATATTTACAACACGATGACACTGTTGTATAGTAGAATGATACTTTCTGAAACCGAATTGATGATCCGGGATGCAGTTTTCTAGTTGATCAGTTCCATGTAATCTTTTAATTAAAAGCTTCTCTAACAGTTTTGAGATTTGTGGCAGTAAACTTATTGGGCGGTAGGATGCAACTTCTTCAGCAGATTTTCCTGGTTTTAATATTACTATTATCTGTGCAAATTTTAGCGGCGATGGCCAATATTTGAGGCGTAATATGGAATTGAAAAGATTTCTTAAGAATAGTATACCATTTCTAGGTAATTCTGTGAGCAGCTTCCTTGTTATTAAGTCGTAACCGGGAGCTTTCTTCTTGTTAAGGTGTTGAATTTCTGTACATAACTCCATAAAGATAAAGTTTTTAATAGGATATGACAGCTGCAGAGGTGCTTCAAGGAATCGCTTTACTTCATTATCTGGTAGGTTGGAGTGAGAGGTAAATGTGTCTGCGAAGTGTTGAGCAAGTAACTCAGCGTTTTCATGGTCCGCTCGGGCCCATTCAGTGTTTGGTTTCTTTAGTGGAGGATTTGTAGTTTGCGGCCTCTTATTTGTTTTGGCAATTTTCCAGATACTATTGTCTGTTCGTTATAGTGTGGTTAAAAAGTAATGTTTCTTGTTTTAACATTTTTATTTTGTTCTTTAAACTATTTGCTAGCCTATTACATATCGTTTTTTCGACTAGATTGCGTGTTCTGTGCCATTTCGCTCTTGTTCTACGATTTTGTCGTACAAGTTCAAGAATTTCGTTGGGAACATTCAGATCTTGACGTACCTCGTTGATGACCGTATGTGTCGAATGTCAAGCTGCATATTGAACTGGAGTGATAAAATGAACGCAAGCTTCTTCTAACTTATTGGTAGTACTTGGATTGATATTGGTTAGTAGATTTTCTTCAATAGCTGCTCTGAATGTGTCCCAATCTGTTTTATGGTTATGTAATGAAGGTCTAGGTGATTTTTTAAATTAATGTTGTACCTACTAATTGTAGTTGTAACTGCTGTATGATCGGAAGATAGATGATGGTTGCTAACAATGTCAACGTAGTTATAAGACATGTCTTTTGTGACAAAAAAGTCCAGTAAGTCAGGTATCTTTTCCAGGTTTGTAAGCTAATACGTGGGTTCGCCAGTAGAAATGAATGCGTAATTTTCTTCGCGTATCAGATTTTACAGTCCTCTGCCCCTAGTCGTCGTTATACGAGAACCCCATTAGGTATGCTTACAGTTGAAGTCCTCACCGCATATAAAGTTGTTGCCAAGTGATTGGGAGAATGGCTTGAGGGAGTCCATGGTAATTCTGTGCTTAAGTGGGCAATATACAGCAAATATTATTATTGGATTTGGTAGATTACTAACTTGAATTGTCGTAGCTTGTAGGAAAGGTTCTTGATACTGTTGTAATTCATAATGGACGATTGAGCTTCTAATTAGTATAGGCGTACCTCCATGGGATGTACCGTCAGGGTGTTCTGTATGATAACACGTACAGTGCGGTATTCTTAGGTATAATCTAGCTGTAAAGTGCGTTTCTCATACAAGGCATCATTCAAATACAACTATTGTCCAATGCACGAGGTGCCAACAATACAATCATACCAAAGCTTATTGTAATCGCTCTCACACATGTGTGAAATGTGGAGGACGGCATGATACAAAAATTTGTAAAAAGACAAAGGAATCGGCTCCAAAGTGTGCCCTATGTGGTGGCGATCACCCCGCTAGTACTAGTAGTAGTAGTAGTAGTTGTGGGGAGACCAAAGTCCAGCAAGTAGGCCACCATAGGCCCTTTTTGCCAACTACATGCCATCCACTCAACAACCCAGCTAACTATAGAGGTTGCACAGTACTCAAAGAATTACAAAGTAAGTTGAAGTATGCAATCTCAAGGTTGTCAAGTAAATCAAAATCAACCATAACAACAACCAACGCAGAGTAGGACAATACGACATGGATCATGTACATTGTCCACCTATAGTCAAGCAGCACAGGGAGTTACAGAGCAAAATCAAAGTCAAGATCTAACATTTAAAAATTCCTCGAAGAATTAAAAATCAGGTTCTCGCAATTAATGAAACAAAACATGGTAATAAACATATTATCCACTGTTATAAATAAACTCATTCGTTAATGTCTAAATCCTTAAGAATACAATTATGGAATGCTAATGGCATTCTGTCAAAAATAAATGAAATCGAATAGTTTATAAAATTAAATAATATTGACATATATAACCCAATAATACCGAAGTACTTATAGTATTACTACAGAGACTACCATCAAATTCCAAATGTCTCAAATGGTTGACAGTTTGAATTAAACCACTCATTGAAGCTGTCTACTTGATTTCCTCTTGTTTAGAAGATAGTGTACTTAAACGTCGCATGCGTGACAACATAGAGGTGCTAGCAAGAATAGTGTAAGCATGTGCCCAAATTACACCGTCAAAAATACGAAATGCTAAAGAAACATTTAAAAAGGAGTTCTCAGTATCTAAACCAATGGCAAACAGCATACCTATAAGTAATTGCTCTTTTCTTCTACTTAAATATCGTAACAATTGGTTGGCACGGCGAGGAGGTTGTAGGTTCCATATTACGGGCTTTCCTCCATAAATTTAACGTCATTTACATGAGTTTGACGAAATGCGATATGTTTATCTAATTACTCGTGCAACCATTGCCGTAATGAGCGAGTTCTGTAGTTTAGTGGTTAGCACGTCTACTTAGCATTCGGGAGGTCATGCGTTCGATTAAAATAATCAATGGTAGTAAGAAAAATCGCAGATCAACCCCCTACAGTTTCTACAACACGGTAGCTCTAAAAAATCTTCACTTACCGCGATGGCCGAGCTAACTCGAATTCGGCAATATGGTCGTGGATTCAAACCACCAGCGGTGTACCCTGCAGTCTTCAAAAAAAGGAAATGGGCGCCAGAAATCAGATGATTTCAAATAATTAAAATAAACTACAAGTGACTAGCGTTTATTTAATAATTACTGAATAATCTTGTAGTGTCAATAATAATTAATCAAAATAATTTGATCACAAATAATGTCATAATAAGGCTGTGCAAGTTAAATGAAGGTTGCGACACGCACAAAGATCAAAAACCCCTTTCGGGTTTTTAAGTTAATTGTAACCACAAATTTAATCAAGAGGTATGCATACCGCTGTCATTTGATAAAACCTTTCTGTTCAGGCTATTGAAAGCAAAAAGCGTGAATGCTCCTTTTACAAAGGTTTAATTACACACGGAAATTGTAGCTTTAAATATTAATCGTAATTACATATCCGCATAAAAGTTTAAATATTAAAAACAAGAGCATGTATAAATTTGAACTTTATAGGTTAATAATAACGGAAAGCATAAATGTAAACTTTAATATAATATAATCTTGGAATAACCAGTCCGAATTAGCTTGTAACACTAACCTCCAACATCCATAAATTGCGGTCAAATAAGTGCTGATCGTGAGCTGCTATACACCGCCGTGGATGCATCGGTAATTGAAACGAAGCCAACCTCAAACTGTCGGATGTAGGAAGGATGCCAGCAAGTGTTGAAAAATTAAATCGGATGGCGACCTTGCCTCCAAGATCAAATTCTCGGGCAAAACTGTCAATTTAGAGCTAAAGGAAATGCAATTAATACGAGGATAGCTAACAGAAAATCTCAATCGTACCTGATTCAAATTACCAGCCCTTGAAACGAAATTAATCGTCGTGGCGTAACAAAGCACGAACGGGGCCTTCTTAGAAGCAAGTTGCTTCGTCGAGGTGCAAGAAAAGAATGCTCGCGTATTCGGCCAACTAACGAAAAACAGCTGAATGCTGCGGCCCCGAGATAAACCAGCGATTTGGGTTTTCCAGAATCGGTACGAAATGAGCGAACCAATAATTTGAAATAATTCGAAATACAATGGATTATAACTCAAGTAAAAATATACAGGTTAGGCCTGAAGTAAATTGGTAAATGGCGAAACAATTAAGCGAAGCCAAAAAATTGTTTCACGATGCCCGCGATCGTCTGCTATGATTCAGGTTTTTAGGTGGTTTTCCTGCGTTAACAGAGCACTTTTTCTGAGGCGAATGCCGGGGCAGTATTTCTCCATCTTTCATGACCTCTCTTCCATTCTCTGCGGCTCCTTTCTCTCATTCATCCTATACGTTTACTTGCCGTAATTGAGATCTATTGAAATGGCTCCTACTTAATGCTTAGTCTGATTATTTAATTAATTTGATATTTTGTATAACTTAGGGCCAAATCCAACTACACAATTCTCTGTTTAATATTTTACTGTGTTCGAACTTTGCCTATCATTAAATTACTAGGCTGGATAAAATATGAAATGTACTTATTTACTGGACAAAATAAATGGTTGTAGGACCCTCTTTATATTTGATTCAACTGTAATAAATAAAAAAACGCTAGCTCTCAGTAGAATACAAGCTCTTTAATCTCAGGGTGAGTTCCGAAGTCGACTGTATCGACTGTATTTTAAAATTGATCTGAAATGGTACTATACACAGCCCGTAGTTCCAATACGCGGTAGCTAAAGGTAAAAATCTGTCAAATAACAAATCGGTTGACTAGTGCACACAGCGGTGCTTTGAAAGTTATAATACTCGTGAAATATGAGAATTCGCAAGGTGATTATTTAAAATTTTGCCCTTATCGACAAATAACAACTTTTGTTTCTAACAGTTACGTATCTCGTGACGTCAGACAGACGCCGTCCAAATGTTGGCAATTGTTTCTGGTCGCTTCCTGCACAGCTTCAACTTCCGCCAAACTAGGGATTTTACTAACGCCGGGCTAATTACTTAAAATGCGGCTTAGCTAGAGCCTTGGAAATGATCTCCTCTCCTTTAACAAGGTTTGAAGTCGTATGCACCTCGTTTTCCGGACGCTCACACTATTTGTTTAGGCTAAATCGTACCTTATAAAAATTCGTTGGACTGCATCGCCCCCTCTGGAAATGACGCCGTTGGATTTTCTTCACTATTCTTGGTCCCCTTGCTGCCAAATCTGCTGGAGAGGTTCTTGCAGACCTGTCCTGTGCCATAAACTGCTGATCTGTTGGCTCCGATGCTCCTCTTGGCCGTAGTCGAGTTCGCAAAATGGACTTGATCGGACCCGATTTCCTCGTAGATGGGATTATGGAATTTGTATGTTTTTTGTTACGGAACTTGTTGAATATACACCCACTTGTACACTGGCACATGGGTAATAAACTGGTATACTTTTTATAGCTTGGAAAACACCTTTATTATCAAAATTATATAAAAATATGGAGAACAAATTTCAACAAGCAGTCATGTAATTAATTTTCAATTGTTCCCTTCCGTTATTAAAAAAAAACGAATCTGGTTGCTATGAGACAATACTAACGGAAGTTATGTTTGATAACTTAAAGTACAAAATGGAAATAAATTTGATTACATAATTATATTTTACATTTTTCTTATAATTTAAGTTATTGTCTTTTCTTACATCTAAAATAACTTCGGTAGCGCTGCGCACACACACCTTTAATTTTAACCACTGTTCTGCGTTTGCACTAATTGTAATTTTAAATGCACTGATTTATTTGAGTTCACCACTTCTCATTTGCTTCGATCATGTCCTGCTGCCTGCTTCTCAAATTGCTCTCTTGCAATGTCCTGTTATTTGATTCTATCTTTCTTTTAGATTCCTCACAAATTTCACTTTTATTGACATTTAAAAAAAAACTACGATTCTTTTAACCTGTACATAGCAAACCTTTTTGTGTCTATTAATTTCTTTCGGTTCGGATTTCTATTATGCATAAACCTATTATTTTTATTTATTTAAAAGTCAACTTCGACCCCTGTGAAAACGAGCTCTGCCTTCTGCGTTCCTTACTCAATTACTTTTATTATTTCTCGTATCCCATTATCAATGCATTTACTGTTTGAATTTTTAGTTTGACATTGCAGCTACATAAAACACCCCAACTCTGTGCTTATTGAATTGATCCATTATGTTGCACTGCTAGCAGAGTCGAGTCGTGGGCTTAATACCATTACACTATATAAAACGCTGCTTTGATTAGACAAAAATTGATTTATCAGATACAGTTATGCTTGACGTTTTTCTACACTGCTGAAAAGTTACATTTTAGTCTAAACTGTTTCGAAGGGGTAGAGAATCTATTCACTATGAAGAAACTCTGGACGACCCATGAAAGCTGGTGTTCAATGATCTCTGTTACTGCCAATGAAGCATAGCTGAAGCAACCGTTCTGAAACTTTAGCATGACAATTTGGGGATGAAAAAGGTTTCTGCGCCAGATTGCTCACAACTGAGCAAAAACTGCACAGAAAATGAGTTTTTAAGAAAAATTGGCTGTGTGGGAGAGTATCAGATGGTTTTCGCATATGGCCGGAAATGATAATGAGCGTACATCACTGGTACCACCATTAACAGGGTAACAGTTTTCAAGGACGCTGAAGCCGTTTTGCTTTGTAGATAAATGTATACTGAAGGGTTTTTCATAAATGGAATAGAAACACAATTCATAATTTAAAAACTACTGTGGAAAAAGGTCTAAATTTTTCTTTAACAAAATTTGGTGTATGACATTTCTCGGGTTCATAAAGCGAATAAGGTTCAGTCCGCAGAATGTGGGTTGATACAAGTAAGGCACTAACCTTATAGTCCTCATCTCGCTTCTTCAGGATTCTTTTTATTCAAAAACTTAGAAAAGCATCTCGGAGGAAAGCGTTTTGCTTTTGACAAAGCACCCAAAGAGACTATTGAACAATATTTTGTAGGGTTGGTGAAATCAAGCGTAGTTAACTAAGTCAGTAAACAGCAGGTAAATTTTACGTGAAGAATTTTATTATTTTTGTGATTATTATAAGATACATGAAAACTGAAGGGTGCTTGTTAATTATTTTAAAAACCTAAAACCAACAGATATAGAGTCGCAAATGAAATATCTTTGCCATTTTATAGAATATTTTAACGTTACCAATCTTTTCTTCGCACAATCCGTAACCGTATCTTGTCATATATTATTTATTGCTTATTACTTAATTGCAAATATCTTAGCCTCGATTCACATAAAAACTGAACTACGTAAGTAAACAATTATCATATATCACTGATACATCGTTATCTAAATTTATTCAGATTCTGTAATACCGTCGGGTAATGCACCCATTGGATTTTAAAAAATTAAGATATTTAAACTTGCTGGAATTCATCTTTCCGCTTACAATGAGAACACTGCTGCCGGTTGTAAATATTCAGAAATGCTTTGTTATTGTTTGTTTACGTATTGAGGGAACATTAAATTTTCAGTAGCCAGCAGCGCACGGTTTCATAAAACTACACAGATTAAGTCGAAACTTGGCTTTTGCGTTTTGAAATCATGAAGCGTTGAAAATTTTCGTCTGTAAAGTTTCCGTTTATGAATTTATAGCAGGAGAGATGACCCGGATCCTCTGACTTTCAACTAAAAAGCAAATTTCACAAGATAAAGTACATTTCGCCATCAAAAAGCGTTTTATATTACGCGCATATCAAAACGCTGCAATAATTCAAAAAATGCGTGCCAGGAATGAAAGCGCAGAAACTGAAATATTTCATACTGACAGAGGATGAAATATGTTATAAGGATTAGAATCCCAATTTACAATGCTGTACTCCAGATGGAAATCTTTCTGGGGTTTATCTCTTCTGTACGCAAATTTTTGCTAGAAGAATTAATACTGACTTCGGAAATAGGAGAAAATATGGCCTCGTTTTTCTGTCAGGAGCATAAAACCAGCTATATGTTTATAAACTACGAAGATAAAGTTCCTTCCAATTTATATTTATTACGGTATCGCATTTTCTGGAAAATATCACGCAAAAGTATTGATTCACTCCTGATGCGTTGTTTACTTATCCCATGTTATCACGTGCTTCTGTGCAAATACCGTAATAAAGCTATGTTGAAGTTATGTTACTAATATGAAGAACCTGAAAGGCAGTGTTAAAAAGATTAAGGGCTTGGTGGTAACTTATGTGGTTTCTGAAAATCATGCGAAGTCGTCTAATGTCATACAAGACAGTCTCTTTAATATTTAGTCATAATTCTGGTTTATGTGCAAATAGAATTAATTCTTATCATTACTTTCACAGCTTGTAAAAACATTTACATAAAATCAGGACCTGCTACATCTTCTGCAAAAGTTTTCAGTTGATATATAATGAAATAGACTTACTTTTGATTCTTTGTTTTTTGTTAATTTTGTAACAATTATCTACATCATTGGGTTAAAATGGGTACATACTTTTATTGGTAGAAGCTCTAACAAAATAGAGGTCCTCGAACCTCCTCCTTTTCAATCCGTACCCCTTGCTAGGAGTGTGGCGACTGCCTCTGATATCATCGTCCTCCATTGTTTTCTATCCATTGCTGCATGGACTGCCTCGTGGACCTGGCTACCAGTAATCTCTTTTATTATGTCAGTCCATCGTCGTGGAGAACGGCCTCTGGAGCGTTTTCCTCTGACTTTTCCTTCTACCATTAGAAGCTCTAGAGAGCTGCGTCGTGCTACATGCCCGAAGTATGAAAGAATTCGTTGGTGAATTGTATCGCGAATTCGTTTCTGGACACCTAATTCTTTTAAAATGGAAACGTTTGTTCGTCGCTCTGTCCATGATATGCGGAGAATCCTGCGGTAGCTCCACATCTCCGCATCTATTTTCTTACGATCTCTCATTTTAAGGGTCCATGTTTCGGCAGCGTATAATAAGATAGAAAAAACTAACGAATGAAGGAGACGCAGTTTGGTAGCCTTGGTTATATCTCGATCTTTCCAAGTTTTTATGAGCTTTATGACCGCATTTCTGGCAATTTCAATCCTTCTCTGAATGTCAGGTTCACAGATACCTACGTTAGTAATGATAGAGCCAATGTAGATATATTTTTGAACGACTTCACAGCCAAATACTTGTCGAATGTCGGACTGATTATTATTAGCTCTGTCAATAATCATTACTTTTGTCTTAGACTGGTTAATATATAGACCTAGTTGTTCACTTTCGTGTTTTAATCTTCCCATGATGTATTCCAGCTCTGTTGCGTCTTTTGCTAAAATAACGGTATCATCAGCATACCTCAGATTCGTGGTTTGCTTTGCAAGCTAAATTACCCCGAGGAAAAATAGTTACTGGGCCGAAGAGGAGTTGCAAACATGTACCCAAACAAATAAAAGTGGTATATTAGAACACGTAAATGAATTACATACTAAAATTAATGAAAGGTGAAGAAAATCTTTTATAGGCGACTGGAACGCCGTGGTAGAAGAAGGACAAATTGTCACAGCAGTGGGAGAATATGGTTTAGGATAGAATAATGACAGAGGAGACCGTTTAATAGAGTTTTGCATAAGACATTATTTAATTATCTTAAATACATTGTTTCTAAATCAGAAACGAAGACATTTGGAAATGCCAGTTGACATTAGCAGGTTTCAAACTGACTACCTATTAATACGTATAGATACAGGTATCAAGTCAAAGACTAATAAAGATATATAAGTGTCATGCTTGTAGTGCTCACAACCTTGTTATAATAATATCGTCAATATACGGATAGAACATACAAAAACGAAATGATGATACAGTGAAGAGTGCGTTCTGTGTTAGGTTAGTTAAGGAAATTCAGCTGAATATAGAAGAAAGATGGATAGTATTTAAAGAAAGTATAATTTCAGAAACAGAAAAGCTGAAATGGGAACAACCTTTAATCAAGTAACCATGGATAACACCTAATAGAAACGAGGAGATGATACAAAGACATTCGAACACGAGCAGAACAAAATACATATCAACGAATACAAAATATTATCGCTAGGCAAATAAGAATGGAAAGAGTCTTTAAAGAAATAGAATACCAGTTAGAAAACCGTACAGGTAGTCTACAAAAATTTGAAATCCATATTTAAAAGAAAACAAAAATACGCGGAATAACAGATATTTAGTAATTGAAGGAAGACTTTTAGAACACCTGGAAAGAGAATATTCAAAATCTATGTACCTAGAGCTAAAGAGCAAGCAATACATTTGCAACTGAAAAATATGGAAACACTGAAGATGACATGGTGACCCCATTTTAAAGTTAGAATTTGATAACGTTATGAATGGTGATATATGTATACAATATTAAGTTATTAAAGGATATACGAGGTTGGACAATAAAGTAATACGACTTATTCTTTTACTTCTTTTGTGGCAAACCTGCAGCCGCTTACCACAGACCATGTTTGACCTTGGTCCTCCTCCCACCGCAACCAACTGACACGGTCCTAAAATAGCTCAGTCTGGAGTAGCTGCTTGACAAGTGAATGCGAGTGTGTGCTTCTCGACACGAAAATGTGAAACCATTTTTCATCTTTGCTCGTATGTTTTCTCCATATACCAATTACTTCAGGACTAGGCTGTATATATTTTTCGAATAATAATCACATTGTATTTCGAATTACTTCAATTTATTAGTTTACTCATTTCGTACCGATTCTGGAAAGCCCCACAAACATTCGCTGGCTTATCTCAAAGGCCCAGCTTGCAGCTGTTTGCATTCCGATTGTCTGAACGCGAAGGCATTATATTTTCATTCCTCAAACAAGCTACTTGCTTGCCAGAATTTTCTTCGTGCTAATTACGCCACGACGATTGTGTTTGAAAGCTGAAAATGGAATTCAGGTACTATGGGTTTTTCTTTCTGTTATCCTCATATTAATTGCATTTCTTTAGCTTTTACCAGGAATTATTTTCGCCTGAAACTCGCAAATTTTTACCAGGAATCATTTTTTATCCGGAAATCTCCTGGAAATTTTACCTGGAAGTAACCATTTTAGCCTGATAATTTTACACTTGGAGGCCAGCTTCCCGTCACAATTTTAAACGGGCGTTAGCTACTTTCAGCGTCGATGCTGCAATCTGGTCTGCTATTGGTCAAGTCGCCGCATCGCGCTAAAATAATTCTGCCAACTAGCCTGTGTAGCAACCCCTCGACTGCACTACCACTTAAGAAGTACAGGACGCCAGAGGTTAGTGCTTTCGGTTGTTAATACAGCTATGTTAATTGTGAACAGTTGCCGTGCTCTTCAAGCATACCCGGGCTGGTTATACCAGTACTTCAATTTGTTTTCCATTATTGAGTAGAACATTCACTGTTATTTAATTAAAGATAGCTTTGAATTTTTATGTGCACTTTACGCCTTTTTTTTAGAGGAGCACCCACGTTTTTTTTGCTTACAACAGCCTAGACAAAAATGTTTTTTTTATAAATGACAGCGATATGCATATCACTCGATTTACCTTGCTATTTCAATTAATTTAACGACCCAAAAAGGGGTCGGGCAACCTTTAGTTTGTTTGCTTGTATTATAGCAAATTTTGAATAAACTCCATATTGCGCAAATCACAGTAATTGACTGCAAGATTATTTAATAGACTCTGATTACTTGTAGTTCATTTATTTTTAATCGAAACCATCTGGTTTCTGGCGCCCAAAAATATTTTTTGAAGACTTAAAGGCGTGCATAGCTGGTGATTTGAACCCAAAACCATATCGCCGATTGAGTTAGCTCGGCCATCGCTGTAGGTGTACGAAATTTTTCAGAGCTTCCGTGTTGTACGCGCAGCAAGAAAGTCGACCTGCGGTTTTGGCTACCGTCGTTAATGATTTAATTAATTAACCGCAGGTCAGCTCCTTTGTTGTGTCAAATGGCATCGAGCAATATTGCATATCAGTATTGCTTCTGTTTTTGCGTGAAACTCTGTGAGAAGACCACGGCAGCGTATGGTAAACACCAGCAGGATTTTTAAAAAAAGGTTATGTTACGAGCACAAGTTCTCGACATAAAATATTTTTCGAAGTCAGAACCAATGCTGAAGAGAAAGACCGCGGTGAGAAACAATGAACAACACATACAGATGACAACACAGCCAGAATAAGCGAACTTGTATGATCGGATCGAAGATTAACAGTGGAAATGGTTGCAGACGAACTGAATATGGAAACTGTACAGAGGAAGTTCAGTGCTGCCTAAGCCTCCTTATTCACCTTACCTCATCTCGTGCGACTTTATTGATTCCCAAAAGTCAAATTTGTAGTGAACAGATATTATTTTGAAATATCAAAAAATATTCAAAAGGTCGTAACATAGGGATTAAACTACATCTCATATGATGAGTTCCAGAAATGCTACCAACAATGGCATTGCCGTTGGAGTAGATCTGTATAGGCACAGAGGAAGTGCTTTGAAGGTAAACCTACGATAGCTGGCTAAAAATGTAAGACCAATGATTATTAGGACTTTTTGCTTGTATTGATGAGACCTATAAGTACAGGTGTAAAGAATACAACGTGAAAAGTTCCCGGAGATGCGCAGTCGTTCAGAAAGTAGAGGGTAAATGTCAACCAATCCCCAAGAAAATCCATCATAA
The DNA here is from genome assembly GCA_940337035.1 of Agriotes lineatus. Lineage (NCBI taxonomy): Eukaryota > Metazoa > Arthropoda > Insecta > Coleoptera > Elateridae > Agriotes > Agriotes lineatus. The sequence goes on from CALNHX010000951.1 coordinate 244,086, forward strand.
CCGCGATCATGGTGTAACCATGACCGCTATCGTATATTGTTGCTGGTACTGTCAGTCGATGTCAAATTCGAAGTTAGCAGGTTAGGTTTTTCGTCAGTCTGGCACAAACTGACGCAAAACCTAACCTCGAATTTGACATAGACAGCGTCTTCAACAATACACTTCAGTACTACCATTCGTGCCCTTTGGAGGCGCATTTCTTAATGGCTGAATTTGAGGCTCCGCCCACAATACATCCATTCTGCGGAACGTTACACCTTGTATTCTATGCATCATGTATAAGTAGGTTAAATATCCGAACGTGTTTTGCTGTCGCATATAGATAGTACACAACGTCAGACATGTTTTCATTTTTAAGATATTCTGTTTACACACAAAGGCACACACACACACACACACACGCACACACACACGCATACACGTACTGCGTATACTGTGACATCCCCATCTACACCATGGAAAGTGGCCACAACGGTTTTATCGGTAGTAAAAGACACACTATAATTGTGGTTTTAATACACACTCTAATACACAGCAAATTAAGTCGACTGTGAAAATGACACCCGAGGTCACTAGTACGGTGCAGCCAGGAATGTGTAAGTTGATGTCACAATTATAGGACACTTAAATTGTGTAAAAGTGATGTCTCAGTCTTAGTAAACCGAGAAGCTGTGTAACAGAGGTCATAATCATAAGAAATAGGCAAGATTTGTGCAAAATATGTCACAAGTATACCGGGTATGCTAAGCTGAAAGGTCATCATTAAAATGTTTGAAATGACAGAAACCTTAGTTGTACATTTAAGCAGTTAAAGACGATTTTCTTTTCATCAAGAAACTGATGACCTTTTAAATGCATCTATATAACCGAAATTATTCAGTTTCTTTGTTCTTTTAACAGTAGAAATAGGACTAAATTCTATAAGATAATTATTTTAAATGCCGTCGTTAAGATAAATTACGTATGTTGGTGACCTTATACAAAAATTGCATTTTTAAAAGTGAACATAGGGAAATAGCATGTTAAATCGTATATATTATGCAGATTCCTGCTTGCCCCTTAAATTGATAGGATTGATAGTGGTATCAATCGAAAGACAAAAAATGCGCTTAATTTGATACTACTTTACTTGAATTTGTTGCTTCTTTAAGATAGAAACAGCTTAAAAACTGTAATAAATATTTTGCATTTTATTCACAAAAAAATAGACCAGCCATGATCAAATTGGTTTCTGCCAAAATAAATGTTATTTTCTGTTAGTTATTAATTCACGTTTTTAACTAATTACTATGAATAATAATGTTGAGTATTCTAATGAATATTTGGAAATATCTAAATTTTAAAATTAAAATTTTTATGCAAAATTTACATTATCCTATAAATTTTTAATACTAAACGACGCGGAAAATTATTCTCTCTAATTTAGTACCACTAGGTACCATTTTTTCCCATAAAAGTGGTGACCAGGAATATGCATAACCGTGAACCCGTATACGATTTCCCATGCTAGTTTCCTATGTTCGCACCTTAAGTGAAACACTCGGTAGATTGTTTGTCACCATAAGATTTTTTTCGCTTTTTCAACAATATGTCACTTCAAGAACGAGGTAACTACAATCCAACTACTATGGATTTATGATGTCTCAGAGACTAGAAAATTCTCGATCTCGTCTCATCTTCTCTCGAAATTCAAGATCGACACAGAAATTTTTCGATCTCTGAATTTTCGAGACGAGATTAATCAAATTCTCGAATATTCAAGACGAGATTAACCACATTCTCGATCTCGACAGATTTTCAATAATATTTTTAAAACCAATATAAAAATGTCATAGGATCGGCCTGTTAGTGGTAGTGCCACCGAGACGAGATAATTTTCGATCTTGTTTCGAAATTTGAGATCGAGATTGGCATCTATCGATCTCGAATATTCGAGAAGAGCGAGATTATTCGAATTCTCGAATATGCGAGACCAGATTAACTAAATTCTAGGTATCGACAGTTTTTCAGTAGTACGAGTATTTTTTAAACCCCCATAACCAAATCGAACAGTTATAGGACTTTCTTTCAGTTTTTACTTCCCTCCTCTAAGAGGCAAAGGAGTAGCTATTGTAATCGCAAAAAAATCACCCTTCGATGTTTTTCCAAATCTTCACGTTTCAGGGCCTCTAGATGACGAAAAACAGGTTTTCTTAATTCCGTCTGTCGGCCTGCCTGTCTGTTGCCCGTATACCTCAAAAACAAAATGTATACAAGGTGAGCACTTAAAAACATTAAATTCTGTCTATTTTTGCTGTAACGTCAAGAACCACTACTTAAATGAAAGTAATATTTTTTACATAGCTCAGGTTTTTACCCTTGCCGAAAAAGGGCAAATTTTGAACACAACCTATATAGGGTGAACACCTTAACCAAATAAAATTTAGTTTATTTGTTTTAACTCAGAAATAGGTAAAAGTAATTTGCACATAGCTCAGGCTTTGCCATTGACAAAAATGAGACGCAACAGATACAGGGTAAATGATGACATTTTTATCATATTTTTTGTTCAAAGAAGAGTGCTACCTGAAGCTTGGAACTTTGTTATAGAAACTCTGCATAAAACTTCTGCAGATATAAATTTTTCAAATATAAAGGTTTGGCTAAAAAAATTTTGTAGTTTAATTTTGCTGGAGAGCTATCAGTTAGCAAATAAAATGAAATTTATATTCTTATGTGAATTTATTAGAAAGTAGAAAAAAATACCTATATTTAAACAAATAAACCATACATTTCTGTAGTACAAAATAACGACACTATATATAAAAATAGGTATCTCATACATATTAGAAAGTAGTATACAGTGGGTCCTAAGCAACACAAAGTATGGTTGATTTTATAATCTTATATTATAAGAGCCGATGCCGCCGGCCGTCCAGACCGTAAGCACAAGTGGCGCCGGCACACGCAGCATGAAGGGCCTGCATACTACTACCGCACGCGCGCTTGCTATATCGGTTTCTATAAGCGCAGGTTTCTGTAAGCGCACATGCCGACCGTAAGCAAATGGCGCCGCCACACGCAGCCAGACGTAGGCTGGCTACGCGCGTTCTAGTAGATATTAATTAATTGATTAAAAACAAATTTTAAAAAAGAATTCGGTACATCTGGACTTTACTCATATTTTAATTAAACAGGCGCTACGGTAGTCGACTCTTCTTTAAAATCACACATTATACATCTTCATGTTTTATGTTCCTTCTGACACCATGCTCTTTTGCAAAATACAAAGATAATTTAAAAACATTTACAAACAAAACATTTAAACTCAAAATAAAGGTTATATGAATAATGTTATTTTAACAAATTCAAAATTTTTTATTGAATACATAAACAAGAATAAATACAGATGTTCAAAGTGATTTCCTCCATTTTGCATACGCAGGTCCACTTTGTGTTCAGTATTAATCATTCTGTAAAAGTTAAGTGATTCTGACAAAATTGTCTAGAATATATTATTATTAAGTACCTTTACTCGTTACTGCCAACATAAAATAAATCTTAAAAAGTTCCACAGCCCTGTACAGGATAAAAGTTTTAGATCATACCTCACAAATATTAGAAAATAGTATACGGTGGGTCCTAGAGAACACAAAATACATTAAATAATCGATTAAAAGCAAATTTTAAAATAACACTTTTGGATTTTACCCATACTTTAGCGTAGCAGTGATCGAGCCTTCTTTAAAATCACACTTTATAAATCCTCATGCTTTTTGCAAAGTATAAAGAGCATTTTAAAACTACTTTCCTCTTATTTTAGGTAAATGATTTTTTTTCTATAGCACATGTTAAAGTGTGCTTTTATCAACTCAAAACAAAAGGTCAAGTTTTACTTTAACAGCAAGGGTAGATAAAGTAGCACTTTAACATCAAGGATAGATAATACTTTATCTACTCCTACTGTACAATGGCCATTAATTATGATTAATAATTCACAGTTTGCAGCCAATCATAACATTCTATTTTCATTATTCAATAGTTTGCAAGTTGCAACCAATCAAAAAATTCTATTTTCATTATTCAATAAGTTGTAGCCAATCACAAAATTCATTCTTATTATTAAATGACTTTTGAAGTTAACAGCTGTCACAAATGTCATAATTCGGAAATATGGACACAAGACTCCTGTTGCATAGGAGTAGATAAAATAGCGTATTATATTCGCGATTATGGCCATTATTCACTCAGATGACTTGCGCCACGCGCCTTCGGCTTGTGGCACAAATGTCATCTTCGTGAATAATGGCTGTCATAATCGCTCATATAATAAGTAATTTAATTCTCTAACTTTTGTTTAAATTAAATATGAGAGCTTCGTATTATCGTAGCAACCCAATCTAGCTACTGACATTTTGAAATGTGGTTGACTGTCATTATTTTCTTTTGAAATTATTAAAGTTCTTGCTATAGAAAAAAATATTGTATTATACACGACGATAAAGTTATTTCTATCCACTCTTGAATCATTAACGTCTCGACTTCGTCTCGACGTTAAACGATTCACTCGTGGATAAAATTTAACTTTATCGTCTTGTATAATAAATTACTATTAATGCAAAACTTTATATCAGTCAATTTTATTCCTTCCAAAATAGGATTTTTGCTGATACAGTCTTCGCAAGCCGTCTTTCCAGTCTCCAGGTAGTGAATAGTGTTTAATTAGAGATCCAACGCACTTCAAGACAAGCTATTCTTCTTCACAAAGCCATGGTTTTTTAACAGAAGATTTTTTCGCAGATGAAACTGCCTTCTGATGATGCGAAGATATATGTTGTGGAAATTCATCTAGAGTGTTATGTTTAAAGATATTTTGACATTTAATTGTAGCCTAAATTGAAGATGGGAGCCATAATCTAAAGATGTCAACATAGTAAGGCAAATTTTTTAATAAGGCTGCCGGAAAAAATAATTTAATAATTTATTAAACTTAAGTTACGTTTGAAAAGATTATTTCAACCTGTTTACTGGTTTTTGGCAAGGGAAAACACTATTATTACTTGACTAATCATCGGAAACAAGTGAAAAAGTAATTAGTAACTACATGTGGTTAATAATCACCGCATATTTATAATATAATAATAATAATATATATTTATTTTCTCAGCAGGCATAGTCGCATAGTTAACAATTACAAAACAAAATTATAAATATTATACACCAAGTGAATTAAACATATGTTTATTCACGAAAAGATGTTGAGCTCACGAGCAAGTAGTGCGAGTGAGATCATATCTTTGAGTTAATAAATGTTTAATTCACGTGGCGTATATATGTTTTTATTCAATTTTGACGAAATTTTGAATAAAAAATTTAAACATATTCAAATTAATATATAAATTTGCCCATTCGTCATCGATTTGATCTAAATTGTAGTAACTATATTTACACACTAAAAATAAAAAGAATAATTGAATGTAAATATTTGTAGAAATCATAGAAATATGTCGTTCTCCATTGAAACGTTTTTAAATCTCTAGTGAATTAAACTTTTTTAATTTTCTAGTGAAATACAACGCTTTTATTTCTCTTCTGAATCATAGAGTGTTTATGAAGGTTGTTATGGAGTTAATAATGTCACTTTAAACTGTCAAAATTGAATAAAATAAATTATCTTACTAATACTTGTACCGATCCCAGAAAGGGCAAAAAAGAAAATCTAAATAATATTGATGTAATTAAAAATAGATTAAATTAAAAACTACATATTAGAAAGCAAAGAACAGCAAAAACACGATTTGACATTTGAGTAGGGTGACCACTGACCACCTCTCAGGGTTTCACCCATAGTCTTACGGTTTCAACGCCAGATCTCCGGGCTCCGGGGTTTGTTATAATTTCTCGGGGTTATGCTAATTTTGTAATAATGTCTTCTAACATTAACTTCACCGTAAGTCCGTAAGTCGTATAATAATAAAAATAAAATTGCCACCATCAATCTCCGGCAAGGCGCTAGCGTATAATCTTTAATTTTATTGTAATCAAAGGTACGATACCTATATGTCTTTCTATTTATCTTAATGGTCTGTTTGCAATTTCACAAGCTGCATGTTAGCCTACTTCAGCTTTGAATACATGCAGATCAAACAGAAACAATCCGTGTTCAGTACGGCGCGGCGTACGATGTGGACAAGTATTTCAGTTACACTTTTGCCGACCATTAATATAAATTAATAAAAACATGGTTGTTATTTGCTTGCTTTTTGTTTCTTATAACATTCTGCATTTCTCATTGAAAACCCCTTTTTTTAACTTACGAAGGATCTCAGGGTTTGTATACATTGAATTTGGTCACCCTAGATTTGCCGTATATGTACAGGGTGATTCAGGAGGAATCTGCCAAACTTTAACAGTATGTTCCTACAACTATTTTAAACAAAAAAAAGGTATATGAACATAGGGCCGATTTGAAAAAACTAAAAAGTTCTAGCCTAGCAAAAGAAATTGCATAGCTGTTATAAATCTCCTCCGCGCAGTTTATCTAGTCGGCTATGGCATAATTTGTGTGGGTTTTTGTTTAGCAACCAACGTGAATTATCTGTCACCTAGTAAGTCTTACGCGTGTGCACAGGTGTGTAGTTTATAATTAATAATGCGAATTTTTAATGCTGGAGCTTACATCAGGGATAGACTTCAAGTACTGCGAAATTCGACTAATTCTCTAGTACGACGAGCTCAACGGTGCATTGAAAATGAAGGTGGCCATTTTGAACACTTAATGTAGTTTTAATAAAGTTATCTCACTAGAATTGTTATTATGTTTTAAATGAAAACGGTGATTATCTACATCCATGAATTTGTCTTTAGTAGGATAGAACTTCTTTATTCTTTCGAATCGGTCCTATGTTCATATACCTTTTTTTGTTTAAAATCGTTGGAGAAACATACTGTTAAAGTTTGGCAGATTCCTCCTGAATGTCCCTGTATATGTTACTTCAAAAAGTAAGCATGTCAATAACGATATAATTTACATGCGTAGGTACCTACTGGAATAACAATAAAATCCAACAGACACTTATAAAACTTACCTTGAATGCTTTATGTAGCAGAACTACAAATCACACCACTACAATTCTAAAATTGCTCGAATTAAGTTGAGCACATAATAGCAGCACAGCAGGCTATACCATTTGTATTACCGTAAACCTCCACGGATTGAACTACGCGAAAGTATCCGAAGATGTACATTATGCAATTTACATTTAGGCTACCAGTTAGACAAACGTATATTTCTTATTTAAAAAAAAACACATCTTTCTCAATTTGTATCCTAAAGATTGTGGTTGCAAATCTGCCCGATCTAACGTTTAACCTAAATAATAATTATGGTTGTTAACAGCTTCGGTTAGGTTTGCGTAGTTCATCTTTGCCTGTGAGTACAAGCATAATAACAAAGCGATTACAAACGAGGAATCCGAAAAATCAAGAGTAAAACTGTCACCAATGTTTTGTCTGTTGCGAACAATCACCTGATCTCGTTACTCTTTATAAGCATTGGAATTACAGATAAATCTATTCCAAAAGAACTTGGAATTTTGTCGCAGCTCACTTGTTACTTAGAATTTATAACGCAAGTATGAAACTCAACCAATGTCAAGAACCAGTAATTATTTAAAAAAACAACAATATTGTACGTTTTATTTTTTAGTTTCTGTTAAAATCTGTATTAGTACAGGCGCCAGGGAATTTTTACATGCAATTCTTGGTACCAGCATTTTGTGTTAATGGGTGGGTGGGGGTCTGTGCTCTGAGTCTAATTTTAAGTTTTCGGATCGATCGGAGAAATTGTTTTTCCGCAATATCGGAAGAAGTGTTGAAAACGGTTTTTCAGCCATTTCTCGTTTCCTGTTGCTCTGGCACTGGAATTGCATCAGTACAAGTTTGTAGTTTATGAAATTCCTCACAACGTTTGGAAATGCCTTTTTCTCGTGCGCTCAACAATTTAAAAGTTGTTACCCCATAAAGCCAAGAAATTAAGGGTTGAAATGGGTTTTACGTAAATATATCGCTTTCAGTTAATCCTACGATAAAAAATACTCTTATATTTTTTGTAGAACAACTAATTTGCATAAAATTTGTGTATGAGTATTTTTCCATTTGGACAATTATTTACCGTTCTACAGCGCCGCAAATGCCGCAAGTCACGTAAACCGTACATTTAGTGTGCACTTTCGAACGGCCCTGTTCCTTCGAGTGTGTCGCACCAACTGTTTTCCACACCACCTTTGAGGTACAGCTTGTGGCGCGTTTTTTGTTACGTGGTCTCCCCTATAGGCCTAATCCACAAAGTGTATTTCTACACTTCCCTTGGTTTTTTTATGGGCCGGGTTCTGCATCGTCAATTCCAATCATTGCAGAATCGTTGATTTTGTCGCCCTTGTTAAGTTGCGTTTCCGTTGAAACAAACTCGGGAAGAGAAAATATGTCATCGTCGTAGCTGGTGTGGTATTCGTCTTCATCTGTAGCAAGCATTCTGGAGATTTATTGCACGTTCTCACAGGATTCCCCGGCGCATATGGAGCAAATGGCGGTGCACTTTAATCCCGCTTTGCGGCAGCCACAAGCCTTTCCACATTTGGTCTTACACCCGCATGAAATTAATTTAATTATTGCAGTAGGCGCGGGAGGCTCAGTGCTAGGCACCGGTGTAAACGTACGGCCGCGTTTCTTCCAGCCCCATCTTTCCGCGGGTAGAGTGTCATTTCCAAGCCATGATTGAACTTGATGGTATGTCCGGAATGCGTGCATCCTGGCCGTGTCTTTTGTAGGTGGCAGGGATGCCAGATTAAACGTTGACTTCGCAAGGGATTTCGCGAAGTGTTTGTATCGCAGCAAGTTGATTGACTTGTCTTTATGGATGTCTCCACCGTACAACGCAATAAAAAATTGCTCTCCCGCTAATGCGATGATATCCGCGTCTACATCTTTCTGTACAAAGTGATTCACTGCAGATTCCAGGCTAAGTGTCTTTTTTAGGGTTTTAAGAAATTTCACTTTTCCCATACCGTAAGCAGCCGATGTGTCACAACCAGAAAATGCATGCAAAAACAAGATATGCTTTGATACAGCATCGCCGTGTTTCACGCATGATTTATCCTTCGTATTCAGTTTTCCGGGCTTGCAAAGAAAAACACACTACAGTCTAGATTCAAAAAATTAATCAAATAACAGAATAACCGAGTTGACTGTTCTGCACATGGTGAGTCGTGAATCGTTCATTTTGAATATAACTTTTTATTTTGTTTAGGTTTAGTGACACTCTACCCACGGGAATATGGGGCTGAAAGAAAAGTGACCGTACGTTTACACAGGTGTCTAGCACTAAGCCTCCCGCGCCTCTTGCAATAATAAAATTAATTTCATGCGGGTGCAAGACCAAATGTGGAAAGGCCTATGGCTGTCGCAAAGCGGATTTAAAGTGCACCGTCATTTGCTTCCCGCCGGACAATCCTGTGAGAACGTGCAGGAATTCTCCAGAATGCTTGCTACAGATGAAGACGAATACCACACCAGCTACGACGATGACATATTTTCTCTTCCTGAGTTTGTTTCAACGGAAACAACTCAACAAGGGCGACAAAATCAACGATTCTGCAATGATTGGAATTGACGATGCAGAACCCGGCCCATAAAAAAAACCAAGGGAAGTGTAGAAATACACTTCGTGGATTAGGCCTATAGGGGAGACCACGTAAAAGAAAACGCGCCACAAGCTGTACCTCAAAGGTGGTGTGGAAAACAGTTGGTGCGACACACTCGAAGGAACAGGGCCGTTCGAAAGTGCACACTAAATGTACGGTTTACGTGACTTGCGACATTTGCGGCGCTGCAGAACGGTAAATAATTGTCCAAATGGAAAAATACTCATACACAAATTTTATGCAAATTAGTTGTTCTACAAAAAATATAAGAGTATTTTTTATCGTAGGATTAACTGAAAGCGATATATTTACGTAAAACCTATTTCAACCCTTAATTTCTTGGATTTATATGGTAACAACTTTTAAATTGTTGAGCGCACGAGAAAAAGGCATTTCCAAAAGTTGTGGGGAATTCCATAAACTACAAACTTGTACTGATGCAATTTCAGTGCCAGAGCAACAGGAAACGAGAAATTGTTGAAAAACCGTTTTCAACACTTCTTCCGATATTGCGGAAAAACAATTTCTCCGATCGATCCGAAAACTTAAAATTAGACTCAGAGCATAGCCCCCCACCCACCCATTAACACAAAATGCAGGTACCAAGAATTGCATGTAAAAATTCCCTGCCGCCTGTACTATTGTGGGATCAATTAATTATACACCAAACTCTTCCACTGCAGTACTGCAACTTGCTTGGAGCTGACGGTTAAGTCTGAGGTTTTGGTTATCTGCCCCTTCTAAATCTGCAGCTTTCTGAGACAGTGCTTTTGGTAAGAAGTCTTTGTCAATCCGTTCCATAACTAATGGTATAATTAGTTTCCCCACAAACCAAAACAGTATTGTAATTATTAACATCTTTAGTAAAAATTAAGCTTTTGGCCTGATTAAATTGGAAATGCCATGAACCGGAATGTTTCACATGTTGATTAGATAGCGCCACGCGTCTGTCACATGAGTAATATTATTAGCGTTTCATTGGCTGACAGCAAAAACTGACTTTTGCAGCTATCCGCATTGAGCAAAAGCCGAGTTTTGGATCTAGGTTCTGTTTTTGGACTAACTTTTATATGTTAATGTAAAGAGCATATGCTTACAATATTGATCTGCATATAGCATTTCTACATTTTAAAACAGCTTTTGATTCAATTAAACAGACAAAATGATACAAAGTGTAGAAGATACAGAAATCCCTAAGAAACTGATTAGATTGATAAACATGACACTGGAAGGAACAGAAGTAGCAGTACAGATCAATGGAATTACGACAGATTTTATCAAAATAGACGCAGGAGTGAAACAAGGGAACACACTATCCCCAGTACTATTCAACTTAGCCATGGAAAACATTATAGGTACAGAAGACAGAAATACAAGGGACCATTCAACTCACTTGTCATCTGTCAAGAACTGACCAATAATAATACAAGATTTGACGTCTTCGAGCCAATAAAAATGAATTATATTGACAATTTTCACTAGTGAAAATAATCGACAATTTTTACAAGTGAAAATAAACGACAATTTTTACTAGTGGTTTTAAAGTTTGTTTACTGTTGTAATGAAAATTAAATCGTGCATACTCAATTTCAGGATAAACAAATTTTAAAAAATGGCTTCAGGTCGATGAATAGTCCCTCGAGTATTATAAGTGACAATTATTAATAAAGGGGCCCAAGTTATCGCATATGCAGATGACCTAACAATAATCAGTATATCAAAAAATGAGTTAATAGATAAAACAAAGAGAATAGACAAAAAAGCAAAATACTACAGACTCCAAATTAATGAGGACAAAACAAAATATATGAAATACAACAAGAAACTAGAGCAAAAACAAGATGTAAAAGTAGAACAGTACACGTTTGAGAAGGTGAAAGCATTCAACTACCTAGGGCAGGGGTCGGCAACCTGCGGCTCGCGAGCCGCATGCGGCTCTTTCGATGTAAAGTTGCGGCTCTCCAGTTAATAATAAGAAGTAAAATTTGGAGAGACACTTCACTACAAAACATATCCAGTTCCCTGGTAAATATCCCACCGGTGACGCACGAAAAAAGGGCGTTGAAGAGCTTAAAAAAAAACAGCAGTCAAATTCCATGCTAAGTAACTGGTTGCAATCTTCAAATAATGTAAATCTGGCAAGCTTTGCAGTATCACTAGAAATTACAAAAAGAGGGAAACCATTCACAGATGGTGAGTACGTCAAGTATTGTTTTATACGTGCATCTGAAGAACTGTTTCGTGATTTCAAAAACAAAGCAGAAATCATGAAAAAAATCAAAGATTTGTCATTATCTGCTAAAACGGTACAAGATAGAGCTGCTAAAATGTCTTCAAATGTAACACATATGCAAGTGGAAGACATTCAACTGGCTTCTGCCTTATCACTTGCTATAGATGAGTCTTGCGACATAAAAGACACGGCACAAGTTGCCCTTTTCGTCAGGTATATGTCGCCCCAAGGTCCGAAAGAAGAACTGCTAGGATTGCTACCGCTCTCAGGGAAAACTCGTGGGAAGATATAGCAAATGCTGTGCAAAAATGCCTGGAAGACAATGTAATCGATTTAAATAAAATCGTTTCCATAGCAATTGATGGAGCCAGAATTATGACAGGAATACATAGAGGGGTAACATCGATTCTTCAGAAAAAAATAAACCATGAAATTCTAACATTTCACTGCATAATTTATCAAGAGGCGCTTTGTGCCCAAACATTTCCGGCCGAAATAGTTGAGGTCATGAACTTGGCAATTAAGATTATTAACAGCATCTTGGCAAAAGCACTCTACCATCGCCAGTTTCAAAAATTCCTTGCAGCAATAGAGAGCCAGTATTCTGACCAACTTCTGCACAATAAAGTGCGATGGCTTTCTAGATGTAACGTTTTGCTTTGTTCTTGAGTGAAATATAAACATTCCTCAATGAAAAAGGCATTGACCATCCCGAATCGGAAGAAGACAAATGACTGCAAAAATTTAACTACATGGTACTAGATATCACAATGAAACTAAATGAGCTAAATCTAAAACTGCAAGGAAAGGGAAACCCAGCCTATGCTTTGCTGGAAGAAGTGGTTTATTTCGAAAAAAAATCTTCTCCTGAAGATATGAAGAAAAATAAATTAGTTCATTTTAAAAATCTGAAGCAATATCGCGATGAAACCAATGCAACTATTCACACTCAGCATAGCTATAAAAAAATGAAGGATGGATTCGCTGAGAGCTCGAGTAATTCAAAACACACAAAAGTACTCTCGCGTTCATAGTAAATCCTCTCAACATAAATACAAATGAGATCAACATTGAGCCATTTGGAATTGATGCTGGATCGCTTCAAATGCAATTGCTGGATTTGAAAAGCAAAGACTTGTGGAGTGGCAAGTTCACAGAACTGAAGAGCAAGTTGGAAGAGTTGGAGGTCCAGAAATGCATGCACGTCCCGCAGCACAAGTGGACAGCTCTAAAAGAAATGCCGCGAGTTGAGGCACTCATATTCGGCGTATGGAATAGTCTTCCAGAATGCTACAGTAAGGTGAAGAAGTCGGCATTTGGAGTGCTAACGATCTTCTGGTCGACATATTCGTGTGAGCCAGCGTTCTCTTGCATGAATATAATAAAAAGTAAAGTAAGAAGTCAACCAACAAATAAAAATCTAGAGTCGTGATTGAAACTTAAAACAACAAGTTATGAGCCAGATTTAACCAAACTTTCAAAAAGGCATGCAAAGCCAATGCTCACATTGATGTAACTATCTATTATTCAATAACTGTAGTTATATTATTGGATTAATTATTTTATTATTTTAGCTAAAATACTTTAATATGTTTTATGCCAAAAACATTTGTCTGTTTTTATATGAATAAATATTATTTCGTATTTAAAGTCGTTTATTTTAAATCAAAAATCATATATATATATATAAGCAAATACTATAATATTGAAACAAAAATTTTTAGTGGCTCTTTAAGAACTGGGAAATTTTGTAAATTGTAACTTTTGGCTCTTTTGTCTCAAAAGGTTGCCGACCCCTGACCTAGGGAATCTGATTACAAGACCACGACAACCACAAAAAAGACTTAAAGAGAGAATACAGAAAGGGAACAAAGCATATTACGTGAACAAATCACTCTTAAAAAGTAACCAGATACAAAAAAATAACAAAGATAAAAATTTACTAAGCACTTATAAGACCGGTAGTGATACATGGAATTCAGACATGGGCCTTAACTGTAGCAGAAGATCGCTGAGAAACTTCTTGTTAAAAGGCTAAATAAAATTGTTGCCGAAAGAAATCTGATACCAGACCATCAATTTGGTTTCAGATGCCAGCACTCTACGATAGAACAAGCGCATCGAGTCGTTGACACTATAAACAAGAGCTTTGAGGAAAAGAGTTATTGTGTAGCAGTATTCCTAGATGTCAGCCAAGCATTCGACAAGGTTTGGCATCAGGGACTGTTGTATAAACTCAAAAAAAACCTACCGTATGAAATCTATCTTATCCTCAAATCATATCTAAGTGAAAGATACTTCCGGGTACGATATGAGTCAGAGATAACAGCAATATACCCAATAACATCAGGCGTGCCACAGGGCAGCGTGCTGGGCCCGATTTTGTACCTGCTCTTCACAGCCGATCTTCCTACTAACGAAACTATAACCACAACCACATTTGCAGATGACACCGCCATCTTAGCCGTACATCGTGATCCAGTTGAAGCCAGAAACCTGTTACAGCAAAACATCCATGAAATAGAAAAATGGACTAAAAAATGGCGCATCAAGGTAAATGATGACAAGTCAAACCACATTACATTTACAAAATGTCGCGGAAGCTCACCACCAATAACATTCAATAATGAAATTATACCTACCACAGACAGCGTTAAATACTTGGGCATCCATTTCGACAAAGGATTAACGTGGCGCACGCACATTTGGAAGAAACGTAAACAACTGGGAGCTAAATTTCAAAAACACTATTGGTTACTAGGTAGGAAGTCCCAACTTTCATTACGTAATAAATTACTTGCATACAACGTTGTCCTCAAACCAGTATGGACCTACGGGTTGCAACTATGGGGAACGGCGTCAAAGTCAAACATCAACATCATCGAGAGGTTTCAGGCAAAGGTATTACGTGCTATGACAAATGCTCCATGGTTCGTGACTAATAAAGATATCTACAGTGACCTAGAAGTGCCTACAGTAAGTGAAGTGATTACGGAGTGCAGTGCAAAATACATACAGCGTCTAGAAAAACATCCAAATGTGCTAGCTATAAACTTACTCGACAACAGTCAACAAACAAGGCGGCTTAAGCGTAAGATGCCACTAGACTTAGTGTAAAATCAATACAAAATGACAAATTTGTTAGAACTGTAGGAAACTTAGTATAAGGAAAATTGTACATATGTAGTATAATTAATTATTATATATCTCATATAGAGATCATCGCTCGCTGGAGCAAAATCTCTACCACGCCATTACTATCATTCCACAAAAATGCTTAATATTGGATACTCTGATAGATTGCATTGTAAACAATAAACAAAAACAAAAAAAATAATAGAAGATTTGACGTCTTTGAGCCAATAAAAATGAATTATATTGACAATTTTCACTAGTGAAAATAATCGACAATTTTTACAAGTGAAAATAAACGACAATTTTTACTAGTGGTTTTAAAGTTTGTTTACTGTTGTAATGAAAATTAAATCGTGCATACTCAATTTCAGGATAAACAAATTTTAAAAAATGGCTTCAGTTCGATGAATAGTCCCTCGAGTATTATAAGTGACAATTATTAATAAAGGGGCCCAAGTTATCGCATATGCAGATGACCTAACAATAATCAGTATATCAAAAAATGAGTTAATAGATAAAACAAAGAGAATAGACAAAAAAGCAAAATACTACAGACTCCAAATTAATGAGGACAAAACAAAATATATGAAATACAACAAGAACCTAGAGCAAAAACAAGATGTAAAAGTAGAACAGTACACGTTTGAGAAGGTGAAAGCATTCAACTACCTAGGGAATCTGATTACAAGACCACGACAACCACAAAAAAGACTTAAAGAGAGAATACAGAAAGGGAACAAAGCATATTACGTGAACAAATCACTCTTAAAAAGTAACCAGATACAAAAAAATAACAAAGATAAAAATTTACTAAGCACTTATAAGACCGGTAGTGATACATGGAATTCAGACATGGGCCTTAACTGTAGCAGAAGAAGAAGAGCTTAGAAAGTTTGAGAGGAAAATATTAAGAAACATTCTAGGGTCACTAAGGATGGATAACAATGTTGTTAGAAGGAAAATGAATTTTGAGTTACTAGAGTAAATAAAAGGAGAAGACATAGTAAGACACATCAAAGCACAGAGACTGAAATGGAAAAATATTATGAGATACCACCATACAAGGACTATTAGGAAAATAACGGAGTGGAAAAGACCAAAAAGTAGCTGGTGGGAGGGCGTACTCGGAGATCTAAGACTTATGGAAATAGAAAATTGGAGAGAGACATGCAATAATGGAAAAGAATGGAGAAAAGTAGCGGAGGTAGCCAAAACACACCAAAGACTGTAGATATTGGAAGATGTGAGGACTAATCCACCTCGTTAAAAGGATTTATAACATCCATAAGGATGAGGCTATAACCCCTTTGGATTGAAAGGCCTATATTGCTATACCTTCACGTATAGTGGTATTAATCTGTTTATGAATTATATTTTTATCAATTTAAAATTGCCCTGTTTATGATTTCAACATCAATACTTATTCTTTGTGCTAGCTCCTGAAAATCAGGGGTGGATTCCTTTTATCTAGATTGCTTATTCTGAAATCTGATGTTCTGATTTTTAATTTTTTTATCACAAGTCAAAAATAACTTCTGTCACATATGTCAAACCACTTTGAAAATTAAATGACAAATACATACCATATCGTTTCATTGTCACACACAACAATATCAACCAGTAAGTAATTCTTTAATAACAAATTCACCTTTTTAGTCTTGATTTTCTTATTTCAGTGCTTACCTTACTACTTCATATCACCCACATTTCCCTTGAACTTAACAATGTCCTGGATGTCAACCAAGCTGCTCCACTTTGCCTACGACTCCAACCTCTTCAGTCTCCAATCATAACGAAAGGCTCCAATGACAGACAAGATGTCCAACTGACCAGAATTAGGGATACTAACTGTTCCACAGCATGGAACCAAATAGACCCTAGCTTAAGCCACCTAACTCCAACACCATATCCGCCAATTTCCTAAAACGTGCTTCCTCTACTGATGGTCTTCCCTTGGAACACTCCATTAGCACCAACAGCTAGACGTAATCCAATTCAATTATTATACAATGTCAAATGTAATTATCCAATTAACTTCACTTAGTATTTTACTACAGTTGTTTCTCATTTGTAGATTAGTTCTGCTTTTCAATTAGCTTTTCACCACATACTTGTAAACTTCCTTAGTTTTATTTCTCTTCTTGTTAGGTTAAATTTCATTTCCATATTACCACGCCAATTTAGTTTTACACATAAGCCTTTTTAATATTCAAACATTACTTTTTAAAATAGGGTTTATTTTAAACTTTTAATTACACCAAAATTATTTACTGCTACATTTTTCCAATTTGTTATCTCGATAATTAAAAGCAAAATACTTAACGATATGATTTCATACTTTTAACACTCTATATACTTATTTTTTTTCTTTCTACCTACTATTTATAATAATTTATTTTGATTAAGTATTTGTCATTCCCTTCAAACCTTATATTTTTAAATATTACATTATATTTGAATCCATCTGTTTCTCAAATAGCCATAATCCACTCAATAATAAATTCTATTTTCTTTTCTAATTGCACAATAATTATTCATATTCCCAATTCACATTTAAATTGATCGTGATTATTTTTAACTATTGTAATCCCATTTTAATATTGATTTTTATACCCCTGTGTATATCATTACAATATATATATATATACTCCGAAATGTAGAATCCGAGATCCATATAGATGTGTTCAATATGAGATTCTGTCCAAAACTGCCAACTACACAAATGGTCACTTAAGAAACTGATAAAATACGTTGATAACCAACCCAGAGTTATAAAATAAATGTAAACAAGTTGTCAGGAGAAACTTTATTTTTCAAAAGAAATATGTACATTACGAGAACCAAAAAGAGAGACGATTTCGAGATCCCTTACTGTATATACATATATACCTTGAACATTATGTAGAAAGTGAGATCCGTTCGATGTTGCCACATTATGGATCTCACATGACATAGGTACGTGAGAAAAGTGTATACTGCTAAAAGGTAATTTTATCTATAATTGAGCAGTAGGTACATGAAATGAATATGTACGTGGTACTTCGCATGCTTAGACCTTGTCCATGACAAACAAAGACACAAACAAAAATGAAATACAATTAGTTAAAACAAATTAGTCAATAATTTTTATTTTAAATGTATTTCATATTGATAAGATCTGAGTTTTATTTAAGTTTTCTTTATAGTTCCGTATAATTTGCTGTTGGAGATAACAACATTAACCACACCATACAAGAAAACGGTAAAAATTCATTATACGGTCCGATAAATTGCGCATGATCAAACATCTAAATTTGTTGATTTTTTATTAATGATGATGGGGTTAAATGGACAGTGGTATGGCCAATTAACCTAACTAGTCAGGTTAGGTGGTCCACAAGCACTGTTTAAAAAAAAAAGTTTTCCAAAAACATGTTGAGTTTTTGATTTCAGTGCATAGTATTGCGGTAATATAATGCTTTATTAACATATTCACAAATCGCAGAGTGGCTGATGTATTATAAAATGTAAATTATAATAATTTTTAAAAAATCGGTCCAGTCAACCCCACTCTACCCTAACTGTCATGCATGAATGTGATCAGCGGTTCCAAAACAATCTTGGGGGCATTAAATTTAAAAAAACAATCAAAGACTGCAACTAACCTAAACAGCTTAGAACGATACACAGCATTTTATGTGATTGTACATAAATAGAAGAAGATAAGCAAATGTGGCTGAAACAGCACACAGGTTTAATTCTAACTTACTGAAAACAATACCTCTCCTGGACACCGGTGAATACCCGCCCTAATTCTCTGATATCGAGTATACGCACGCATGTTAACATGGTCGCGGGACTTTGCCTGGTCTGGCTGTGGTTCCGGGACTTGGTTTTTGTGGTAGAATCCCGGGACTGGAAACCCTAATAGCATCTTATGGAGTAACAAAAACACCGCGCAATGTTGGTTGCTTGTTTGGAATCACTGCTTCATCATATTAGCGCAAATTTAACTAAGCCCGAGACCAATAAGATGGTTGACTGGCGAACATGTGCAATAGACCGGACCGTGTACTGAACTTGACCCCAAGAAAACTAAGCTGCACGGGACAATGCTTTTTGCAGTTTTGTGTTCATCTTTCATGATAGTAAAAGGTTACCTGAAGCTATAGTGGGACTTGCAAGACACCCTGTATATGTAAACATTTTTGGATTATTATCTGTACTTTTACATGAAATACAAATACTAGTTTCATTTCAACCAATATTCAAAATATGCTTTGAAAAGAATTTACAAAGTTTTGCTTGTTCCGGATTAGTAGCTGCCTCTCCTCACTTCTGTTTCTCTCACTCTTATTTCTATACTTATATATTTACTCTTTGGTTTGATATTTATCTTTTTTATGTATACCAATAAAGTGCTTGTTAACCCTTAACGAGTGAGGTTCGCTTTTGTGCGAGGTACATACATATTTTTTTATTTTATTACTTTGGAAGCGTTTTTCTAATTATAAAATTACAGTTAATCGAGTAAGTCGGGAAAAGTAGAGGAAATCATGATCATACTACAAAATGGGAGTGTCTATTTTGATTTTGACTAATGGAAGTGGTTGGTTATTAGTTTTTGTTGCTATGATTATTGCTGCCAAAATTGATAGCTTTTTGATGCAGTACAACAAAAAGTAAATTTTATTATATCTTTTATATGAAAAATTGAAAATGATTGTAAAATGAGAGAAAAATAAAACACGCTAAAATAGTTCATTATATTATAATCAAGTGAGATTGTTGTAATTCTTACGAGTGTTTATGGCATTTCACTCACGTGTGATATACAACATTTTATCTTACAGCGGCAGCTTGAAACAAATCTTTAGCTCCTGCTATTTGTTTCGCCATTTATTTATTCTTTTCCGGGCCAGCCTGTACATTCCCACTTGAATTATTTTCGCTGTATTTCGAATAATATCAAGTTTTGTCCGCGCGAAGGCGCTAGATTTGGTTTTCCCGAATTCACTTGTTATCGCTTTACGCCAGCGACCAGCGATTCGATTATTTTGGGCCTTTTGATTTTCGCTTTCTGTCGAAGTAACTTGCTTCTTCGAGGTATTCCCACGTGCTACAGCACTAATTAATAATTAATTTCGTTAGTGAGCTGATAACTAAATCAGCTTTTAGTTACCGCTTTTAGTTACCACTTTCGAGTAACTCTTTTAAACGCCGTTTTTGAGCGACTGGTTATGCTATTTGGCATCATAATTGGTAATCTTGGACCCCTCACAACTTCCTCTGGAATGCCATTTTGGGGGCTTGCCGTCTGTAACACCGAGTGCCTGTCCTTTTATCAACTTTGGCCACGAGGTCTGCGCTGTTGGTGATTGTTACATTAAGATAATCCTGGACCAATTCAACGCATGCCACCGGCGTTTCTTTCAATCCAGGTTAGTCTTATTTCAACGCCCACGAATTATTGGCTGAATCGATTTTTTTCACAACGCTTCAAGTTTATAATTTACTAATTTAAAACTACGCCTTATAAATCTAAAACGAAATGTACTAACCATTCATAAATCTGTGTCTCATAAATCTAAAACATAATGTATCAATTGTTCCCTAATTTACAATTTACAAATTTATAATTTTACTAATTGAATACATATTAAGAATTTTGTAAAAAAAAAGTGCTTCACGCTATTTTGTTATCATTACCGAGATAACGGATAATACACACAGACAGTGATAAGCTTATCCCTTCAGTGAATTGCATTCAAATTCAATCTAAGAGCCTAAAGGAGGTTCACATATTTCCGCTGTGCGTGTTGCATTTTCAGCACGTATAATTTATTGTATTCAGGTTATTTAATATTGTGATAAACGATTTTCCGACGCATTACTGATGTTGCCACCAAACATGATCTGCTGATTAATAAACTTAATTGTTTGTTATTTTTTTATTTATTTCTTGAAATCTGTGATTTCTGGCGCCCTGTTTTTTTTTTTACTATTATTAAAAGAGCTTGCAGCAGCTCAGCTGATGATAGAAATCTGCGACCCAAGGCCATCGACTTTGACGCTAGCTAGGCCATTGCGGTAAGTAAGAAACATTTCAGAGCTACCGTGGTGTATAAATGATAAGGGGGTTGATCTGCGATTGTACTACCATTGGTTATTATTAGTAATCAATCGCAGGTTGGCTTTTTTATTGTTTCACACTTTGCATCTCATGGGTTCCATTTTCGTCAAGGGTTAAAACTTCTCACCTATGTGCAAAACATTACATTTATCTATTCGAGCGTGCAAAATATCGTGTTTCTCCAATAAATAGTTTTTGAGCTATACCATCAATACAGACGGGCAGATGGACAGACGGACAGACAGACAGCAGAAATTGCAAAAACGTGTTTTTCGACATCTAGGGGTCCTGAAACGTGAAGATCTAAGGAAATCACGAAAGCTGATTTTTCTTGATTCCAATAGTTCCTTCATCTTTTAGAGGAGCGAAGTAAAAAAAAGTGTCTAAAGTGTTGTGGAGGAGGTGGTATCTTTTCAGGTAATCTGACCCTTTAAGAAAGCACAGCATTGGCAAAAAACCACACGTTTTTAGATCGGAGATATAGCTATCATTAGTAGTGTAATTCTGTAGCGTGGCATTTGGAATAAGACCATTATGATAGCTAGCGCCCTGAACAATCACACAATGGTTTTAGGAGTAGTACCCTAGTGCACTCTAGTTCTAGCGGCACGGAATAATGTTCTAGAACTAATTTCGGTAAAAAGACAGGTAATTATGACAACGAACAAGGCTCGGAGAAACTTTTTTGGGGTTCTGAACCAGAAATGTCACCCCATAAGGTTGGCTATGCAGCCCCTCTCGAAATATGCAAGTGCAAGACTTCCACGAGGTAAAGTGCGACTTGTCGTAGGAATACTTTTTGATCATTGCATACTAAACTGACACAGAAAGGTGTCTCAATAGCCCATGACCCTTGGAAAAAGTATCCCCAGTAGGTGATGTTTAGTTGTGTGAAACTGACCTGACAAAATATCAAGTAT